>CAWUHX010000008.1:2259974-2474114 GCA_963922205.1 Romanomermis culicivorax | reverse complement strand
TGTATGGTTGGCCAAGCTGGGGGCCCCCCAACCCCCCCCCCCAATTACAGGTATGCTTTGATTTATATTTTTATCAAACTTTTGGGTTTGGCCTACCCTAAAACCTTTCCGCAGTTTTCAGTATATGTTTCTGGAAGATAATAATTTTTTGTACCATTGGCATAAATTTTTTCGGCCTCTTGTGCCAATTGACACGAATGTCCGTGCAAAAAAAAACGCTGCTCGGCGTGATGAAGCGCCGAGAAAATTTTGCATTTTTACACCAGCCTCTAACTAAAATGTCTGAAAATGTAGTCTTTTGACCACTCAAGAAGTTTTTGCCAATTGGCAAAAACTTTAAACAATTTTCGCCCCATGCCAATTTTTTTTGTGCAAGAAAACCATGCTTGGGCACAAATAAAACATCGATTTAGATTTTAGGACCAGTGTTTTTTTTGTGCCAAAACATGGTTTTTGGAACAAAAAAATTTGGAATGGCACAAAATTTTTTGAGCATTTGTGCCAATTGGCACAAAATTTTTGGCTGGTCAAACATTAAATTTCCTTGATTTTTAGACGTTTTAGGGCCTGAAAATGCAAAAAATTTTCGGCGCTTCGCGCCGAGTCTATGTATAATATTAATTACTCGTATATTTGACCCGAGAGCGACGCGAACGAGTTCTCTTCGAATAGTCTCTTAGTATCGTTGCCAGCAAACTTTGTAGGCTGTCAATAACGTAATCAAAAGAAATTCTGAATATTCTCTGTTCATTCAGTCAGATTCGGATACTGAAATGCTTACTTTTTGTGTTTGATTGATTCAAATAGAAAGATCAGTATCGTACGCAATTTTCGATTTTATTTTCTCTGATCTTTAGATTGTTGTTAGGATAGATATTCTTAGTCGAAAATTGAAGCAGTTGAACAATTTTAGAGTTATATTTAAATTTTCTCAGCATTCCATTTCTTTTTGAGTTGTTGTGATTTGTGAACCACTTTCTTGTGCAGTTTTTTCTCATCTCACAGACAAGGTTAGCTGAAAAAAAAAGGTTGGGCACGATTTCTTCAAAAAATTAATGCGTTAAATTTAAACGTAGCTTCAATTAGGTTGGCCTAAAACCTTTCTGCGGTTTTCAGTATGTTTCTGGTAGTTTTCAGTATGTTTCTGCCTCTTGTGCTAATTGGCACAAATGTCCAAGCACAAAAAAAACGCTGACTAGTCCCCTCATATTGTGGGAGGGAACTAAGCAGTGTGTTTTTTTTGTGCCAAAACATGATTTTTTGCACAAAAAAATTTGGAATGGCACTAAAAATTTTGAGCATTTGTGCTAATTGGCACAAGTTTTTTGGCTGGTCAAACGTTAAATTTCCTTGACTTTTAGACGATTTATGGGCTGAAAATGCAAAAAAATTTCGGAGCTCCGCGCTGAGTTAGTGTATATATAATATTAATAACCCGTATTTGACCCGATTGTGAACTAGTTCTCTACGAACAATGTATTAGTATTGTTGCAGCAAACTCTAGCTGTCAATAACTGATGAGTCAGGATAAATTCTCAATATTCTCTGTTGATTACGAAATTCTTAGTTTTTATATTTCATTGATTCAAATAGAAAAATGGATATCATTGGTAACGATATTTCGACCGAAAATTTACGCAATTCTCGACTCTATTTTCTCTAGTCTTTATTACATGGAAATACGTCGACTGCCTGCTGCATATGTATGATGTTTCAAATTATTAAGGGACAATCCTGTCTCCAAAAATCGGACTTTTTTATTAGCAACAATTTTGAGCCTACCCGTCGTAAAAATGACCACAAACTCCAAACTGGTAAAGCAAAAACAGATATTAGGTTATATGATTTCTCTAATAGGTATATATTAATATCTGAAATCAACTTACAAATGAAATTCTCAGTTCTTCCAATTCACACACATTCAAAATGAAAATTTCCAAAATTGATTTCTCAAATTATCTTGGGGGAGCGCGTCAGCCTGTTACAGAAATGTAACCTGCGCTTCCTGTTACTTGTCACTAAATATCCCTATATTCGATCTCAAATTAGTTCTCTAAAATTTATCTTTCACATTTATTCACTATTTCCTCGTTCTCGACTAATTATATTTTGTATTGTAATTTTGCGTTATTTTTGACAGGTAATAAAATCTTTCATTCATTCTTTCATTGTTATTTGTTAGGATAGATATTCGTATACGGCGAATTATTGAATCAGTATAATGAATTTCCTGAACAATCCTAGATTTATATTCAAATTTTCTCAGTATTCCATTTCTTTTTGAATCGTCGTGAATTATTTTGTTGCACAGTTTTTTCTTATCTCACTGAAATGATTAGCTGAAAAATAGGTTGGGCACGATTTCTACAAAAAAATTAATGCGTTAAATTTAAACGTAATGAATTGAAAAATATTTACTGTTGTTACACAAAACAAAACGAAAGAAAAATGCAAAGTGAAATACATAAAAGTCAAATAAAGAATAAGATTAGTAAATCGACTCGCAAGAAATGTAAATACTTTAAGAAATAGATAAGTCATGCAGCAATAGGGTGCAAAGGTTACTTGAAAAGTAACAACTTACATGCACCCTCCAATTCGATTATCAAAGTTTAGAAGTTTAATTTTTTCTTTGAAAGTGTACAAACTGGGAGAATTAACGATATCAAAAGATAAAGAGTTCCAGACATTAATATGACGGTTAAAAAAGTCAAACTGGAAAGCAGTGGTATGAACTGACTTTATCGTCCATCTTAGATCATGATTACGACGCGTATTGTTGTTGTTTACACAGAAAAAGTCATTAGGATTTAGAATTGTTTTTTTGTGGATTATGTTGTACATACATGGTACAGAGGGCAGATTCTAATCTACGAATATCAAGCTTGCGTAGACCTAGCTTTTGAAGTCTGACAAACCAGATTTATGACCAAAAATCTTTCTCGTAAATCTACGTTGAACATCTTCGATGTAGCGTACGTCCGCTAAAAAATGTGGATTCCATACTGAACTACAGTATTCTAATATTGGACGTACATAAGTAACGAAAGCCTATGCTAGAGTATTTTTCTCACGGGAGACGAAAGACTTGAAAAGTAAAGTAATCCTATTATAGGCATTTTTTACGATGCATCTATAGTGTTCTTTAACATAACTTGCGTTTGATGGGAGATGTTAGTAAGAAAGTGTATATTGACACGATGGGTTTTTTGCACCCAAATACAAGACATAACTTTTTGTATTGCCAAGCGGTAGACCAATTTGAAAAAGTATCAAGGTTTTGTTGAAGAATGGTAAAATTTGTTGATACATTGAAAATTTGCAGATCATCTGCAACAAGAAAAATTTCACTTTTGATATTGTCAATAATGTCACTTATGTACAAAAGAAACAAAGTTGGACCTAATACACTACCTTGGGGCACGCACACCACTAGACACCACCGTTTTTTTTCCTCAAATGGGGTCTTTTGAGGAAAAAAATTTCGAAATGAGGAAAAAAATTTTGGGTAGGTTCTCATTGTGGAAAAAAATTTAGGGAACTTTAAACCGAAAAGATGCGTTTTGGTGGACTTTAAAAGGTCGAAATCTAAAAATTTTCCGGCGCTTCGCGCCGGTCACGGGTATAATGATAACTATATTCTATCAGGCGCGGCCGTTAGCATATCTACTTCGACTTACTAATTAATGCTCAACAGTTTCTATCAATCAAGCTAGCTCGTTTCATTTTCTAATCGTTTACAGTCAATTATGTCGCCGAAAGGAGAGATTTTTCATCAATTCTCTCATTTCTCTCGATGATTGGAATTTTTTAAACGTTTGCAATCTGAACTTTTGCTTTATTGAAAGTGGAAATTGAAGACATCATTTTAGACTGCGATTTTAAAACTTTTGTTTACGAATTATCTGTTGGAGAGATTTATTTTTCAGCGTTTTAGAATATAAAAACCCGAAAATTTTTCCGGCGCTTCGCGCCGGAATGGGGAGCAAATTATACTTCATCCGTCAGATTTTAATTTATTTACCAACGTTATGAAGGTTCATTTTCCAGCGTTTTAGAAAGTGAAAATCCAAAAATTTTTCCGGCGCTCCGCGCCGGACCAAGAACTAAATAAAATTAGATGATTCTAATTGGAATCACAGTAATGTTGATAGCAGCGGATAAATTCATGACAACTCTATCGTTAACTTGCTTTATCCGCTCCTATAGAACACCAATATATTCTTCATCATGGGCTCTTTTTGACTAACATAACCATAATTTTCTCAATTTTTTTCCTCATTTTTGCAGGTTTCTGACTACAAATACAACAAAATGCTTGGGTATGCTCATAAAATGCATAAAAAAGCATCCGTAGCCACATTATAAACGTTTTTGAAAATGAGGAAAATTTTTGGAAAATGAGGAAAAAAATTTTGGGTCCGGTTCTCATGTGGAAAAAAATCTTCGAGGAAAAAAAAACGGTGCTAGACACTTTGAGCTGAGATGATAGGCATACCTGTAAGACCTCCGACCAGTTGGGGGGGGGGGGTAAATCCGAAATTTTGGGGGGGGGGGGTAGGAAAAAGTCGAAATTTTTCCCAAAAAAGGCCAAAAAACATACACTTTTTGGCAAATTTTTTTAATTTTTTCCCAACTGGGGGGGGGGGGGGGGTTGGGGGGGAAATGATTTTGGGTATAGGGTTGGCCGAGTTGGGGGGGTCCCCCCCCCCAACCCCCCTCCCAAGTACAGGTATGATGATAGGGAGTTTTAAATTTTGACTATTTGAAATCTATTCTTAAGAAAATTTGATATACAGCTTAAAAGGGGACCAGAGAGACCATATTTAGAAAGTTTGAGAAGGAGCTTAGAATGGGAAACTGAGTCAAAGGCCACGTAGCTTTTGATTAGGTAAGGTAAAGTGGGGTGACTTTGATCAGGGGAGACTTTGATCAGAGTATGGCATTTGATAACTATTTGAGATCAGCAGGTCATTTTTGCTGCGTAGACAACCTCACAGCAAGGGGTGTCTACACCAGTGTTTTTTTTTTGTGCCACAACATGGTTTTTGGCACAAAAAAATTTGGAATGGCACAAAAAATTTTGAGCGTTTGTGCCAATTGGCACAAATTTTTCGGCTGGTCAAACATTAAATTTCCTTCATTTTTACACGTTTTAGGGGCTGAAAATGCAAAATTTTTTCGGCGCTGCGCGCCGAATCAATGAATATAATATTTCATATTCGTATATTTGACCCGAACGCGAACGATTTCTCTTTGAGCAGTGTATTAGTATCGTTGCAGCAAACTTCATAGACTGTCAAGACTGATGAGTGAAAAGAAATTCTGAATATTCTCTCTTCATTCAGTCAGATTCGGTTTTAAAACTGAAATTGTTACTTTTTGTGTTTGATTGATTCAAATAGAAAAATCTATATCGTTGATAATGGCACAATGTTTCGATCGAAAATTAAGACGATTTCCGACTTTATTTGCTCTAGTCTTTACATGCTGGTTATATATACATAACATAGATATTCGTTCGTAGTCGAAAATTGAATCAATTTGAACTTCCTGAACAATTCTAGAGCTATTTAAATTGTCTCAGCATTCCATTTCTTTTTGGGATTTCGTGAATTATTTTGTTGCAGTTTTTTCTCTGAAAGCTGAAAAATAGGTTGATCCCGATTTTTTCAAAAAATTAATGCGTTAAACAATAACATTTTATCAAACTTTTGGCCTAAAACTTTTCCGCAGTTTTCAGTAGGTCTCTATAGTAGAAAAACTTTTTTTGTGCCATTGGCACAAATTTTTTTGGCATCTTGTGCCAATTGGCACAAATGTCCGTGCACAAAAAAAACGCTGGTCTACACAGCAAAATTGACCTGCTCAGTCACCCCACTTTACCTTATATTTTATCAAACTTTTGGCCTAAAACTTTTCCGCAGTTTTCAGTATGCTTGGGGCAGAAAAAAATTTTTTGTACCATTGGCACAAATTTTTTTAGCCTCTTGAGCCAATTAGCACAAATGTCCGTGCACAAAAAAAAGCTGTTTAGAGAACCTCAAAATCCCGGACCAACCACGTCTTATACAGTAAATTGTTAGAATTATTTTCTATGTGACACTGTGTACCTGTCTTATAATCAGTAAAAGCGGCCAACCTGTACAGGAAATCTCAAAGACATGCTGCTAACATCTTCATCTCCCTATCCTTCATTACGTTACAATCCAAAAACACCGTTTTGAAATTTGAACCCATTTAATTCAAAATGAGGTTTAACTCGATACGCAATCTTCACTCAGTAGGAAACTTCATGGTATAGAAAAACACTACACTTTCTACATGAGAAATGGATAGGCAAAAATTATTTAAAAAATATCATGCTCATCCACTGTCGATGTAGAAAGTATATTTTTGCTTTGGTACCTGAGTGCTACTCGAGAAATTTTGACCACACGAAAAAGTTATCTAATTGATTACAGTAATAAGCGTTATACTCCATTCATTTAGAAATAATCGACGCAGCGATTCCGCGAAAGTAAGTTCAATACGCAAAAAGCAGTAAGTCAATTATTATAATCAATGAATGAATTTTTTCGTCAGTGAGCGGCATACAAAATAGTTGAAAATTTCCTTCAATAACTTTCTAAGCAGTGATCAGAATTCCTCAAAAATTTTTGAGCTTTCATGGACTTTAGTTTTTTGCTACCTTCATGGGATCCATGCTTTCATTTCAAAATGGATAATAGCTATGTTGCTTCCTCTGTAAAATATTCACTTCTCGCATCACTATAAAAGCGATTTCGTTATAGAGCGTCGTGCTGCTAAATTTTTTATTGTCTCTCATTACTCGTGCCGAAGTCATCAGAAAAAAGAAAGACAAATTAAATCGATTTACAATAATCGAGCATGTTACATTCTTTGGAATGTGTCGAATTTGCTTTTGATCTTGCAATTCACGATTCTAATTGATTAGACCATGTTTTGATCAGGAAATCCATGAAAACTCACTAACAATACTACAGACGCTGGTGCCAATAGAGTTTATTTCCTTTTTGAAAATTACCGGAAATCACGAAGGACTAACAAATAAACAACAGCAAAAAATAAAAATTGGAGCAAAAATCATTATGCTTTTTTCGTAAGTAAATTTCACCAAAAATCACGTTAATCGTTGCACGCGATTTTTCCACGACGATCAGTCAGTGAAGTTCCATTGGAAAAAGTATGAGTATCACGTATTTTGTTGTTCATCATTAAAAACTTCTCGTTCATCGCCGAAGACACCGAATTGCTATCGTCAGTTGACCATCGATCGGCTTTCTGACCAACAATAACTTCACCATTTTGATGGCCGTTATCGGAATTATCGTCAAGCAGAGTCACGTGATCGGCGTAATCGGCGCTCGTTTTAACGCCGGTCGAAACTAAAATCAAATTGGCTAACGCGGCGTACAATTTGCCGTGCAAAGGAATGTATAATGATTGATGACCGATTGCCCATAAGCGATAAAATTGACCTCGAAAAGGATCGGACACAGCCGGACAAAGTAAATTGTTCAAGTTGGCGAGTGTTATCTAAAAAAAGTGGGATTCAAGAACGGGAGATGGTTTTCTATAGCAAGATGAATATAATTCAATTCTATAGTAAACACTGTTCACAAATTTCATCGCAGATCACTGATGTAACTCATAAAATCAGGAAGCAAACACTTTTTTTCTACTGAATCATGAACAATAACTAGTGAAACTCTTACAAAATAACATCATTTATTTTTAGATGTATCTCGTTTTTAACATTTGAAAATTTGTTCAAGTTTACGGAAACAATCCAACAGAAATCGTGTTTTTCACTGACTCATCAAATGACTCGACGTTGGGAAGAAGGTATCAATATGTTATACCGCCAAGCATCGCATTTCCAAAATTCCGAAACTCAAACAATGAACAGAAGAATCAATTCAAGTTACAGACTGCTCAACTCTCAGATTGAGCAAAATATGACGATAACTTACAATACTGACGGCGTTTAAGAAAACGAAATGATATAAGAAAATTAAGCACGATACGGCGATCGCCCAATACGGATCGAAAAATTCTTCCAGACTGAACGACCCTTTAGAAAGGAATCATTCATTAGCATAGGTAATAAAGGAAACAACAAGTAAAAGGATCTCATAGTTTAAAATATTAGTCTGGGCTTTAAAATAGTCGATTAATAATTTTATGAATCACTCGGAGTAGAAGAAAACGTACAAGTAATTGGGGATAAGTGCCAGGAAGAAACCCACCACCAGAAATCGTCGGCTACATGGTGCTCCTCACACAATATTTGTCAATCACATGACTGAAATGGGCTAACTATAGTAACAGGAGAGGAACGCATCTTTTTTGTCGAAAAACTGGAAAATGTAAAATGAAAAACAAAAAACTGGAAACTTTTTGGTAGAGTAGTCATTTTTGAACTAAAACGGTCAGTAATGTTAATTTTTTCAGCGCTTCGTACAATACAAGTTTCTATGGTTTTTAGACAAGGAAATATTTTTTTCTCCAATGATCTCTAGAATTTTCAGAAATCTATCCCCTCCCTAGACCACTGTTATACGTATATCAGAAAATCCGCTTATTTTTTATTCGTACATTTCAACATTTATAACCGAAGTTAACGAGATCATGTACTCTGTACTTTCAGACAATGCCCATCATTTGGAATCGTAAAATTAACCCCTTCATTCCTAATTCGATACTTTCCAAAAAGAAGGAAAAAAATTTCAGAGTTTATGGAAAAGATGCTGTCTAGTGACACATATTTTCAATTATCGTCTCCCATTAATTCAAATTTAAGAATAGAAGATATGAAAATTTACCTCCATAGGATAGGAGATAAAGCGGAATCAACAGTATCGTACAGTGTTGAATATAATATAAATGAGTCTCGAAGGGTAACTGAAAAAAACACATAAGTATAAACGTAAGAAACTTCATCAAGACGACTTACAACTAAACTGTTAAGTACCGGAAAAACTAAGGCTAACGTCGCACCTGACAATAAATAATAATGTATGCGGAACATGAGGGTTACCCAGCGACCCCACGGATCGCATAAGAGCAAGCAAATTTGCATAACTGTTACCACATGACATGGGTTTAATAAGAATATTACGGATTCAGACGCAAGTTTGTAGCCAATTTGGGCGCCAAATACCGTGCATAGAAAAGCGACTAGAAATCTTCGTACAGCTGTAAGGAATAGAAAGACTTGAAAATAAGCAAGCAAATAGACTTAGGCAATACAAAAGCATCATTTTCAGAAACGGAAAATGTAAAATCAGCAAATTTAATGGATACGTTTACATTTCTATGAACAATTTAATAAATTGAGCCTTTTAAATATCACAAGAAACTTCTAAGTCCGGGCCCATACGAAATAATTAGTATTGTTACGGATTTTTGGTGCATCTACTAACAATTCTGACCATACCTGCAAGCATACATGTGATTGGAGGGAAGTGTTATGGGGACCCCCCTCCCGAAATCGTCGACCATATGGCTAGCCATTGGACGACCGCCCCCAGGATTTTCCAATCCTATGGCTAGCCATATGGTAGCCATAGAGTTCCCCATACTTTTCATCAGAAAAATGCTTTAAAATGTCAATTTTTTGATGAAAAATGTCAATTTTTGAACAAAAAGTGGTCAAAAATTTGAATTTTTTGGGCGCTTCGTGCCATGAATAAATTTTTTTGGTCTTTCCAGAAAAAATATTTTTTAAACTATTTTTCGTGAAAAAATCGAATTTTTTTCCTTGAGAGACCCCTTCCCCCAAAATTTTGGGAATTACTGATCCCCGGCCCCAAAAAGTCATCCGACATCCCCGACCTCGGGGCCCCGTTACATGTATGCCTGCAAGAGATTCGACCGGTTGGGCAGTAAACCCAAAATTTCCGGGAAAAACCCGATAAAAGGTCAAAAAAGTCTTTTTGCCTAATGTTGTCAAGCAGGGGGTTTTGGGGTACGGTATTTGGGCGGGGATAGCGAGAGTTGGGGGGTTCCCCCAACCACAGATATGATTCTGAGACTCCCTCAACCTCCTGCGAAATTGGCCCTAACTTTTATAGAGATTGATGTTGAGTTTTTATTTCTGGAAATTTTTTACCGTCTTAACAGAACGTGTTAAACATTTTACCAACGTTTTACGGAAAGTTTTTGGCTTTTTGGGATAGATATTATTGGCCAAAATAGAAATCATTAGTCACCTGTAAATTCTTGCATAACTCGTCCGTTGGAATGTCTCAAGTGATCACAGGACGGAAAATTTAATTTGGGCCAACACAAGTACAAATGGGCATAACAGAGAATGCTGACCAAAAACGTCTCCAAAAACCGTTGAAAGTGCGACGTGTACGAAAGACAATCGGGTCCTCCGTTACCGGGTATACTGTAGTTGAGGCCCGAACTCAGAAAACGCCACATTTCAATTCATTAAGAAATAAAATCTTGACCCTGAAGAAAAAAAGAACGTATGATGAGCAGGAAAAAAGTAAAAACTTGATATAAAAAACAATTTATTGAAAATTCCAATCAAGAATATAGTAAAAGTACCCACTTTTTCTCAATATTTTAATATGACAAAATATATATGAAAAAATTCGGAAGGAAAAAAGGATGACCCAAAAATTGGGAAAGTCACACGAGTAGTAAAACAATTTTAAACTGTTTTAAAAAGCGTTCATCGATAAAAAAGAGCGTAAACACGCGGAAAACATGGAAAATGTTGGATACGTTTTGGCACGACCACGATAGAAATATAAAACGAAAAAAAATTTGGATACACAATATCTAAAGCTCAACACAAATATAGAAAATATAATTTAGCTTTAAGATGAATGAGATTCGAAAGGGAGAAAAAGCTTGGGATGAGTGAATAAAGGTCATTGATTAAGGTATATTATGGGCTACTCCTACATTGCTGTTCGAATGTATCATTATCAAGATTTTTTCAGATGAATGAAACAATTGGAAAGCGTAGGAAATCTTCCGGCGCATGGTTAATGCCCTAACTCAGAATTGTAGTCGCATCACATGCTGGTCTTTCCAAGAGTAAGAAAACTAAGTAAAGCTAAAAAGTCAAACAAGATCCATAAAAAGGCATTATTGGGACTCCAGGAAACTTCGTGATCAATTGCCGCGCCAGGCATAGCAAGATAAACCAAACAAAACCGTATCCTATGCAACTATGACAATCAAAACTACATCTGGAAAGCCTCGGGATTATAGCTCGCTGAAGCAATATGAATTTTAGACTGAATAAATATGTTTGCAAGAATAAGAAACATATCTATTTTTAGCGTGTGGCAAAGATCTTGCGAAGAAACACATAAATCTCTTTTTCGTTCTACCTATAAAAGACAAGACCTTGATCGGCAACGCAAGTATAAATTTGTACAGGAAAAACGAGGCTTATGCCGTAAATATCAGATGATGCACTAAATTTGAATGTGTATACTGTACACATGCACAGCACATGCATCAACATATCGATCGACTGACCTGAAGCTATTCTGTTTGACTACACTTTTATTTATAGAGCTTGTTCATCTATTTGAGATTTGGAAACTACTATGTACACGGCTGCGTGAGTACATCAACCGACGTGGTAACTATATCCATGGATAAGATTTTGAAAATGTCTATGCTTCGAGCCAAATTGCTCGGGTAATATACAAAACTGTTTTCATCAGTCGAAGAGGACTTCGTTTTGAGACAGTCTGCAAAATTGTGAGGATTTTCAACAAAATTACATTTAAACATTCTAAAATAAGACAGGAACCGAGAATCGTCATTACAATTGACAATAGAACGGATTTCATTTAAAATCTTTCACGCTTTTCAGTAAATTAATGTCTTGAAACAGCCTGAAATAATCACTGAAAAAATTTCTGCCAAAATTTCACTCCAACAGTTGACTATAATCTATTTATTTTGAAACAAAAATATTGTGCTTATCCATGCTTGATTTGGACAGCAGTGTGTCAAACCTAAGTAACTACTCCACTTTATTGAGGGAAATTTTCAGTTGTCCTGTTTGCCGCTCATAGACGAAAACTTCTATTAAATCTATCACAGTAATTACTTTACTAGTTTTTCCATTTTGAACTTACTTTCATGGGTTGCTACATCTGCCATTTTATGGTAAAAGACTATAGCTGATCTAAAAAAGTTAAATCGGAGATATAATTTCATTGCTTCAATTGGGCTCAATTTCCTAATATATTGTGCATCTTTCCAAATTGCTCGTGTCTGAATGTTGTGACTCTACAAAAATATTTGGAACTCAAAACTGACAAGTAAGATTTGAATTTTGCTCATTGAGATTTCATAGAAATTCGACTATAATCATGTTAAATTCAGGGTAGATAAAAAATGAGGTAAACGAAAAAATAGTCCACAGAAAAACGAAAAAAGAATTTCTGCGCCGGCGGTAGATTCTTCACTTCCAACATATCAAAGACATTTAGTCGGTTTTAGGTGAGCGATCACCTAAATATTTCAGCAAAAAATTGCTGCAAAGCGCGTAAAATTTTCCCTGTAGCGGAATTAGTAGAGATTGATGACCTATACCCCATATCCTGTAGTAAGGTTCGCCGAACGGGTCCGAGACGGCAGCGCACAACATGTTACTCAAATTGGCCAAGGTTAACTGCAAAAAGTGAAAACTTGCCACTGAGGAGCAGGCTGAAAGTCTATTTTCTTATTCTGCATTCTCGAGCAAAAAACATGTGTACGGAACGATGTTTCCAAAGAATTTCGCTCGATAGCGGATACTTATATTCTTGTTTGTGTTATGTTTAGTTAACATACTAGGTCAGTAAGTAGTAAATGAAATACGCCTAAATGCTTTTTAGAACCGAGAAAAGCTTCAAAATTAATGTCAAAATAAAGTTATATGGCTTTACATGCTTCAAACAAATTTCTGAATAAAAAATATTCGTTGAAATATCGATTTCTGTGAATAAAGAAGAAAATGAGTTTCCATGGCTATTTTCGAGTCACAAAAATGTAAAAACCGAGTCTCGAAAAGATAATATTTATCGGTCAAAAAATATATAAAACCGGAAGAGAAACGATATCAGCTATCACATACTGATTCCAGTTTTATGCATCGGAAATCAACCTTTCAGGATTAAGTTTTTCATTATATTGGGTAATTTTTCAAAATACTTTGAAACAATGATTGAAAACAATATTCTAGCTAAAGTTTTGTACATTGTATTATCTAAAATTAAGTCAAATCTGTAAATATCGGCTCTAAAATTTGGATTGATCATTGCAAATGAGATGATTCACTCTGAACTATTCCTTCATAGTTTTAGGAAAATAATTGACCAAAACGAACATGTAAAATCATGGTGTGAACATCTGAAAAGCATTACTTTCAAGCCTCACACGGTAGAGCTTAGCGAAAAAATTTCAGACCCAGCGAGTACACGAATTGGTTGAATTATCGATTTTACTTTCAAAACTTGACTTAAAAATCAAACACATCTGGATCCTGAAAACTAAAACTAACCTACCAAAGCCAGAAACTGCAAAACGACGAAATGGTAAATGATTATAATGGCAGTGGACAAAAGCACCCACGAGAAATCGTTCCATTCTTCAACGCTAAATGATCCTGTTTGAAGAAGAAAAAAGAGAAAGAGCAAAACATTAATCTCGTTTTCCGAAAACTAAAGAAAGCGGCAGAAAGAGGGAGAGAATATTTGGAAAACTTCAGAACTAACCTCCGTGTGTCAACATATAAAACGGCATTAGAATAATGGCGATATGTTGAACATAATAGAAGGTGACCTCGTGCGGTAGCTGAAAAGAAAGAAAATTTCGCCGAACATACATATTGCTAATGAATAGATAATTAATGAGTATTGATCAAGGAAACTTCTCGAGCGCGGTAGATAACTCGCGCATGCTAATAATAGGAGAAAAATTAGATTCTGTCTGCGGAAATTCTTAGAGAAATTCACTTTGTGCCGATCGAAAAGGGAAAGGGGGTGTAGACATCGCCATGACAGCGACAATAATGAAAAACCTCTTAGAAATGTAAGAAAAGCTTTAAAATTTAAACTGTAGCAAAAGCCGATGCAAAAAAACAAAATTTTTAGTGAAACAATGAATTTTCATCAAGTGATTTAAGAAAATCCACAAGCACCGGAAATATTTCTTGGTGTGAATTTTTTGAAAACAAGAAAAAAATGCGTAAGTGTCGACGATCAGATCACTCAAAAACTGCGTATAGTTCAATCGAGTACCATTCGCGACACATAAATTTTTGTCGCCTGAAAATGTCTACGGTAATGTAATTATAGAATCCTTAGTAAAAATCATTGTTTAAAATATAAACATGATGGGTGGGTTGAAAGGTGAGAAAACGGGTAGCAGTTAAAAGTATAATGAACGAAAAGATGAAGAGAGCGAAATGAATAAACTCAAAAACTGATAATGATAAACCAAAATGATAGAAAAAGATAAACAACTTACCAATAGAGTGTTCAAAACCGGAAATATTAATGCAATGGTGGCTCCCGACAAAACGTACAAATGAACGCGAAATAAAAAAGTGGTAAATTTGTCGTTCCGGTACGGATTCGACAACAATAGAACGATTTGTATAACTGTTGTAACATGGCAAGGATTCAAAAAATAGATGCAAGTTTTCGACACCAGCTTGTAACCGAGTTGGGCACCGAAAATGAGGCACAGAAACGCAGCCAAGCACCGTCGAGTCAAAGTTAAATTTCGGCCATCTTCGATTATTTGGAGGCGTCGTTGACATTCGATTCGGCTAAACAACTTTGATTTTTTCGGACTTACAGATATTTCTTTTACGTTCAAATTTTGTTGATTATCCCCGCATGGGATTTCGCCACATTTTTCGTCGTTGTTCCACGGTAGCTGCTCGTTCAGTTTCGAATTAGCGTATTTAAATTCGACGTAGGCTATACAAAGTGCGACCAAAGTTTCCACTAGACGTGAAATGTAGCTGCCGGAATTGGCGAAACAGACTGGGCCACCATCGCCTCAAAAGAGAATCTGTTAAGTTTTTAAACTGTGTCGTGACAAAGTTGTCTTCTAAGACGCATCAGTCGCCAAAATATGGGGGATTTGTGTCTTCCTTGTAACAGTTGAAAGTCATTTTCCTGTACTATTGACTATACTTTAGGTACAGATATGCACGGGAAAAATTTTCCAGGCGCATACCAGTAAGAGGTCCGACCAGTTGGGAGGGGGGGTTAAACCCAAAATTTTGAGGTGACGGACCCAAAATTTCCAAAATTTTGAAGGGGGGGTTGAAAAAACTCCAAAAATGTCGAAAAACTTTCGAAAATTTTCCCAAAAAAGGCATAAAAAACCCACATTTTTTCCGAGTTTGGCGGGTTGGGTACAGGCTTGACCAATTGGGGGATGGGGGTACCAACATTTGGGTATAAGGTTCGACCAAGTTGAGGGTGGGGCCCCTCAACCCCCCCCCAGTTACAGTTATGTCCAGAGGGGAGGGTTCTCAGACTTTTTATCGAAGGGGCAGGGGTGGGTGAGCAAAAAAGTTCCACAAGCATGTTTTTCATACAAAATACGCATAAAAATCATTTTAAAAAACTGTCTTGGAAAATATTCCGGGCAGGAGTGTTTGACGATTTTTTTCGTGTCAGGGTAATTTTTGGGAATATAAAGGGGTAAAGCCTGAAACTTGACAAGCAAGCTACATTGTGACACATTATATGATGAATTGCTACAAAAGGCATGACGAATAACAATCTTCTTTATCGAGAATTCATAATTCTGTGACAGGATGCAAACCAAACTAACGTTTTAGGAAAAAAGCAATTCTCATGAAGTGGATTCTGAAATTCGGTACATAAAAAAAGGTGTGATTGTTTCAAGCTTCCTGTGATTTGTAATATTGCCAAACCAATCGTCTTCAGAATGCCGAGCCATGACTTTTTTTACCAAAATTTGGCACACCATATTTAGAGTACGTGTTGATGTTTCAACGCAAAGCAAATTGTTATCGCCAAGCATGGATCATCGGATAGTGTTTACTGTAAAGTGATCATCATCAATCAACAAAAGATCCAAAAAAATCATCTGGAAATCCGACTATTTTTTATCGATTCGAGCAAAGCAAATACTGAAATTGAGCAAAATAGCAAAACTGATTTTCGTCTGGTTTGAAGTGCTAGCCTGACATCAGTCGGAAATTGTGTCGCAAGCCACTTCTCACCTGGAATGCTGTGATTAATGCCTGCGTAAAGGATTTGCATTGCCATGATTCAGCCGTATGAGTAATAGTTTCTACAGCCTAAGTAAAACAAGGTAAAATATTACAGAAAAAGAATTGTGTTCCGGGTTTTCTACATTTTATTGATAGAGATGATCAACTGACAATCTATGTTGCAGGCTCACAAAAGAAGTCCTGATCCCTGGAAACATTACCTTTGCTCAAAAGCTGAACGTTAATGACAGTCCATTCAGACTATCATAAATGGGGAATGAATTCAGATTCTCGTTTGTGCGAAAGAAATCCTGCAGTAAAAACTCAACTATAACTTTACAAAGTTTTGGCAAAATGAAATGGCATCAGTCAAACGAAATATGTAAAGAAATCATCAAGGAAACCGTCTTCGAAAAAGTTTAGCAGGGGGTGTTTGACGATTTTTTTCGGGCAATGGGGCTGTGTGCATGTATGGCTGAACCTATGTGCATGTATGGCTGAAAACCTATGTGCATGTATGACTGAAACGCATGGGAGCTTTATAAAACCTAGCTGGTGCTTCGGTAGCATCAGGCCTTCACACATTACCGTTATAGTAAATTCACTTCCTTGTCGTTTTCAAAAATTGGCAAGCGGATAACTAACACGTGTGAACAAAAACTTCGAACTTTTTACTTCATCAAACTCTGCATCAGTAACGTGACAGATTTTTCGGATATCTTCGATCATATCTTTCTTCTCACGCCACCTAAAACTCTGATTTTGAGTATCTACGATTGAAAACACTTGATTGGACTGTACTAGGCTTTAGTGGACCCAAATCGCTTAAAACGACGATAATCTCATAAATGAATCCCAAACTCTGCAAGTTAACTCGTCTGTCTAGTCGACTATCAAATGCATCTGAAACGGAATCCTTGCAACAAAGTGCATGATGGATCGAGGCAAACATCATCCGACGAATCAGCGACAACGCGCCTCCCTTCCTTATATTGTTTATCCGTTTAGAAACACATCGGCTAACTGGATTATTTCTCAAATGTTGCGAAAGGAAAAGCTGCAGCCGCGCCACAACAAAAGGGCAGCGAGGAATGTCCATACGTTAGAACGTTTATGAATATCATTTATGTAAAAGTGACCTATAAAGAAATCCGTCGTTTCTATGAGCACGGTTTATCCTATACTAATAGAAATAGATTCTTTAGTCTGTTTTCTTGGCTTCTATGGATAAGAAAAATTAAAAAGCAAGTATATATATACTATTTATACTATTTTCCGCTTTACCATTAGAACTTAGAATTGGGAGCATACCCAACTGTCCTTTCACAATTTTTCGGGCAGAAATTTTTCAAATGAAAGCTTTGTAAACGCGATTTTTACTACAGTAAACTTATTTCAGTCATTTTCAATATAGAAGCGATTTATTAGAAACAGACTATAATTATTTTTCCGTGGATGTTAAACGAGGTAATTATCTTCCGACACTACAGAGAGAAAGATGATTGCCATCTCGACAATCTCGCCATATTCCGAGTGAGTGCATATATAACGAATGTCACGCAAGATTTTTCACTTTGAGGAGATGCCCCAACCAGCGTAACAATCGATTTTTCAGAGATTTTATAACTCGTGATTGGAAAGAGCAAATCTAGTTCGGTGCCATTAGTAGAAAAGCACTGAAATGGAGGACAAAATTGGACAATGCTACCATTGTGAATTGAAAAGAGAACCGAAGGTTTGATTCAAAGAATGAAATGTCTTGAAGTGCTTTCTGATGGATTACACTCGCGAACCAAATATGCACCGCAAGAATTTTCTAAGGAGGAGCGTCCTCGTACTTCTCATCGAGAGCGAGTGGGGTAGAAGAAAAAAGAGAGCTCCACAATCATATTTATCATACAAAATATGTATAAAAATAGTCAAAGAATGTCTTCAAAATAGTTCAGGAGCGTGTTTGACGATATTTTTTGGACCAAAGGGATGTCCAGGGCTTCAAGCAGGAGGGTTTACCCCCCCCCCCCCTATCACCGTATGTGCATGCATGCCGCAAACTCGAATGAACGAGAATCAAGAAAATTGCAAGAAATAAACCTTTAAAGACCTAAAACAAATGATTCTCAAAACCAAGCGTAAGAAACTTAGAACTTGGACATAAACTTTCAAAATTATGACACTTTTAATATCGAAGCGATTTGCGAAACTGTAATGCATAAGATATTTGAACAGTACTCGCACTATGAACTTGATGAAGTCATAAGTCATAGTTACCCCAGGGCCCAGTCAGTGCATGAATTATCAACTATTCGATTTTATGACCACTTTACACCGTTTTTTCAAAAAAAACTACGCTATGTGGAATTTTCTAAATAGCTAGTTGAAATCACAGCAATAAGTATCAAAAGCTGCAAACTTTTGAATCCTAAGCTAGATTTGCAGGGTGGCGGTGCGGCCCGAAAGTAGGCTGTTCATCAAGTTGGAAATCCTTCAAAAAAATTACAGGGTTCAAAAATAAATCTATCGATCCCGCAATTTTTGGAACTGGATAAAAAAATTTCGCCGAAGTTAGTTTGGGACTCGGCATGACATCTACACAAAATATGATCAGACTCTGAGAAGGTTGCGCAGATTGTACAAATCAGGTACGTTGTTACGACATCAAAAGTCTGTCGATCTAGGCACAGAGGTCCATGTATCAAGTAACGCAAGACAGCCAATTTGAAAGATTGAGTAAGCTCACAAATTTCCGATACTATGCAGCACATGGTAACAGAGCTTCTCACTCTAGATACCAGGAAGATGACCGGCCAGACTGATTTTTCTCGCATCATTTCAACAGAAACTTCACAACACTAAACCAAGACCAACAGAGGGAATTCGAACACATTTTTCTAGTTCTATTCTCCGATAATTTCACATTTTCCAAGCGGCCAAGTGAAAGAAAATTATCGTTTCACTTCTTACGTTGCAATACATGCCACTTCCAGGAAAATCTATTTATTACATATAATTACCAAAGGAAACAAAATAGCGTACAAAATCTTACACAATGGCTCGGAAACGGTTTTCCATTAAATTTCGATTCTTAATTGACAAAGCGAGAACCAAAGCCGCTTTTTATATAACAATCTGAAACACGAAACAGACTCGCGAAGTAAAGATATAGAGCTGGTCTCAAATTCTTGCGGACGCCGAAGGACCCAGCAAAGAGAGGAAACGCCGTATTATTCTGTATTAAAACCGACACACGATAGTACATTGAAAGAAAAAACGAAATTACAAAAAACTAAACATGCAAATAACAAACGTCCAACCACGATGCAAAAAAATGTTAAGGTCGCCTATGCTTTTTTGCCAGTTACATATATATATATTACGGACCAAAATTGAGCGAAATTTGATCAACGTTTACATAACCACAAAGAAACATTTTACGGATACAGTATCCCACTACAGTAACAGGTAACAAAAAACTAACAATACAGTATATTTTTGATGAATAGGTTAGTTATGTCTTTCATTTGAGCTTATATGTGGCACGGCTTGCAACGTAGATAGTACATGAACACGCGGTAATCCAAGCGTTATACACATAATATAGAAATCTAAATTCTTACATAAACAAAATATAATTATGTGTATAATACAGTAAAAATAATATCTACCAATATGTGAATATGATAAACAAACAAAGATTTCTATATACAGCAAAGACGAGTGGATACACAACGAAAAAATCGAATTTTCGGGTTAAAATTTGACAAATACGGCGACCGAACCGCTAGTACAATATTGTCTAGTTATCAAAAAATAAATCGATACCGGTTCACAAATTTAACATTTTGATTTTTCCGACTATTAAGTACCGTTATACGCCATATAATTAACCCGTGATTCAGAAAAACTCAATAATGTAGCAGGGTGAAGTTGAAAGATTACAGAACTAGACGGAGAATTCAAAATTTCAAATCGAAACTAGTTCAATTAAAACTTCGTTTCCGTTGAAAAAACCACTTGAGCCAAACTCAGAAAAGAAATTAGCTGGAAACGACATCTCAACTTTCCTACTTCGACCAAAATATCAAATCAAGATCGTAGATTTGACAAATCTGCCGACACGTTAGCAATAGGGTTACATATTTTCTACTTTTTCTAAAATACAAAAATAAAACAAAAATATACATTGCGGTTTGCGACCAAGAACGAAGTGCGAATTTTCAACAGAAAAAGTACATTTTTGGGTGATCGTATCGTCTTATATGCGAAATATATAATATAAAAATTCAACAAAAACATTTACAACCGTTTTGCTAATCGTATTTGTTAACTTTGTATATGAGCCAGAAAAATTCAATTATTTCCTAAAAATTGACAAAAATTTCATCTTACGACGCGATGATCTCGATATTGTACGACATAGACGCCACGTCCTCAATTAAAAAACAATGGCGTAGTGGTCGAAAAGTGATCGTCGTTCACGATAATGTCCGTCATGGGATGTGGAGGTGCGCTTATCATCGCATTCTTTTGGAAAAATTTCTCTAGTTTTGCTGAAAAAAATAGAAAACAGAATGTAGAATTTCGAACTCTTTCAAAAATTCCAACTTTTCCGTAATGTTCGTCAGATTGTGAGTCAAGAAATTAATTCAGCACAAATTTTAGAAAACGGAACAAAAACACAGAACATTTTCATAGAAAAATCTTCTTATTCGAAACTAAGACAAATTTTCTGGAATAAAAAGAGACCGCTGAAAAGTAGAACATAATAATGTTACCCAAAATATGTTTGCCGTACGTATAACGTTTCAATGTAGGCATATGATAACGTATCAAATACATCATCTCTTTACGTTGAACCGGTTCCGACAATTCCAACATTTTTTGAACTACGTAATTTGCATATTGATCTTTCATCATCAACAATAGAGGACAGCTAGCTACAGTACTACAAAAAGAAAAAATGATCCACTGGAAAAATCTACTTTGAAAGTTGTGCTTACCCGGCGTTCGCTTTTCCAATAATATCATTGATTAAAACGCGACGTTCTTCAGTTGTGGCAAATTCAACACATTTTTCGACAACATTGCTATAGAAGAGACATTTTCAATCGCGTCACATGTCAGGTGTAAGAAAAAAGAAAAATAGCAAAGACAGAGCTGAAAAATGCATTTTTCTATTATCAAAATCCGTGAGTGAACAATTTATACCAGTTTGGTATATGTCTCTGGGCAGGCACCGGTGATTAAACTACCCCTACAAGCATAAACACGTAATTGGGGGGAAGTGCTATAGGAACTCCCCCCCCAGAAATCGTCGACCATATGGCTAGCCATTGGGCGACTCCCCCAGATTTTCCAATCCTAAGCTAGCCATATGGTTGGTAGCCATAGGTACTACCTTTTGATTGGATAAATATTGAAGAATGTCATTTTCTCGATGAAAATTGTCAATTTTCGAACAAACAATGGTCAAAGATTTCAATTTTCTCTTGGCTCCGCGCCATGAATACATTTTTCAGTTTTTAGACAAAAATTACTATTTTTTGAACCGTTTTTCGGACTTTTTTGGTGAAAAAATCAATTTTTTTCTTTTAGGGACCCCTCCGACTAACATGGGTAAGACGAACTTAGTCACAATAATCAAATACACGAAGAAGAATTTCATTCGTGATCTTATTTGGTCGACATCCCAACAATGTCAGCCTGATTAAAATACACTTAACAAAAAATCACCTAGCGAACTTGTGCTGCGACAGCCGAATCATATCGCCTCGAACGGCTTGAATAATCCGTGAACGAGTTTCCTGATTGCCATGTTGCAAAATATGTTGTACAACATAATTTCCGTACTGATCGACGACTAATATCGGAAAATTTTCAATCAGTTCGTTCAAGATCGATAATTTTTCTTCTTCACTGCATCGTTCTAAAATGCGCTGAATAACCCGACAACCGTACGAATGAGTTGATAAAGCCACAATCTTTAAAAAGGAAAAGGGAATTCTTGCAAAAACACAAAATGATCAAACCAATGATGCAAAGTTTAAGTATATCGCACATACGCAATTGTGGAATGTCCATCACCCGCCCCTTATCCGAAATTGCCGATAGCTAGTCATACGTAGGGTTTGGCGCGAATCCCATACCCGAAAAAAGTGGTCGGCATTGGGATTTTTTGGCACCTAGAGCTTGTTTCAACATTCGTGAATGATTTCTCAAGCATTTTAAACTGAAATTGTCCATTATACGTATGTGATGAAGTGATAATGAGCTAATCGAATTAGATTCTGTTGATTTTAGAATGAGATCATGTCACTTGATGATAAAATTGTCATTTTTATCGGAATACAATAGTGTTATCGGTTCACTAAATTCAATTCAAGTACTGTAAGTCCTAATACATTTCTCGATTAGGAAATACTCTTTATCGGAGGTAAGCTGAATCAGATTACAGTTCAAGAGCTTGAATTTTTGAATATTCAAATCAGTTTTCTACAAATTTTGACCTAAGGCGTGCGGATACTCGGCACAACTGCTTAGAAAGTAATCATGCTAAAACCTGATTTAAACAGAATTATACCAAAGCAAGCGTCCATTTAGGTTCTCAGGTGATACCTTTTCTTCGCAAAGTTTATGGGACGTATTTTACAATTAGCTTGTTCTCAATTTGCTCTAAATATGTATATTTTTTATTAAGTAGCAGTTATTTGATATGCTAAGAGTCTAGATGATGCGACTTAGTGATATTAAGACCTTTAAGGATAAAAACCTCATCCTTTTGGTCGAAATAACTAGAGATTTCAATTTTTCGAACTTCGCGCAAATAAATAAATGTTCATGATTTTTTAGAAAGAAAATACTATTTTTCGAACTGTTATTTGGACATTTTAAGAGAAAAATCGATATTTCTTTTTACCTAAAATTTGGCCAATCGATGACTCCATCATAGTGATGGGTCAGAGCTCCGGCTTCCTGCAGGGCTATTTTTCAACCTCAAATGGCCGGATGTTTCTAGGTCAAATTTGGTCAATTGTAGTTACACTTTTCCAGTCAAAAAACGTCTCTTGGAACGTGAAATACAAGAAAAAACTGATTGTCATCATATGACTGTCATATAATCTTTTCAGTGAGTGGGTAGTAGCATTCAAAAAAATTCTTACTAATGATACCCCGTATTATGTTTTGTTGGCGCCAGTACGGAATACTGGTACTTACTTTTACATCGTTATAACAGGCAACGTAAAATTTTTTGGTGTAGAACACAATTTTTTGGCAAGTATATCTGATGGTGATTCATCTTCACGCCGATTTAAAGGAACAATACTTTCTGTGCGCTTCTTTATATCAGTGTCTCTTTCCATATGACAGATCGTTTCCGGAGATGACCACAAGATAAGACATCTTTATCGAATTTTCCGAGCTGATAGGATGTAGGGTTCGGATCGGGAAACGTCAAAAACGCCCGAAAATCAGAGAAGCGCATGGGTACCCCAGGCTACCCCATAGAGGGTATGGAGGATTACCCCGGTCATAAGTTTGGAAATTCATTTACTACCCCGCAAAAATGACTTACTGGTTACACAAAATTTTGGGAAGTGTCATAATGTGTAAGCCAATTTGAAGAAAATGAGTCAATGAATATTTTTAGAAGTATTGCTATTGGGTAGTATTTTTAGAGCGTGGGTGGTCTATCTGGGGAGCAATTCTTTAGGGTCTCAACAGTTCAGAAAATGTATATACTGCATAACTGACTCCGATGTGAGATATTGGAAAAATGGATAATTGCAGAGCCAGTATTTTTTCCGTACCAGACGAATTCGACTGGTACATATAAATTATGTCATTGATATATTATGGGTACAGGTTTTTTTAGCGGCACACCAATGGCAGTTTGACTCCATTAGCGCAAAAAAGATCCATTAGAGCACAGTAGTTTATTTCTTTTTATAATAGTGATCAAGTTATTAGTGATTGTATTAAGCGTAATTGAGAAATGTGTTAATTGTCGACTTATTTTTTTGACAGCGTTCTTTAAAACGTACCTACCGCTATATCCATCATAGTAAATTCTGAACTGAAAATTTTTCATTAGCGTGGCCCATGTTTTATTAGCGCCGCGCTAAAAAACAGTGTATGGGTACGATAGTACGTAAATTTTTCAACTAGAATTCCGTACGGTACCGATCGACCGGTACGGAAAGAACCCTGTGCAGCGCACCTCTGTTGTTTTTTGTGTACGAAACAAACATTTACGGACGGCTCAATACGAAGATTTTTATGGCATCTGTAGAAAATAGACATTTTGCATAGGTCTGGGGGATAGGGCGACTTTTTTGGGGTCGGGGGTCACTGATTCCCCAAAATTTCAGGGCAGGGGTCTGTAAAGCAAAAAAATTTAATTTTTTCGCTGAAAAGACGGTTCAAAAAATAGTAATTTTCGATTTTAAAAACCGTAAAAATGTATTCATGGCGCGAAGCACCGAGAAAATTGACGTTTTTGACCATTTAGTGTACCGAAATTGACAGTTTTCATCAAAAAAGTGACATTTTTCATAATTTTTCAGACCAACAGTATGGGGGTCCCTATGACTACCATATAGAATAATAAAATCTTGAGGGAGTGTTACCCGATGGCTAGCCATGTGGCCGACGATTTCTGGAGGGGGGGTTCCTATAGCGCTTCCCCCCAATTACATGCATTTTGTCGAGATTACCTGGTCAGAAAAAAACTTCCGCAGGCTCTATAATCAGAAAAGACCGAAAAATTTTAGGGCGTGGAGCGCGGGATTCTATCTTCTAACCCTTCGTGTTCCACCACTGGTTCCTCAAATCGTACCTTTTTAGAAAAGCAATCTTCGGAAAAGGGAAAATATTTTTGTGGATTCGACGAAGAAGAGTTTGAATTGAGAAGCATTAAAATTTCAATCTTATGTTTGACGAATAAATTATTAGAAAATTGATGCTGCAGCATTTCAGACTGTCGAAACCGAGATAAACAATTTCTCCACGTCTGTGTGTATGAACGACATCAACTGTAGTATGCAAAATCGTCGTTTTTATTGTAAAAAAGTGTGCCATGTATATATACTAGACCATGCATGTAATGATATCTGTAACTGGGGAAGGAGTTGGGGGAACCCCCTAACTTGGTTAACCCCACACCCAACCCCCCAAACTCGCAAAAATTAGGGAAAAATTGGGTAAAAGTACCTTTTTTGGGAAAATTGTCGACTTTTTGCGATTTTATCGACCCCCCCTGGAATCGTCGGGCATATGGCTAGCCGGTGGGCGACCCCTTCAGGATTTTCCAATCCTATGGCTAGCCACGTGGTTAGTCATAGGAACCCCGATACTTTTGGCTGTAGAAATACAAATGTCAATTTTTCAATAAAAAATGGTCAAACATGTCAACTTTCTCGGCGCTCCGCCCCATGAATACATTTTTTACAGTTTGCTAGATAAAAATTACTATTTTCCAACCGTTTTTCGAACTATTTTGGTGAAAAAAATCAATCCTGGCACCAAAAAAATCGTCCGCCCTTTCCGCCAGACCTCAGGGCCCCGTTATATGTATGATACTAGATCGGGATCGGGTGACACCCCGACCCGATATTTTGAAAATATGCTACTCAATACATCTCTAATATATCACGACAGAAATAGAAGAGTAGTACACCAGAACGTGGTGTGCCTGTTCTATTGAGGGAACCAGCGAAATATACAACACCCCCCTCAGACGTGACGCGGCACTTAAATTTCCGACATTGGCGTGTCTGGTTGACACATAAAAAACAACTCATGGGAAATAAATCGACTGAAATTCAAAAAACTTACTTGACCGGCTAATGCTAACACGACAAACGCTAGCTGCTTGGCGTCCAATGTTTCAATAACTTTCTGAACCACGTGATTGCCGTTCTGATCTTTGACACACCGCAAAATGTGACCGGTCAATTCATCGGCGATCATCCTCTGAAAGTGGAAACATATCTCTAGATTTGGACATAAGAACAGACCTAGAATTAAATCTTCACAAAATTCGTAAAAAATTTACAGTTCATGTAGGGCTGGAAAAAACCAACTTGCCAAAATAACACGGCTGAAAACTTTCAAATGATCTACAACATAAGCAGGTTGTAAACTAAACAAAAATCAAAACCAAAAAATAAAAAAAATTGCTCAATATTTGATTAAAAATCGTCTTGACACTCGAATAGAACGATATCACTTTTATCGACGAACGTCTAAAATAGTGCTTAACTTTCCGAATGAATTTCCCCACGTAAAATCAATTTGTCGAAACCTTATTAATTACCTGAATCAAGTGATGACACGGAATGACGAAAATTTCACAATTTCCATTCAAAATTTCGTCAATAGGCTTGCAGTCTATAACTAGTTCAACTAAGAAGACGAAAACAGCTAATTGCGGCTCACTGTTCTCCCCGACATTCTATTCACATTTGTAACACTTGAGCAACATAACTGTATTTCAATACTATACTGACATCAGGTGATGAAAGTGATAAGAATAATGATGTTGATGATCCTACATTCCTACATAACCGTTTATTTGGCTAACAAATGTTGTGATGAACCAAACCGCCCCATAGGGAGGGGTATGAGGGGGGTATTACCCCTACCTAAAGTCCTAAAAATTGATCACTCGTTGCCTATTTTCCAGACAAAATGAACGGTTTAGTGGTAATTTAGCTACGCCAGCACCGCAAATTTTCAACTCTAACCCTACCTAAAAAATCTGACCTTGGGGACCAGTGTGATGGACCTTCATGTTTTCTCGGGTCTATAAATACCAATTTTTAATTGAAAAGGCTTCGTCAAAACAAAAGTCAACAAAATCATTTGTTCCATGTTTTTGGAAAGATCCTTATGTATTTCCACGTTCTGAAAAAATTTTCTACGAATTCATTTGTAGAAAAAAACAATTTAACGGCTTGTCTGCTGCTTTTTAGTGACTTCGAATGAAAATTGACATGTCCGCAAATTCAAACTTTATATCATGCAATAAAAACTGGAAGGAGTCATAATAAATCTACGAATGTAACCCTAATGAGACACATACATCAGCGCTATCAACAGCAGAAGGTCTTGCTGATTGAAATAAGAACCTTCGGTAGGTTGTTGGACACCAATTTTAGTTGCCTGTTTCCAGTTTGAAATTTATATGATTTTTTTATTCGTGTCTGTCCAAAACCCAAAAATATTTTGCCCCCACAAATACCCACCGTCGGCCAGCCTACGTATAGGATTCTGACTAATAACGTTAATGTGCTCACTCTCTAATAACTTTTTTCTTGAGCCTTCCATAAAGCTACTCAATGTTTATAGATTATAGTAGATTTGAAACAAACCACTGAAAATAATTCCATAACTTTGTGTTATGACACGTAGTTTTCGATTCCTTTACCTGTCCTTCGCGCTCCACGCGCTCCAAAGCCTTTTGCACGACCCGACATCCGTACATATTCAACGTTAAATTCAGAATTTTGCCGCGCATTTGATCCAACATTTGCATTTTTTGACTAGACGTTCCTAATTCGAAAAATTTTTGTATCACGTAATTACCAAACACGTTTATGGTCAATAAGTGAGCCGATGGCAGAATTTCGTTAAAGACCATTTGTTTCTCAATATCGGTCGCGTATTGTAACCGCTGTTGAATAAACCTAGAATGAAGATTTTCAGGACAGTGAGTG
Organism: Romanomermis culicivorax; assembly: GCA_963922205.1. Classification (NCBI taxonomy): domain Eukaryota; kingdom Metazoa; phylum Nematoda; class Enoplea; order Mermithida; family Mermithidae; genus Romanomermis; species Romanomermis culicivorax. The sequence continues at coordinate 2,446,148 of CAWUHX010000008.1, read as the reverse complement.
AAATGAGAGGATAAAGAAGTCTACAAAAACGTGAAAGTTAAAATGAAAAATAATCGGAGAAAATGTCCACATTTTCGCGTTGCGGAGACATTCTACAGGGCGGACAAAGAACACAGTTCGGCATTCAGGAACGTCATTCTCAGCAGAAATTCATGATGCTCGTACTAATCGAAGGTGTAAAATTTGAAAAATGCTCGAATTTCTTATGTATTCATAAAATCAGAACAGTCGAGATTTATATTTTTATGTTTCGATAAACTAAACATAAAAAAGATCTGCACTAGATTATATAAACGAAATTAAAATTATCTATGAGTTGGTAAGCCTAAAGCCCAGTTCATACTTCTGTTCGTTGCTCGGCGAGCTTGCTCGGCGAGCATGCTCGGAGATGCTCGGCGGGCACAGCTCCGAGCAAGCTGCACGCCGAGCATGCACGGAGAGCAAATATTTGCTCGGCGAGCAGAACCCCGAGCACAAAAAAATTTGCTCGCCGAGCATGCTTGGGGTAGTAGAACGTTTTTCTACTACTCCGAGCATGCTCGGCGAGCAACACATGTTATAAATATAGGAACGTCGCAGACTGGGCTAATTTATCAAAAATTGAACAATGCGCGCACGACCGATGCCCAATATCGGGGCGGGTCAGAGACCTCTAGCAAACCAGGTCACCCTTCAAAAAAATATGTTCAGTTCATAAAGTGTAACACAAGCACATGCTCGCCATGTTACATGCTTGTTTATTATTTATTGTAAACAAACATTGAAAATGAGAAATGACTCATCTTATTGCTTTTAAATACTAATTGCTGTTTTGAGAAACGAGAAATGAAACGAGACAGGGAAATAAGAAATAAACAAAATCTTTCTGTTATTTAAGACAAAAAACGAAAATCAATCCGATCAAAAAATCTGAAATGATAGCTAAGAATGGCATGTCTGCCGAAAAAATGTTTCTTTAGAATTTCATTTTATGCTGAATCTCAAAAACTGCTCCTCGAAAACTTTCTCTCAGGTACAAGGCTTATTTTTGTCTCTTTTTTATTAAATGCTTGTAAATTGAAGAATGACCAACATCAGTCATTGTTCACACGAAGGTTTTACTATAGAACTTTTTGAACACAATAGAAATTATGGGACACTCAATTGAAACATTTTTTTATCTCAAACAGTTTTGGACATCATTGCTTTTAACATGATATTGCTGAATAATTCTTCGTGAATTATGGAAACTGAACGATTTTTAAGCATGCTTTTTCAGGAGGTGAAGACTAAGAATTATTCATCAAACCATTGTATCATAATGCATTGAAGGAAAAAATTACATTGTCATTACATTCAACGTTTTTGTTGTCTAAATAAAAACAGAGGCATAAGATTTACACTTGCCCAGTAAAAAATCACATGCAGGGCTGATTAATGCAAGAATTGCCATAGAAAATAGGGTATTATAGATCATAGCTCGCCCAAAAAACCATCGGCCGATATTTAAAAAAGTCAATTATCAGCCAATGCCAATGCATCGATCATTCCCTACCTTTTTTGGAAAACTATTGAGAAAATTTTTTTGAAATGTATGTAATAATGACTAAATTAATCTCATGTGGAGTAAAATTTCATCTGTTTTTTCCTCTAACAGTGAAAATGCTCAAATGAATGTTTTGACCCGTGACATTCAAGGCACAGAGACATCCTGGATAATGGCTAGGGTCAAGTCTTTTTTCCTCTATCGGGTCAGAAAACATCTGGTAGGATCGGGTAACATACCTGGTTAAAAGGTCCGATACATCCCTAAATCGCCAGGTTTATTTGTGGGATTTCATTTTTTTGCTGTAAAATTTTAGCCATGCCTATTCGAACATAATAATCAGATGATGAAAAATTTGAACTTATTGAACCTGATGAAAAAGAATTCTTGTGGAACGTTTAATCCCCTGATTACACGGATGTTAGGAAAAAAACACCGTGTCTTCAAAGAAATTCAGTAAGAACTAAGTATTCCATGTATTGATTTTATGGTTCATACATGAAAAGAAATAAGTATGCATTTTGCGGGAAAAATTTGCTCGCGAAGTATGAACCAACTACGAGCATGCTCGGATCTGTGCTCGGAGATGCTTGCCGAGCATGCTCGGGGTAAATTTGCTCGCCGAGCAAAAGTATGAACCGGGCTTAAGCCTAATTCAAGTGAAACTCGTGGTGGTAAAATTGTTAATGATATCCAGCAGATGAACCAATGCAGTTTGCCCAGCTATGCCTCCAATTATGGTATGAAATATATGTACACAGAAAGCTAGCTCGAAAAATCTCATGCTAGATTATGAGTCGCAACCATGAAGACAGATGAATTATGCTACCACCGCACTGTGCGGACTTAGGGCTGCGCGGAAATTTTTCGGGGAATTTAGCGCACGGAACGGAATTTTTTTGGGGCGTTTCTGCTGCTGGCATTAATGAAAAGGTGCATTTTGGTGCAATTTAGATTCTTTGAAAATATAGTGAGAATTGGAACTTTCACGATGGGTATGAATTAGTTGATCTTTCCACATTTTTTCATTTATTTATTTAATAACATCATTTCATTCGTTAGTCAATACCATCATCTCATTTGTCGATCAGTAATTTTCAGTATTCAGTTCGGATTTTGTTAAACAGATAGATATTTTTGATTTTCATGATTTCTTTCTCTTGCTTGAAGTTTTCTGAACTTTGTAAACACAAATTTTGTCATTCGGAAACAATGAATACACGATTTTCGGCTGAAAATGTGAAGATTCCGTCTTAGAGATAAGGGTTGAAAAGACTCATTTTCCAACCTTCTATAATATCAAAATAGAAATTGAGTGAATTAAAAAATCCATTGAAATCTATAAATCTTAAAGACTAATCACAGAAATGACAGCAGCAACTATCAATTTTACTCAATCTATTTTTGAGCTAGAAAAACAGATAGTTTCCAAGATTTTCCTTGCAATGTACAATTTTCGCTCATTTTATGTATTTTTCAAATGATTTCAACTTCGAACGGAAAAAATTTCCGTGTGCGAAAAAAATTTTGGGTCATTTTCTCACGGTGCGGATGAAGGCGTGCGGAAAAAAGCTGTGTCTCATGGAGAAAAATTAGCATTTGAAACAAACAGCCTTCCTATAAGCTGTAGATTCTTCAACATATTATTCATGACTGAGGTTCTTTAATTTTCAATTGTAATGCTCACCTAGAACCGTACTGATCTTGAGCGAAATCGATCACATGGTTGACTAAATCTCTCAGTTGTAAATTCGGTAGTCTGCCGGCCCTAAATTCTTCCAGTAATCTATTATCGTTCAAGAAACTGTCCAGCATTGACGGCGATAATCGTCTAGATATCGAAGATGATCCATTTCTATCACAATTTTGAATATAAGATTGCTGCGCGCATTGCGTTGTCGCACCGTTGATTAGCGGCTGCTGCTGTAAGGTCGATGAAGGTCGATTATCGGCTCCGCATCCGCTCGGTGTAGCGAAAACTGGCGAAGGACGGCCGCATTCGCTATTTGAATAATCAAAAATGCTTGAACATCGACTATGCCCTGAAATGTAGATAATTCGAATGTTTACTTTATGCACAATAATATAGTGAGAATCTGGGATTCGAATTCCCATGCAAAAAACGCAGTAACTTACCATTCGAGAGTCCAAATTGCTGGAAATAAGGCGAATTCGAACCGCTATGATAACATCCATTGTTAGAAATATTTGTCAATGGGTTGAAATTATTTTGATCGAAATCGGGTCTGGAAGGCATCGAACAATTGAGCGCAGAATAGAACGGATTCCTGTTGACGTTGCCATTTAAACTAGAGCCTGGAAGTTGAATCAAAGTTCAAAATTAGAGGACACCCAATAAAAGAACCGCGCAATGTGCTGATGTTTTCAGTCTGCCAGTGTTGTCAACTATCTGGAAGAGCCAAAAATTCAGTTAAAATGTAATAAACTCCAAATTGAACCACAATTCGAAATTAGAAAATCAACCAAAAAATTGGATTCTTCAACCAGCACGAACTTCCACGATTGCCCATCACTGGTTAACAATAATGTTATCAAAGTACGATAAGCATTAATTGGTCTGATCAAACACACAAAATTTTACCATTTTGCGCTCCGTCGAACCATCTTTTATTCATAAAATCGAAAATATACGACCATTGTTGCTGCTGATTGTAAGCCGCTGCCGATTGGCTCTCATTCGTCGACGTTGGAAACACTAAATTGTTAGTCGTCTGCGTAGCTGTTCCTCCACAACCGTTCATTGCGAAGGGCGTCGAAGCCGTAACGGGCGACGCCGCCGACGTCACTGATACGGTACCATTGAATAATTGGCTAACGATTAGGTCATCGCGGTCACCATTAAAATGAGCAGAATTGCCGTTTGTCATCGACTGTGAACCGTTCATCGAAGCGAATTTCGAGAAGCCGTTTGAATAAACACTAGATGGTGGAACGCCGAAGGCAGACATATCTGAAGTTCAGAAAGCAATTCAGTCATCGCTACAAATTTTATTCCTTCTGATAAAATATTATATAAAATTTATCGACTTCAAGGCAGCTGATAGACAATGGAACCAGGGTTTTTGCACCGGTCGATCCGTGCTGTACGAAATTCAAGGAAAAAAGTTTTCCGTACTAGCCGATAAAAATCCGTCTGATACGGAAAAATACTGATTGCAACTCCACCAGAAATCGTCGGCCAAGATTAGCAATTGGGTGATCTTCCCCATGATTAGTCAATTTTTTGAATGGCTAGCCATGGTAGTCAAAGGTATCCCTTACCTTTGGTCTGAAAAATACTCATTTTTCGACGCTTCGCGCTATTAATACATTTTTACAGTTTTCTAGACAAAATTTGGAACCGTTTTTCGTTGTTTTTTTTGGCAAAAGCATCGAATTTTTTTCCTCCAGGGACCCCTCCCCTAAAATTTTGGAGTCATTGATCCTACCCCCCAAACAAGTAGCCGGACCACCAGACTCCAGGCTGCAACTTCCGTTGAAGCTTCCTAAAAGGCATTTAAGTGAAATTAATTTTGATCCTTTTCTGAAGGGGTGCACGTAAGGGCGTCATCGCTTATCGATCCCTGTTCTTTCGACGTTTCCACGTTCAAATTATTTTTCGTTTATATTACTGATATTTTTGGATGACATTTGCTATTAATGTTTTGAAAGATCAGAATAAATTATCATTCCAAACATTACACTCATCAATTTTCAATTTGGACGAATTAGCAGCTGTAAATATATAGCTAAACGTTTTAATAAGCTTAAAGACATTGAACATTCCTGTGATTGGGGAGGTTGATTGACTCGAACCTGGTCGAACCCTATACCAAACCCCCTCCAAAATCGGAAAAATTGGGGGAAAAAATAGGCTTTTCCAGTCTTTTTGAGAAAACTGTCGCACTGTCTCGACTTGTTTCGGGATTTTTTCGACCCCTCTTCCCAACTGGTCGGACCTCTTACAGGTACGACATTAAAATGAAGTATCTTGAAGCATACATGTAACGGAGCTCCGAGGTCTGAGGGGTGTCGGGCGACCCTTTTGGGTCCGGGGGCCAGTAATTTTCAAAATTTTGGGGGGAGGGGTCTCTCAAGGAAAAAAATCTATTTTTTCACGAAATAAATCCGAAAAATAGTTGAAAAATAGTAATTTTTTAAGAAGACCGAAATGGCGCGAAGTTCCCAGAAAATTCACGTTTTCAATTGACACTTTCCAGTATTTTTCTAACCAAAAGCATGGGGGTTCTTACGGGTACCATATGGCCAGAAATTGTATAGGAAAATCCTGGGGGGCGCCCAATGGCCATACGGTTGACGACTCGTGGGGAGGGGGGTTCCCATAGCACTTCCCCCCATTACATGTATGTCTTGAAGTATTTTACGACGAAAAAGCGAATTGGAGGAAATGAGAAAAAGATTCTGACTTCTACCTATTTGGGAACGGTTGGCGGGAAAAAAGAAACAACGGTCAAAAAAGATCCAAAAAAGTTCGGTGATAAAAATAATGAAAGCTTTCCATAAAAAAACAATTTTTTGAATGTTGATCTCAATCGGTCGGACCTAGTACCCAAATGTTGGGACCATCCTCTCCAACTCGAAAAAAAATTTTTTGACCTTTTTGGGAAAATTTTCGGCTTTTATGGTGAACCCAACCCGCGGATTATGAGACGACAATTACGCTATCCCAGTGTTTTTTTTTTTGCTTATGCAAGAACATGGTTTTTGGCAGAAAAAATTCCGAGCGTTTGTGCCAATTGACACAAATTTTTCCAGTAGTCAAAGGCTGAATTACCTCGATTTTCAAGAGTCTAGGGCCAGGGGTTTTTAAGCACACAGCAACCAAATTTCGGGCTGTGCAACCAAATTTTTTCTGCCATTGCACAGTGCAACATGAGGCCTGACTGTTCTTTTGATTAGGTTATAAGGTCTTCTGTCCGGAGATGCATTTATGCGTTCTAAAATCGAAGAGTGAAAATTTTCCGGCGTAGCACGCCGGGTTTCTTCAACTCATTTATAATTTTTATATTAGTCTAGTGCTCGATTAGAAAATGTTATTCTAGTTAGTGCTTTAGATTCTATAGGTTTCTTCTGGTTCTTTTTCCGATCTTTTTAGAAAAAAATTACTATTTTTTGAACTATTTTTCGGACCTTTTTTAGTGGAAAAAAATCGATTTTTTCCCCTGAGAAATCCCTCCCCCCAAAATTTTGGGAATTACTGACCCCCCCCAGACCTTGGGGCTCCGTTACATGTATGCTTTCATGTGATTAAAAGATTTTGAGCGTAAGACAAGACATTGATAAAAATTCTTGCCGGTTGAAAGATCAAAATTTTTAGTCGCTTGCCTAGTTTTTGACAGGGTTGGCAAAAACAAAACTTTTGAAATATCGACATTTTGGTTTTTTAGTTGTTTTTTTGGTTTTTCTATGTTTTTTCTGGTTTAATTCTTTAAAATGTTTGGTACATCGAAATAACTATGTAAAAAACTGCTGGAAGGTCCCTGTATCATTTAGAATAGTTAGGGAGCCTTAAAATGGCAGCTAGAAGTATTAATCTTACCCGAAGTGTCATTATTTTATGCTGTACGAAATCCCTATTAAAGCAATAGAAATACAGTAATAGCGGGCACATAAGAAAGGAACGATGAGTGAAGAACATAAGAAAAGTAAAAATGGAACAGAGCATGCGATATGTAAAGGGCAAATTCAAGGAAAAGAAGAAAAATTATAAGGGAAATATACAATACGCAATGTATGTAATCAAAACTCATAAAAAATCAACCACAGAATTGTATCAATGCATCACATATACATATGTAATGCACAGGAAAGCTGAAATGACACAACTTTTAAGTATACCGTTTTCGATAAGAGAGTTTTAACTTGATAGATTATTACATATGTTATTAATATTACAAACTGCATCTTATTATATATACTATCCTCGCTTGCATGATAGATACATATTTTGGTACGATTTTTTTCTACCTAGTAGTGACGTCAAGTCACATAAAAATGAGCCACTCAGAAGCTCTTCTCTTTGTTAACCTATAGCATGCTTAACTGATCTGTACAAAATTTCATTATTGTTGTCTCATTTATATTTTGAAATTTCGAGCTAAGAAAATTAAAAAGCTTACCGTAACAACCAAAAACCAAAAAACCAAAGCCTTGCCAACCCTGGTTTTTGAATTTCAGTTTATCCGACTGAAAATTCATTATATTCGCTGAGAAATCAATGTCTCGGAAATTAAAGGTAGGTGGAACGATTGATTTTCCAGCGTTCTAGAATATTGAAATTCAGGAAAATTTTTCGGCGCTGCGCGCCGAACAACTGACGCGGATCGAATGAAATACTAGAAAACTAGTTTGCGATGGCCCATAAGCAAATTTATCGATTTTAGTGAGCAACCAAAAATTTATCTGTGCAACCAAAATTTTTCTCCAAGTTGCACATTGCAACCTGGCCTGTGCAAAGAAAACCTGCTTGCTTACAGGTATGATCAGATCATGAGGGTCCAATATTGTGAAGCCCAATATGCAAGAAATTCTCCCGGCTACACCTATGCAATATTTAAAACTAACCGCGCTGTTCCAAAATTGTATTTCCATTCATAGAAGCCATTCCTTATTGACGCCTGACGGTATTTTATTAATAGTTTCAAAACAAGAAAAATCGATATAGTACACGATAGAATGAGTTAAAATATTATTAATAGTTTAATTTATTCCAAATTAAAGTACAAACGAGCAAATACGGAATTTAGATTACAAAAAACTGTAAATGAACGTCGAACGTTACAACGGATTTGGTTACAGGCAGAGAATTCACACGCAATCTTACGGACTTACTACTACAGTAATAAATGAAACCGAGACTACATCGAGTGCGTTATAAAGCCTTGCACATTGTAATTTCAAAACAACAGATAAATAATCAAAATGATGCAAGTTTGAGAATGAATCCAATCATTCAGTGGTTTTTGGATTATAGCCAAGGTGATCAATTCATCTTGCGTGTAAGAAAACAATTTGGAGCACTAAAAATTGATTATGAATATTCAGTGAGATGCAATATGCCTATTTTTCGTCTGATCAAGAAGGGTTGGTTTTGTATCGTCAATGCATAACTTGAGATTTTGCGGGGCTCATTTGACAATAAAGGGACTATAGTAGCATTTGCGAATGAGTCGAAGCGTGTGGGTTTGAATGATATTCATAATTCATTTTCAAATAGCTGAATCAATTCTTTTTTATAAACTCGGAGCTTGAATTTCTGGGAAACTCATGCGTTAAGCCCTATTTAGATGTAAAATCGCCGATTGTCACCGACAAAAATCGTAGTATTTTTTCACTTCTGAATTGGGCTTTCTGCAAATTGCCCATACATTCCTTTCAATCGCCGACTGTCGCCGATTCCTCAGATTTAATCGGCGACAGTCGGCGACAAAAATCATAGAATTTTTTCACTTCTGAATTAGGCTTTAGAGTTGAAAGCGATTTTGGGCTCATGGCTGATAAACTCAACCACCTGATATGATTGACATTGACGAATAAAGCCCGACTGTATATTTTTGTATGTTTTTTCGCGACAGCAAATCGATGAAAATAAATCCAACGTTGAAAAATTCAAAAAATTTATTGTAAAATTTCTTTTTTTCTCATATATTTTTATTTCTTTCAATACCGTATAAACTTTTCCTCATTGAAAGTTATATGTCGAATTTATTTTGATGTTTGACTACCTGAAGAAATGCCTAAAAGAAGATTTTTTATTTACTTTTGACATAATAATCATGCCACGAACGTTGAGAGGCATAAAAAACATAATCTCGTATCATTTTGAAAATCCCATATTGAAAACCGCACAAAGCTTTAATCCTTTGTCCGTGCTTTCTTTCATTTTCTTCTTGTCATCTAATTTTTTTGCTCAATTTCTTTTTTTTCTCATGATGCAATACATAACAAGTTGTCATTTTAAATAACTGTAGTCTTCCGTAATTCTTGTACATCGTTGTAAGTGTGAAAGTCTTCATAAAAACGTAAACAAAAAAATGCTCGAAGAAACAAAAAATCAAGAGAAAGGAAACGTCAACAAAAATGGAGATATTACAAATAAGCGAAGATAGGAAGAAAATCATTAGAAAAAGAAAGAAAACATGAAAAAATGACAAAAAAGAAGAAGTAACATAGAGAAAGCAGCAAGAAAGAATGAAAAAATAATGTGAAAAAAGAGCAAAAAATCAGAAAAATAGAAAAAAGAGAGATAAAGAAGTAAAAACAAAAAACTAAAAAGTAAGTAAAGTAAAAATTCTCGTTTGGGATCGCTCAATTCGGAATCGCTCACATGGGAGTCGCTCAATTGGGAATTCGCTCATTTGAGAATTCGCTCATTTGGGAATCGCTCGCTTGGATATACCCGTGCATGTATTGTATAATCAGCTAACTATTTTTTCCCGATTGACTTAATTTCTTCCGTTCAATGCATCTTCCATTTCAAAATCAATGGACAGACAAGTGTATCCAAGAATTTTCAGTGCTGCGAGACAAGGTGGTTACAGGAAATCGTAAAAATATGATGTAGTAGTAGTTTTGAAAAATTCTGATGCTTTTTGTAAAAAGCCTGTGTAATATCGCACGTTCAATATCATAAAAAAATAATCTATGCATTATCGTAAAGACGCTTCAAAAAATGTCAAGACAATTGGACCAATCACAGGAGAAATATTTATAATTGAATCGCCAAATTTCACAACCGATCTTTGGATCCAACAGCGAGGTAAACCATCTAGGAAAGAACAGACTTTTATGTTTACGTTACAAATCCAAAATTCTGATAAACTTTTAGAGACACGCCAAATTTCGAATAAATTTTCAAAATAAACTTTTTCAGAAAAATTTTTTTGCATCTTTCCAACTTGAATGTACAAAATACGAGTTTTTAATAATGAATTTCAAGGATAAATAAATGTCGATCAAAGATGCAGAGGAAAATTTTCCAAATGTGGCACGGCATAGAAAAAAATTGAAGGATAGGTGTACGAGGGGTAGATGTTTTTTCCCAAGCCAATTTTTGGAAGATGTGATTTTTTGGCCATTTTCTGTCGATTCCTAAAAGTTAAGATGAAGGCATTCAACCAATTATAACGGATCAGAAAGGGACATTTGTAGTCCCGGGTCGAGGGGAAGTTTACCCCTCCTCTTCCTCCTTTTTGTGCATATACAGGACATCGATTACGTAATTATTCAAAACTGATTTCTGTAGTTCACACAATATTTATAATGGTACAGTTATCATTCTCAAGCTTCTGTGAACATTTTCTCTATTTCTGACAATTTCCGGTTCCTATTACACATGTGTACCCTACCGAGGACTGTACGTTTGTCCATGAGCATTTTTTCTAGTCGATCGTTGTTTCTCCTCCAGTCTTTTCTTTTCGTAAGCGGCATTCTCTGAAATGAAAAATACAAGTTTTTACATTGTGTCCAAAGAAGAATTATTTATAAATTCCACAAATTTTGTAGAACATAAATTATAATATTGATATCGCTATCATTTTTCCAAGTTCGAACAGTTTTTCAGAATCGACTATGGTACAGCCCTCAAATTAGGTAATTTTGATTAGATATGACAAACTATCGAAAGAGTCGCTACCGAGAAACTACTTCGAGAAAGTTACTTCAACCAAATTTTTTCTGAATCGGGACATTTTTCTGAAACGCCATTTATTTTCATAGAAGCTTCCGTTCCTGCATTGCGACATGGGACATAGAGTCTGTTTTTTATAAAATGCTTCCAAACAGAAAAGTGACACAAATCAGTATCGCCGTCAAAATCGTTTACATAGAGCTCTTAATTGTAAAATTTTTCACTCGAAAAATTGTTAAAGGTTAGCTCAATATGCTCACAAATTTCCATTCATCTGTGATATATTGTTTATCAGAAAATCGTGAAAATCTGAAATACTACTTGCTTTCCACTGTCGTTATTTAGAAGCATTTCAGGAAAAGCATACTATAGGATCTATGATGTGAATGTACAATTTATAGGCTTTTTACTACATAACAACAAAGAATTGGTTAACCGAGAAATAAGAAATACGAATTTGACTGTATTTTTCGACTCGAGAAAAAATACAATTATCACTTACCATAATCGCCTAATTCCATGTACCGAATATCAGGACGGAACCGAGAATCGGTATTGGGCAGTCTTTGGACATAGTCCACGTTCATATCATTCAATGTTAGAGCGAAATTTGTAAGATTGTAGAACTGCAAGTAAATAAATTGAACTGTAAAAAGTAAATGAGCGTGTGAAAAAATATCCATAGACGAAATAATCAGAAAGACAAAGACAGGAAAAAGAATTAAGAATGTGAGCGAAAAAAATTAAATAGAATAATCCAATAAAAATAAAACTAAAAAAAGAGAAGAATAAAGAAAACGATAGGCTAACATGAAAAAACATTTCTACTATTCTTATTCGTACTATATACAAAAATTTACAAGGAAAGGAAATTGAACAAAAGTAAGTATAAGACACTACGAAAAATAAAGAAAGAAGAAAAGGCGGCAAAGCGCAGAAACGCAGAAGACGATCCGAATTGATCCATGCAATCAAAAACTTATAACTACTATAAGGTTACTTTGCGTGATTCGGGATGTTTTGATTTTGCCGTCCACAGAATATGATAGTAGTTAGGTCTGGATGAGACGAAATTCAGCACTGCATCAATTTTCGATTCTAATTTAAGCTGTTCTTTCGATTTGTGATCCGATGGTGAATTTTCTTCATGATATGACAGTTCGTAACCGTTTTGTTTGCATTGCTCATTATGGTTGTCATCTCGAGCGTTCGACTCGTCGGGATATTTACGATCGATGCTATTTCTGAACATCGAACTAAAGCTGCCACCTCGGTTTAGCTTCCATCCGAATGATGATGACAGTTGACTAGTTGCCGCAGAGATGTCGGCGAATTTTTCATTTTCGAATGTCTCAGTAGAGCAACTGGCTATGAAATGCGACCACACGCCGGCGAACGAACGTAATTTTATTTTTCCGCTAAAAGAGCGTTGAGCTGATAATTATGCAATCATATTAACGTAAAAATTTCGCGCAATCATATCAAAGAAAGTTCGAAAAATTTGTTGTAAGTCGACACAACTTCTACTGTATCAATTTGATCAGGTAATGTGGTTCAAAATGTTTTTTTTGAAATGGGAGTCGCAGTGAGAAAAAAATATCCTCTTACTTCCACCAATATAATTTTTGCCCAAAAACGCAGTGCCCTGGTACTTCCATAATTTCGGTTATTTTTACTGTCCGTTTGTTTACTTCGACCGTGCCGTTCTTTCAAGTCAAGTTAAACTTACCTACGGTAAACTAGAGTGTAACTTGTCATTTCATCATGAAGTTTGAATGACGACACATTTTTGAATGACTCGTCTGGAGCAGTGCAAGACTGATTACAAGACATTCAGACACAAAAATGTTGTAAAAATCGAGCTACAGAGTAAATCGTGCCTGTAGAATTATACTTCATTCTACTCCAAGGAATTTGAAACCAAACGAATTTTAAATGAATATTCTATCATAATCCTAATCGACCAAAGACATATGAACAATCGTCACTTCATCAAAACTTGCTTGATGAAACAAATATTTTTGGAGTCAGGGTAATGAACTACCGGAAATCACATAAAAATTTCAAAATGAAAAAAAACCTGCTCGTTATCAGGAAAAAATACCCGTCCCGGATTCTGCCCAAGTTGTGGCATAAATTGAGTCGCCTTAAAAACCAAAGCTTAAAATAAGTCTCGTGGAAACTAATCTTTTAAATTCAAAACGTATCATACCATAATTCTGATCTAAAGCCGAAAATTTGCATATCTCGTAGTGTTCTTAAACATTTCGGAATTAACAGAACTTGCTCTTTATTTACAAGGATTGCACCAGTGGAAGCAAAGGAACTTTATGGATTATTGGAAGCAACGGCATGGCATAAGATGATGGAATTAATGGAAATTTTAATATTCCATTTATAGCATTAGTGGAAGTAACTTGAAACTTGAAAGTAAAGTGAAGGGACGTAACCGCACACACCCAAGTTGACGAGGAAACGTTTCTTGGTGTAAATTCCAATATAGAACATCCTACATTGTATTAAGCAGAGTTTTGACACGTCGTATGGGATTGGAAATTTGTAAGCCTGCTCAACTGAACCCCATAATTTTTTGAGTAAAAAATCCTTCAGTAAAAGTTTTGTGTGAGCGACTTTGAGGGCGGCACTTATTCATCGTCAACAAGCATTTTATAAAAAACAGGCGTGCATTTATCTTCATGTATCTTTTAGTATAGTGTCAGACATAATGCGTACAATTTCAAACTTACTCCTTCCCAGTAATAAATCCGTCGACATGGTTCGGAACTTTACTGGAAGATGCTTTGAAGTCCAGCGTGCATTTTAGCCTATCTTCAACTGCGAAGATTTCCATAATACCTGTCTAAAAAAACAAATCCGCCACGAAAAATAGGAATCAAATTTTGGACAAATTCAGCAAATACAGAGAAGATCTATTATTCGGGCTTTTGGTTTCCAGTTCAAGTGTTTAAAGATGCTAAAACTTTCATATCTAACCTGCTCAATTGATAACTTTCCCACAACAATATTGTTGATCAAACAATTCACGTTCGACCAATAGTACGTGGCATTTAACCTGAAAAGCTTATTAGTCGTAACATGCTTATTTTGCGATAACTCATTTTACGCTTTTTACTTCGGGAATTCGAGCACGAATGTTCCTTTGGGCTGAATTTCTAAACTTTGACCTTTGAACTTGATTTTAGGTCGCACGCCTCCGTAGAAGAGGAATTTCTGATCGCGTCCTTCGCAGTGGAAGGCGCTGATAGGCGGATGATGGCTAACTTGTTCACAAATGAAGCGAAAACCGCAATCCTGAGATCTTGGAAGAATTCAGTCTATTAACCTTTGGGTCCAATATATAATTTATTGAAAGGATTATGTTTTCAAGTTCATCATCTTTTGAAACAATTATTCAAAACTTTTATATCTGTTACTCAATGAATAAAGCGCCCATGAAGGAGGTGAGAAATAATTCACATCAGACGTATTTGAATTTTTTACAGTTCCGTGTACTTTGATTCTACTGCAAATTGAAGAATATAATAAATCAATGTCCTAATCACAGACACTGTGTTGAAAAGTACCGTTCAAATCCATTAGAGGTGTCATTTCTACAACTAAGAGAGAATCAGGAGAATTTTTGATGTACTAGGAGACGGGCAGATCAGCCATCGTGAATGACATTAATCGGCGCGTTGAATTCATCGTTTTTCATTCATACCTATCAAGTTCAAAAGTTTCGCCCAATATTGGATTAAAAGGTTTGTTGATTCTTTGCCAATTTGGCGATATGGCCGACACCGTAAAAGCAGCGACGAGCTAAAATTAGGCAATGAATCTTCTATAACGGCACGGCTGAACTGGAAATTGGTGACATGAAGTAGAATGCTCATGGAGTTTATCTCAACCTCTAATATGTATCGGCTCACATGAACTTGGATGATTTTGTGCATACTATTTTTTGAATTTTTTGTGTTTACTATTGGGTTGTCAAAAAAATTATGGACGATTTTCCAAATGCCTTTTGTAAAAAAAGTAAATACGAAATATCAGTTACAATAGCTTCACCAGATGCAAACATCGTTGTTTTTCTTGACGATGTCGGTGTATCATTTACTTTTGCTGAGCACTTTTTTCTCAATCAAATCTTGGTCTGGAAGCCAAAATACCTATACCTATTTGTGGAATAAGTGACAGGCTACCACTTGAAATTCATGGACTAAGTTTTCGAGCATGATACATGGGTACATGAGTGCTTAGCAAGTTGAATGAATATGAAAATCGGCAGCGTGCTACAATCAGAATATAATTGATTTTGAGATTCAAAGTTGAACCCTTCTTTGATCGAATGTCGCAAGGGGTAGAAAATTGATTCTGCTCATCAATATCATTTCAAAGTGAAAATGAGTCGGCAGAAAGAAACTGAATACGGAGCCGGAATGACACCCACATGAGGCAACATTATGCGTGTGATCCGATGGTCAACACAAGGAATCCTGCAGTTCGAGCCGCTTTAGCCTGGTTTTGGCATCAAGAAGAACGTCTATGCAGAGCAACTATGATCATGTGGAAAACGTGCTGGCTAAGAAGCGGTTGGCCTTAGGCATGACAATGCTAGACGACATATTATTGTTCCAGTCAGAGAAAAGATCCACAGGCTAGACTGGGAGCTGCTACCTCATCTGCCTTATTATCCTAATACCGTCCCATCGTCGATTACTCTCTTTATTTTTTATTTCAATCGTTGCCAAACAAAAATGCAATATTTGAAAACAAAGACCAAGTCACAAAACGTCAGGATCAAAAGTATTACCGCAAAGTAAAAATTGTATTTTCATGAAATTTAGTATAATTTTCTGCATATGTACCTGAACCCTGCCTAAAGCTCGAAATGAAATAATCATAGACTCATTTGAAACGAATTAAAATTAGATATACATATGGGCTCATTTGGCGTTCTTTTTGGAACTGTAGTTTGTTTTCTTAAATGCTTGTAAATTATAAAACTGGAAAGCAACTATTATTCTGATTTTCTATTGAACTATATGTTAAAAAGGACTGAAAATTTATGATCATAGTCAGTTGATATTTATCAATTTTTGAGCGAAAAATACCACAGTAAAAGCTTCATGCAAACGAATTCTGAGTACAGTAGTCTTTGTCATTTTTCAATTTACAGTCACTTCATAAAAAACAGAGTAAGCCCGGCTTCATGGAAGAGATTTGAGCTTCAGCTGAGACCTTAACTAAAAGCATACTGAGAAAGTTAAAATTCAATATATCAAATAACTTTTATCGGAAATGATTCATACCCATAAGCGCGACGGGTAGATAAGCGAAAATTGACCGCGACAAACGAGCACCACTCAATAGAAATATGTGCTTGAAATATGATTATGAAAAGCCCAAGTTAATCTCACTGTGACCAACAAATCATAAGTAATCCGGTGAAATTCGATTTTTTTAAAAACGACGTACCTCTAGTCTTTTGATAGGATCGTGCTCCGCACTGGCCTTGATTAACAATTCGTAATTTTCCATATATTCTGACAATCGCTGTAGAAAACTCAACGGTTCATTGAACGATACGGGCATCGCGATTTTCCATAATTCCTGAAAACGACAGTTATCGAAATCAAATGCATACGACGAGTATATTATCTATCACATACAAGAACTAGGATATGAAGCTTCCGGCGAGATAATGTCAGAAAACCATCAGTGAAAATAGGCAAGCTTTTTTCATTCTATTGTTCAACTGATATGCAAAATAATTTTACTGTTTACTGGAAAGTCAATGAGACATTTCGAGTGAAACTCAGAACATTTTTCAAAATTATTGAATTTAAAAAATCACATGTAAGTTCTAATCATTGCCAAATCAAACGTTATGAAGAACACTGACTGAAAATTGCTGTATCAGTTTACGATTGACGTTTATGTGTATACAAAATATCTCCATACCATCTAAAATCTAAGAAAACGATCTTTGTGACGAGAAAGTTTCGACAAATAGTCCGTTACCCTGATGAACTGATCAATACTTGTCATGTGCATTTGCTGAAACGTCAAGTTGAGACTTGAGAATAAATTAACAGCGTCTTGCTACATGAAGACATGATTCCAAATCAAAATCTACTTGACGAGTTGCAACTAACTATGAGCTATTCTTCCGGAGTTCGATTCAGAATTCAGAAATTTCAAATTCAGTGAGATCATCCTAAATTATCCGACAGATGACTCCTAAAAAAGCTCCGATGGCACCAAAAATCTAGACGTTGGTAATTCCCTAGTCTATAGTATGAGATTTTACATTGGTAAAACACTCCCCTGGTGAAATCTAATTACATTTTTTTCATTGAAACTTTGTAAAACTGCCAAACAAAGAAATTTATGAAGCATCCCTAAAACTGAGGTATAGTATTGAACTATGACAGTAATCTAATGTTCTGTTTTAAAATCCACTGGTTCACTGGAAATCACATTGATTATATGTCAATCTGTGGTGAATCTACTGAACTACTAAATTACCATAAGCAACTACTGAACAGATACAAAATGAACAAATACCCGATAGTTCGTTTATTTTGAAATCTCGGACGTTGCAGCAAGAAACATCTCCCAGACGCAGACCTTACATACCAGGAGAGCATTTACTGTAGCCTCTGAATCGTTGGAAAAATCTCAAGTAAGGTCTAAATAATGATACAAAATTTCCCAGAATGCTTCAGATATCGCCCCGTGTTTTGAATCGAGATTTCGGAGTGACTTCACCGCATCAGGCATTTCAAAAAAAGAACTTTGTTCTTTAATGCAACCACATAATACTGGACTGATGAACCATTAGAGACGACTAATCGAACCAAAAATATTCTATAGCCTGTTTTATACCTAATACCTTATACCTAATGAGCCTAGTCTCACAAAACACAAGAAAAATGAGAAAAAATGAGAGAAAAAGCAGTGATTCCATCATGTTGCACAAATTGTGGTTTTTCGTAGATAACTTCAATGGACTATAGTGACGATTGATGCAGTAGAAAAATGTGGGACTAATAGGACTACCGTACCACCGAACCATGATTACGGTTTGTACTATTCCGCGACGCAGCACGGTTTTAACATCATCACAAAATGGTGCCCTTAAAAATTTACTTTTCCAACGTTGTTCTTCAGAATGCTCCATAGGTTGATTTGTTCCCGTTGATTCTTACAGTTTGATTGATCCCTAAAACAGAGCAGCTAAACTAGAGAAAGTGACTCACCGGGTTTGAGCACGGCTTCTCACCTTGAAGACAACAAGCACTCCAATCTTCTTTCGGCTTCAGAATCGAACATAATTTTGTTTGTAGAATGCGGCGACACAAAAAAAATCAGGCCAAAAAGTGGAACGGTTTCCTTTTCTGGATTATCAATAAGGCATTACTTTGTATAAGCCGCCTTTTTACCGGAGTACGATACACAAGGAGCATTAAGCTAAAAAATTAGAAAAAAGGTGAAGAATCGTTTCGAGGTGCACATAACGAGTGTTGAAGAAACGAACGTTGAAAAAGAAGGCCCATCAAAAAATGAGCTAAAAATAAAAAGAAGCATCAGATCAATAATATGAGCAAGAAGAGAAAGACCACAATTCGAGGGAGTTTTTCCAGGTGCTTTGGAAAATTGAGGTCGCATCAATTTTGAGATCGATCAGAGCCGCTTGTTTTTCAAGCGGATACTCTTCTATCACGTGATGTCGCATGACACTGTGCGAAGGGTAATGAGAAAAATGAGATGTTAAAGTGAGGAGGACTACACAATGAAACGGGTATATCTGAAGTCAGCAATAAACGCGTCAAAGATACACTCACTTGCAATTCGGTTCATATATCAATTTTTTATATTTGCAGCATCGTTCTTTGTACTCGAGACACATTAGAAAAATCATAGATTAGGTAACACTTGCATATCACAAATTCTCTAACTCCCTCAAGTTTCTCCACACGATGGATTTGATTCATGAAATCTTACGAAGCTTAATTTATGGATGGATATAGTCTACTTTATGTAACCTGGCTTATAAATCGAAAAATTGCGAAATTTATCGTATGTTTTGAAATGGCAAATGCAGCTAATCAATCACAGTAAGTTCAAATTTTTCATCAATAACTGACAAACCTAATAAAATCTTAACAAAAAGTGGACGTGGATGACACTACGACCTTTGTCTCACTGTTGCCAGAAACAAAATTAGTTTTTGGCGTAGTATAAAGTTTTCCAATTCATGAAATTTGCTTATGTACTTAAACCTGCTTTTTTGACTATCGCTGCATCTGCCATTCCACGGTAAATGGGCTTTGTACCGTCTTTGTAAAAATCGCATATGTACAAGAAGTTTAACTCCCAATTTGTGACAGATGTTCCAGAAAAAAGAACAAAAATAAATCAGAACTTGCCTTCCGTTGTATTATTTACAAGCATTTTGCATGTGATTCGTTTTTCGTAGGCCATCCTGTTTTTGGAATGATTTGGCTGAGGAAATGAAATCCAAAAGTTTTAACACAGGTGCGTGGAGGATCACTCTGTCGCAAATGTGAACGCCTTTAACAGTCCAAAACGAAAAAAGCAAGCTTAATCGATTAAGCTCTCTGGGAAGAAATGCATGGCTTTAAACAAAAGAAAAAAAACATACGTAATGGTTTTTCTTCCTCGTATAAAAAGGAAAGTGATAGAAGAAAAAGATCCGTTCTGGCATGGAATGATGAACGCATGAAAGTGACGTCATGGAATACTTGCGTACAAACGCAAAAGCAGATTGCACAATGAACCGGAGAACCCACATTTATAATGATGACGAAATTCCGTGCAAATTGTGATATTGATGATGTTTTTCTTGAGTTTGTATCACTCTTATCGATTATTTTTTCATCAAATATAGAACACAATAAAAGTTAATGATGTTTGAACTGGTGGCTAGTGGAGGATAAAATTTGTTATATTTACTAATCAGTTATCTCTGTTTAATTTTGAAAAATGGAAAAACGAGCAGTGAAAGTCACGAAGAAACGAGATCAACGAGCCAGCGGGCACAAAAATCAGCGAAAATCATACATGCATATCGGAGGGGGGTTTGGGGGGTCTGGACCCCCGGCAGATTGTGATATCCACCGTTGATCATAAAGATGATGACGGAAAATGAGAGCGAAAAGGAGAAAGACGTCATAAGAATGAAATGATGCTGTATAACGCTTTTTCTGAACCACCTTTAAAAAAGTCTAAGCGAATAGTTTAATATAGAGAAAGAATTTGCTGGTTGGAAGTTAGAAAACCTCCCTATTGGTAATCAAATTCTATCCCACCCCTATTTTGGCTGGCCCACAGCAGGATTTCCATGCTGTGCATGTATGGCAACAATAATTTTATTGGAACTGCAATTTGTCGCCGTCAATTTTTCTGTAAATGCTGAAGGAATTACTGTCGTGAACAAAATTTTTCTGAGTAAAAATTCAACTTCCGGTCCAACCGGAATAGCCACTACATTGTTAAGTATAGGAGGTGTTTGTACGAGATAACGTAGGAGTCCAACAGGCTAAATACTTCTTACTTCGTCTAGTTCGGCTACAAAGCCTCAGGACTATCTTGCCAATATATAGACTTATCTTGGCTAATAGGCTATTCTGGCCAATAGGCTGATAGGATAATGTGGTCAATGTGACCATAATAGGCTAATGTGGTCAATGGGCTAACGTGGCCGATGGGCTAAGTGGCTGATAGGCAAATGTGGCATGTTAATGAGCTAATTTGGCTGATGGGCTGATACGCCCAGTGGGCTAACATGCCCAATAGGATAATATAAAAAAATGAGCTAATGTGACCAATAGGCTAAAATGCGCAGCAGGCTAATGGGTTACTGTGGTTAAAGGGCCAATGTGGCTAATGAGGTGGTTAATTGTCAATGTGGCAAACGGGCTAATGTAGTCAAAGGGGGCTGACATACGGATTAGCAGGAAATCGTTAACATATAGAATAGTACCTACTTTCCACTTTTATTATTATTCACAAGAATTTTAAGAAAAACCGACTTTTGGATCAGAAATTTGTTGTAAATAAGCTCAGATGAAAGATGCACATCAAAAATTTATCGGCGAGGAAGGTGTATAACTCAAAATGTGGAGAGAGGGCCACTATTTCTTGCTAGAGATGGACTCTACAAAGGCTACTGTTTGAAATGGCTCGAGTACAAACGAATATTCTGACCTATTATTCTTTTTATGAAATGCTTGTAAATAGGAAAAACTTGCACTATTGAAAAATCGTTCACACCAAACTTTTACGTTAGATCTTTTCTCAAAAAAGCTGAAATGGATTAGAAATTTTTAGTGCTGTATGGCATATTGTTCAGCAGAAAATTGTAAAAATGTATTCTTTCACCCTGTTATTTTTTACAATTATTTCAAGAAAAACTTGCGCAGAGACTAAAAATGCGAAAATTTGCGGAGATAATTGAGTTTTTTGTGATTTCTTGCTTTTAGGGCATATTTTACACTTCGACCTCATTTTGAAATATCTTTGAATTCTTTTAAGTTGCTGTTTGTGAACGGAACTTTTGATTTGTAACTTCAAATCATCAGTTTGTGAAGAAACTCAAGTTTACTCAGCTGAACGAATAAAATTTTGCTTTTGTATCGTTCTTCAAAACTCGAAGAGGAAACAAAATGAGTTGCGCCGTCTAAATTGGAGACTAAATCGTTGGATTTTCTGTACATTCATATTCAAATTTGCTTTCGGACGTCAAAGTACTTAATTTTTAGTTTGTTTGAGTCTGATAAAAAACTAAAGGTAAAAAAATTCCTAGTCACAGACGATTTTTTGACATGGAATCAATTGAATGTTAATTTTTCCTAAACAAATGGCTTTCTGATTTCGAAAAGCTCAGGAGTAATCAAGGCATTCGGGAAGGGAGGTGACTCCGCTCAACAAATCAACTCCATGAGTTTTTCCTATTAAAATTTTAATTTCCTACATCGAAAGTTTTAAAGATCCTTCCAACTGTGTGGAGAAAGCTAATGTTCGGCTCTCGATTCGAGAGTTATTTAGGCTTGAAGTTGGCTGAAGGGATCAGTGAAAATGTTTGTGCAAACTTGCCCCAAGATTCCGGAGACTCAGCTTGAACGAACGTATTTCGACAATGCATATAGTCGAAGCATTTCATAATTGTTCGATGTCCCGTAAACTTCCGGTACAGAAAGAAACGCATCCTCATTTAATAAAGCAACATTTTAAAAGTTTTCATAAATTTTCCAAAAGCCCTTTTGAACGACTCATTTTATAGGAAACTTTTGGAAATAAGAACAAAGCACTGGGTGGGCCATGTCAAATTCCATTGCCGAAAATTTATCTTTTAGGCACGTATGTTGTGAATGGCATTTTTCATGTTTGAGCATGCCAAATTTTAAGGAAACATGTGGGTAATAGAACGACATGATGGCTAAATTGAGACACTGGCTGGAATGCTCGACGGTGGAATCACTACAAACCCATCGAAACCAAACAAAGGACTTTTAATGTCACGTTAGGTTTTGCAGGTTGTGCTCCGATACCTTTACTGTCCTGTTAAGTCAACCCATGTGTAGAACTTCCGATCGACCAATTAATTTTTGTGAGAAATAAAATCTTTTTTGCTCTATCCCGTTACCTCGACTGTGTTACATATACTATTAACCTCGATAAGCTCTAATTGGTTTCGTTCCATTTTCTGAAAGTTTCATCACCTTTTTTTGGCCAATGTTATGTTTCAATAGTCATACCATCCATTGGGGCACGATGATGGTTGTAACCATCTTCAGGATTGCTAATTATTCGATTATTTTTGACCTTTGTTCTCCCTTTTTCGTCTCCGAGTTTATCACAATTTCTGCACTGGTATCAATCAGTAATTGATCCATCAGCTAATTTAACAGATTTATTTTTCTGGAAAAAGTAGAAATAACTTGGCTGAGCCGTACTATCATACTTTAATAATTCAGTTCTTCCATATTTTGTATGGATAAACGTCGCTTGAGCAAATCTTCCATTTCGGCAACGGCATACAATCTCGATTCCATCCTACCAAGTCCTGTTGACTAAAGGGTCATTTATTCCTACCTTTTCCGACGGAAGGCATTCTGTCGGAAAAGCAAGTATAGCATGTTCAGCAATTTTTAACACCACTCTTTTAAACTTCTCTGAAATCGTAAAAATTTTACTATGAAATAAATTTGGAAATCAAAACAACACGAACAGAGATATAAATATGATAAGTAATTGTTTGTAGATGATTCATATTGTATATAAACCAGTTACACATAGATACATGAATAGGAATGACGGGCCAGGTTTTACCACTTTTTATTCCGAACGGTAATTAGTCAATTTTTTTCCAAATGAGCCACGGGAAGAAAAGAGGACGTTCATGTAAATAATAAACACCCTGCGCACGCTGCATCTTTTTTCTCTCAGATTGACCGTAGCAGTCAGGACCGAAACTTGAAAAAAGAAAACGTTGAATTGCCATGCGCGAGCATCCCGTAGATTTGTTAGAATTTCGGGGCTCATTTGAAAATGAATGGTTATAGAAAATAATCGAAGAACCTCACAAGCAAGCATAACATAGAAACAGATCAACTGTTGAAGAATTCATGAAAATTCATATTTATACTGAAGCTGTCGGAATAAAATTTACAAAATACCGTACGCCTACATTGGTACATTGCGCAAAATTAAATTTTTATAGATAAAATTCTGCGCCTTAACATTCCGCATATTATAATGTATTTTTCTTGAACGCTTGTAAATAATAAAAAGCAAATGAAGTATTATTTCGTACTTTTACTATTTTCTGCTTTATCACACGTCACACGAAACTTAAAATTTTAAAGATCAGTCAAACAACCGGATATTTTTCGGAAAAAATTCCATAGTGAAAGATTTCCTAAACGATTTTGAAAACGTCATTTTTCATTTTACAAGCATTTTATAAATGATGGTATACATATATTTTGCGGGACAAGTGTTCAAGTTAATCGAATTTTCTTCGCCATACCAAAAACATTTAGTCGCGCCATATTCGACGAATAAAAAAGCGTATTACTAAAATTCCATCTTTTTCGACGAAAGCGCACTTACGATGGCATAGGGTTAGCTTGGAGCGATATTTCCGGTCGTATAACTCGTTTGAGGAGTACTGGATATTTGGCTGGAATTAAAAGAAAATGCGCCGACAAAATGAAAGAAAAAATTAATTTTTCTTACCCTGGAAAAGGTTGATAGGGCGTCGACGGCGGCATTTGGGACAGAACGGATTGAGCGCTATGTTGCGGCGACGACGGCACATAGGGAAATGTCTGAAACGGAGATGGAATCTTCCAGAGAAACGAGACGTGCATCCATCAGAGTTGGTTGTTGATATCAGCAATATAAACACCGAATAACAGAAGGGCTTTTTGCCTACTGTTATGCTTTATATGATATGAATTATGCTGCTGTCGAATCCAACTTTGCCATCTCAGTCGGAAGAGTATTTTAAAAGGACATGGTCCGATTAGGTAATGAAAAACTTATGAATCTAATGTTTCGATAAAACACAAAATTTTACTCCTCGATTCCAAGAGGTGGATGCCATAGTAACTCCCAAGTCGTCGATCCAATGGCTAGCCACTTGGTCAGCTATCGTAACCTTTATACCCACCAGCAGAAACAAAATGTAATCTGTCAGATTTTCCCTGCAGACTGCAAAGCTGTACGTTTCGCTCAAAACTTACCATGTTTGTCAAAGCAGAAGCGTCGCTCATCGTAGTATGGTACAAATTTAGAGCGTCCATTAATTTAGCGTTGACATCTGATAATTGATTTATTTGTTTATCATTATTGGCTAATTCGGCATCGATTAAGGGACCCATGGCTACTGATTGCTCTAAAAAATACTGCTAAATTCACGCGAAAACATGAAGTGGTAAAAAATTTTACGTTCCAAGTCCAGCAATTCTGGGGGATCAAGACGATCGCCTGTAGGATCGGCGTTTTGCAACATTTCCAAGCACCGACTCAGTTTATCCTAAATACAGGGAACATATTTCATATTGTATGATACTAAATATGACACTACAATAGCGTACAGAATTAATTGTAGGCGTTTCCACTGATTTCCTTTCGATAGTTTCTACTTTAACGTTTTCGTCAAATTGAACGCTCTTCTTTTTTTCCATAGAATCTACGAAAATTCATGAAATTAAGCAAATATACTACAAACCATTGAAGGTCTTGATCAGATCAAGGAAGCGAAATTGTGAAATAATATTTTCCCAAATTGCTACTCATTAACCAATTCTCATATATTAAAACTGTTGAAGTGCAATTTTAGTATGATCAATTGCTAGTGCGCCAATTCTTACGGACAATCCGATAAAAATAAGTAATAGTTTTACTAGAGCTTATGCCACTTAAATGACACAATATGGAATACAAAAAGGTCGTCATTGATTTTGCGACAGTCGATTGTGGCCTATTCCTTGTTCTTTCTTAATCATTAGTGAATCTAAGTCCAATAACTTTTTGGTCAGTCAGAAAGACTTTCGTGAATTTAATATCATAGCGCAAGTGATGTACAACACAGGGAATTGAATACAAACGAACAAATGCAGTGATCAATCTCAAGGGAACAGATATTCTGCCGTAGATATTTTTTCTGAATTCGCAAAAAGAACAGGATAATAATGAAGACTTCAAATCACATTCGACTATAATAATAATACAATACAATATAATAGCCTAAAGTATAATTTATCCTCGCTGTTGAATTTGGCGAAAGATTGAATTATTAAACATGAATACATGTGCTGCAGGCACAAATTTGGAAACTTGATCATGTTTAGAAAAAAACCACAGTTGTTTAATATCTAATAGGGAATACTCGAACTATGTGATTTCGGATAATGTGGCTACTATTCATACTGTTAGAGCTCAACATTTATCATATTCTGAATAAAAAATAAACTCACTTAATTGTTCCACATCAATGCTCAAATCAGCCGTAACAAAGCTAGCCGGGAAAAGGCCTTCTCCGACAGAATTAGATCCTTTCCACCAATTAATATCGCTAAAAAATAATAACATTTTGTAAACTCTCTCACAAAAAATCTATAAGTAAATACAACATTTTGCTTTAGAGTGAAAATTTAGTCAATACGGCACTTTCTACGGTTTACCTTATCCACGGATGAGAGTCTGTTGATCTGATTCCTTCACAATTTTTTCTAAATAATAGTACTTCTCAAGATTTTTGGCTAAAATTCATGTTCATGGTAATGCGTTTGCAGGTCAAAAAAAGATGAAGGATAAATATTCGCAAACCTATCGTCAGTTATAGTAATTATATCGCCCGCTCTAAATGTTAATTCGTTTTCTTCGGCGGCTTCGAAATCGTAGAGTGCTTTGACCCTACGACCAGAAGTCGTCGACTGCTTCGCCGAACCGGACGCCATTGGGTACAAAGTCGTTGGACCATAAGTTTGTGCGGACGTTCTCGCGGTTTGTTCTTTTAGAGACATCTGTATTGCTGATAAATAAGAAAAAAAGATAGGAAATAAATAGACAAAATATACAAAACGATGAATTTTACCCTTATTTAAATCTTCTTCTTCTTTCAACTTGCTTTCTAGTAATGCTATTTGCGAGTTCTTCGCCTTCTTATTCTGAAAAAGCAAAAAAGATGCGATGGTATTCGTACAAAACACAAGCTGAAAGATTTTCAAAAATTCTATATCTGATCGAAAATCGGCAGAACGTTTTGTAATGATTTAATGTTATTTCGTTTTATTGAGCTAAATCTGTTCCCTCTAGGAAACATTGTCTGCTCTGCTCAACTGAACCAAAATTTCAACTTGAACATGATTATATTCGATAAAAATAAAAATTATAGACAATTACATCCGATGATGTGAAATCGTAGCCCTCGTTCTTTAATTCGTTATACAACGGGGCAAAATTCATCATTTTATACTCGTCAACCCACTTTTTGATGACCTCGCGTGATTTTTCGGCAATTTTCGCATTGCTCTAAAAATTAATTCGAATATCAATAGTTTGGCATTGCCTTACACAGGAGTCACACTTACGCCTTTAGCTTTACTTTTCAATTCGTTTAGGAATTCTTTGCAACCGGCTTCTTGCTGGAAAACTTTGCAGTTACAGACACAAGAATCGAGGAGACTTAACGATAAAAGAATGACGTGAGGATCTCTGTGATTCAGACGCTTTTTCAACGAAAGGAGGCAAGCTTTTGCTCCTTTGACGCCACTTTCGTTAATTTTATCGTTTATACTTAAGATTAAATCCCAATTTTCGCAAGGTAAAACTTCGGCTGTTGCGCGCTCTAAGAAAGCAATGAAGCGAGAAATATCAACAGGATGATGAACGCATGTCGTATACCACATAAAAGAAAGTTTTTAGGCTTACCAACTATTTCGTCAAATGGCGACGACGGTGACGATAGAAATCCAAGCGGCATTTCCAATTTTGAGTCAGTGTAGGTGATGATAAGGGTGCGTGATAACTAAAATAGATAAATAGGTTATCTTGCTATTATAACTTTAATAAGTTGTTGTTTATAATGATAGCAGAGATTCAATAAAAAAATTTAGCACTAAGAGGGTGTGAAATTCAATACTTGAGGACGAATAGGTCGAGTAAAAAGGAGAAAAATTACCCACAAAAAACTTTCTTTGCAAAACGTAGCACGCTCGGTCACAACAAACACACATCATTTTGGCCTTGAACTTCCACAAATTCCTTTTCTCAATGAGAACGATGCTAAACATTTTTTCCACATTTCAACTTTTTTCCTCAAAATATAGCCAGTTTTTTTGGCACGGACCTTCCACTCGCTTGAAAATACCAACATATGCTTTGATACTTACAATTAAATCATGCTTTTTTGAGCTTGTTCGAACATTCCCTTATATCAGGAGCCGAAAATAATAAAACATCAAAAAAGATCATTATCAAATCATCTAGAGCATAAAAAACAGATTGCCAAAAAACTCAGCGGCAGACGTTCTATACCGGATTCTGCTGCCGGTTCCACAAATACTGCTCTCCGAGAGCCAGTTTAGAGTAGAGACAGAGCTAGTTTTTTTGGCTCGGCTGAGACAGCCTGTCGTGAGGCGGCTCTAAAAATCCGCTTCACAGATGTGCACACGAGTCAAACAGGGAGCAAGATAAAAGCAAAAAGAGAGACAGCTCCGCGATAAAAATTTACGTCATTCTCAATGCTTTAGCGCTTCCCTTATTAATTTTTTTATCTCTTCAATTCGTTTAAAGCAATGTTTGCGTGCGTTTCTGTGTTTCTGCTAATTTTCTATGGCTGATTATTTATAAAATGAGCAGTTTAAAATTTTTGGTAGAAAATATTGATTTTTGAGGAGAAAATATTGGAAAATGTCAAGTTTTAGTTGAAAACGGCGAGTTTTTAACAAAAAGCGGTGAAAAATCGATTTTCAGTAGGAAATGCTTATTTTTGAACGAAAACGGTCAAAAATGTTTCGCTAGAATACAAGGTGAGCCAAAAAAGGCGACCGGTACTGACTATAATAGCTTTCAAACGGGTGAAGCTTTTTTAAAGTGGTTTCTTGCCGTCGATTAATAAAACATCTGGCATAGAAACTGCAAAGTTTCAGCCATATTGCTCGAACATTGACTGACTAGAATCAAAAATACTAAACGTCGATTTTTTACAAATAAATATTTGAAAATTGACAAAAATTTACAAAATCAACATGTTTTACAGCAGAAAAGTACAATAGATCCTATCATAAGAACCATTAACAGCTGTAAACTACAAAAGGGCCGTTTTAGTGTGTCCCACTTTCTGTTTCACCAATAATTTTAATTGTTTTTTGATCTGGTCAATGACAGAATTGACTTTGCTTTTTTTCCAATTTCAAAACAAAAGCTCTTGATTCTGGCAAAATTTCGACCATATTGAAAAAAGAAGTTTCTGACTTTAAATTACGTGTAACTTACAAATCTGGGTGATTTTTAAAGTACTATTGTGTGTAAGTAGCTTTACAAAACTTTTTTCACAATAGCACAACTTTTACTTTGATTCCACAACTTTTAATT
The DNA here is from genome assembly GCA_963922205.1 of Romanomermis culicivorax. Classification (NCBI taxonomy): domain Eukaryota; kingdom Metazoa; phylum Nematoda; class Enoplea; order Mermithida; family Mermithidae; genus Romanomermis; species Romanomermis culicivorax. Next base: position 2,416,839 of record CAWUHX010000008.1, on the reverse strand, counting down.
TTTGAAACATGACCACTTTTGCTAAATTCCTGTTTCTGCAGTAACCATGACAAACAGGCATTCTAATGCAGCAATCCAGTGTTTTTTTCTGCCCCCGGCTTTCTGCATAGTGTAGGAATGCAAAAAAAAGTTTCTGCAATGCGGTTTTCTCCTGTTACCACTATTTTTTCTCCCAGGCCTTTTCCCCAAACGCAGGAAGGGGTCAAAAATTCGTTTTCCTATTTTCCCGAAGTCGTTTTTCGCTTAAAAATACTCATAGACACTTTATTTATGTATTTTTGAGCTTTTTCAAACATTCTGCTATTTTTTAGAGCCGTTAATTCTTAAAAAAGACGAAACATTTGAAATTTTTGAGTTTGATTGAAGTCTAATCTACGAGCATTGTGAAACAAATTTTCCAACAAACTATCCAAGAGCATGATGATTTTGAATTACATGAGGAATCGACGGTCAAGTCCTGTCACGTGAGAGCCCAAAAACATGTAAATTTCTAGGGGTATGAAATTCTGCGACGCTAGAAAATCAATTTTCCGAACATTTATTTCAAGAATTAGATTCGAATTTTGTGTTAACAGTCGTAATTTCTAGAATTTTGAAAAATTTTAAGTCCAGTAATTTATTCGCAAACTCTCATGAACTTGGCCGGAAAGATATGAGTAAGAAGAGTAAAAGTTTTCGAAAAAAACTTCCATGAAGCTTTTGGAGTGATTTTACGTTAAGAAAGGAATAACCACTTCAAAAAGTTTGGAGACTTGATGTACTATTGATGTTTTAAAAAAAAAGTGTCAAGAAAAAATGCGATCTTCATTAAATATCAAAATAAAATATTGAAGATTACCAATTAAAACGTCAAATAATACATACGTTTAAGAGTATGAAAACTATTATAGATTAAATGACAGGTTAAGGTATGCGTTCTAAAAGCCGCGCCTGAGCTAGGTATAATACATATTGAATTTTGAGATTATGACCTTCGAAAACGCATCAAAATGCATCTTTGCATCTTTTCTGTATCCATTCCCCAAAATTATTTTTTCTTCAAATGAAGAAAGAGCCCAAAACTTTCTTATCTTTTCCGATTTTTTTTCTCCATAAAGGACGATTTGGGGAAAAACAGTGTTTTGAGCTCTTTACCCCTCTGTTTTTTTCGAGAAATTTCGAAAGAAGTCGATTTTTTTTCCACACGTGACAAATTTTTTGGCGAAAGTTTCATCTTGAAATCCTATGAGCTACTGAAAAACACGTAAATATACGACTAGAAGTATAACGAAACGCCTTATTCCACTGTTTCTTCCCGCTGGCCTTTTCCCCAAATAGGGGAAGGGGTAAAAAACTTTTCCCTATTTTCCCGAACTCGTCTCTTCGCTAAAAAAATGCCCATAGATGCTTCATGTAAACTGTTTTTAACTTCTTTAAAGCATTCTGTTCGAACACACTTCTCTAAAATTACATTCGAATTTTGTGTTCAAAAATTGTAGAATTTTATCATTTAAAAAATTTTAAAACCAGTAATTTATTCATGAACTTTCATGAATTTGGCCGAAAAGATGTAAGAAGAATAGAAATTTTCGAAAACTACTTCCATGAAGCTTTTGGATTCATTTTACGTTGAGAAGGGACAATCGCTACAAAAAGTTTAGAAAGTTGGGGTTTTGATCTTTCTCGAAAATTCTATCAAGGGAAAATGTGGACATTCATCAAATATCAAGATAAAATAGATGATAAAAACCATTAAATATTAAGTGGTGAGCGGAATTAGACATGCTAAAAGCCGTGCCTGAGCTTGGTAATAAATAATAATGCTTAAAGTTATAACCGGCGCCAAGGCCGGGAAATTTTGAGATTCGAATCTTCTAAAATGCACCTAAGTGCATCTTTTCTAAGTGAAAACCCCAAATTTTTTTCCACATTTGTAGACAGATCTCGAAAATTTTTCCACATTCCAGATTATTTTTTCACATTATAGCGCAAAATGCAAATGTGGAAAAAACAGTGCACGAGAGCACTATTTTTTTCCTCGAAGAATTTTTCCACATGAGAACCGGACCCAAAATTTTTTTCCACATTTTCCAACAATTTTCCAAATTTTTAAAAACGTTTATAATGTGGCTACGGGTGTTTTTTATGCATTTTAGGAGCATACCTAAGCATTTTGCTCTATTTGGAGTCAGAAACCTGCAAAAATGACGAAAAAATTGAGAAAATTCTGGTTAGTTTAGTCAGAATGAGCTGATGAAGAATATGTTCGTGTTCTGCAGGAGCAGAGAAAGCATGTTAATGATAGAGTTGTCATTAATTTATCTGCTATTAACATTTCTGTGGTTCGTATTAGAATTATTCAATTTTATTTAGTTCTTGGACCGGCGCAGAGCGCTGGAAAATTTTTTTTGGATTTTCACCTTCTAAAACGCTAGAAAATGAACCTTCACAACGTTGAGAAATAAATTAAAATCAAACTGATGAAGTGTAATTTGTTCCCCATTCCGGCGATTTCGGGTTTTTTATTCAAATACGCTGGAAAATAAATCTCTTCAACAGATATTTGTGAATAGAAATTCTAAAATTGCAGTCTAGAATGATATCTTCAATTTCCATCTTCAATAAACGCAAGAGTTCAGGTTGCAAACGTTTAGAAAATTCCAAGCATCGAGAGAAAAAATTGAGAGAATTAATGAAAAACCTCTATTTTCGGCAGCGTTTTTTTTGTGCACGGACATTTGTGCCAATTGGCACAAGAGACCAAAAAAGTTTGTGCCAATGGCACAAAAACTTTTTTCCTACTAGAAACATACTGAAAACAGCGAAAAAGTTTTAGGCCAAAATTTTGATAAAAAGTTAACGTTTAACGCATTAATTTTTTGTAAAAATCGTGCCCAACTACCGTTTTTTTCCTTCAGATGGGGTCTTTTGACAAAAAAATTTGGAAACAAGGAAAAAAAATTGGGTATGGTTCTCATTGTGGAAAAGAATTTGGGGAAGTCAAACCTAAAAATGCGTTTTGGTGGACTTAAAAAGTCAAAACCTCAAAATTTTCCGGCGCTTCGCGCCGATCATGACTATACTAATCATTATTCACTATCAGGCGCGGTCGATAGCATATCTACTTTTACTTACTAATTATTGCTCAACGGTTTCTATCAATCATGTCAGCTCGTACTATTTTCTAATCATTAACAGTCAGTTAATGTCGTCATTAGAAAAAATAAATTCAGAAAAGAATAAAGAAAAAAAATATTATCACGAGCTTAAAGGCGACTAGTGTCGCGCGGATATAAGCTCAAAAACGCAATGCATCGTTTTTCAAATACATGAACATTAACGGCAGAAGTAACATGACTAGGTAACCAGTGTTTTTTATTTGTACTTTACAAACGAAATGGTCCAGAGTACAAACGAAAATTTTGGCTTCGTTTGTACTGGTACAAACAAAATTTTTAGGACAAAAAATTTTTTTGTCACTCAACAGCCATCAGCATCAATAATGGACTTGTTTTTTATGCGTCCCCATCGATAACGACATACTAGCAGCTATAGCATAATAAAAGCTTTTTGTGGAGTGTTTCACTAGTGCATGTTCTGTGTCTCATGATCAAGTGTTTTATGTGTCTGAATTCATAGCCTTCCTATGTATCTTGTGAAAATAGCCAACGTATTTCACAGCATGTTTGTTGCATTTTATAACAAAAATAAATGCTCTTTTTAGCAATTTTTCAAAAATTTTGGAGTACAATCGGTTTTTGAGAGGTCGTTTGTACCAGTACGAATGGACCGAGTACAAAAAAAAAACACTGTAGGTAACATGTTCCACGTATCAATATATCTATTACAAAAATCTTTTTCGAGTAATCGTGTACGAAATTTTGTCTTATATAATTTATATGGGTTGTTAACACGATAATTAAAATTACTGTATACAAAAAATTATCTGAGTCCAAAATGCTGTTACAGATTATAGAATAAACGTGGCATAAATCAGTTATAGTTCTCCTAAATTCAAGAGAATGCAGACTGGCAGACTCCAATCTTTCTTGATAATTCCTAGAGTTACAACCATATATGTAATAATTTTGTGAACCACCTCTGAACTTTCTCTACCCTTTGTATTTCACCCATTAGAGAAGGATTCTAAAGTTCCAAATAGGACTACCATACTCAAGGATTGGGCGAACATAAGTTTTAAATACCCTGATTTTTAATTAATTTATATTTGAGTTAAAACATTTAAAAATTAGATTTGATACCCTAGAAGCCTTCTTGATCATGTAATCACAGTGTGGAACAAAACTGAGTTTTTCATCAACATAAACACCAAGATTTTTCAATTCAGTGACAGCATCAAGATCACATTCACCAATTTTGTACTGATTTGATGGATTATTTTTCCCCAAATGTAAGACTGCACATTTAGGCAATGACATACTAAGTTGCCATTCCTCAGATCAATTATAGAAACTGTTTAAATCTTCCTGGATTAATACTGTATTACATGCATCATTAAAAATTTTAGCATCATCTGCAAATAGATAGATACCACTTTTAATTATATCACTCAGATCATTTATAAATATTAGGAACAATGTTGGACCTAACACACGTCCTTAAGGAACACCCCTAATTATTGGAGTTAGAGCAGAAATGGTATTACTTAGTTTTACACATTGAGTTCTATTTGTAAGGAAGTCACAAATCCAATTCATTGCGAATTTATCAATTTTATATCCTTTTAGTTTTTGTAAGAGCTTTGAATGTGAAACAGTATCAAATGTTTTCTTAAAATCAATGTACACAACATCAACAGGAACTTGATCATCTAACTTCTTAACCCACGTAGTTTTACATTCGAGAAGTTGTAAGACACATGATTTATTCTTTCTGAATCCAAACTGACTACTGAATAAGGCATATCTGTCAAAATGACCTACAATATCCTTATTAATTATTCCTTCCATGACTTTGCATGGTACACAACAAAGTGATATGGGCCTGTAGTTTTCAACTTTGCCATGGTCCCCTTTTTGAAGATTGGAACAATGTATGATGTTTTCCATAAATCAGGTAATGTGCCAGTCCTATAAGAAACCTCAAAGATAATACTAAGAGGTTCAGCAAGAACAAGGTGTAACTTTTTGAGAAAGTAGGCACACGGACCATCAGGTCCAAGGGAAAATGTGGGTTTTATATTTTTCAGTGACAACAAAACTTTCATGAAATCAAATTTAACTGACTTGAGATATTCAAATCTTTTACCAGGAAAAAGAGGACTTTTTCCATCATCAACAGTAAAGACAGTTGCAAAATATTTGTTGAAAATATAACATTTGTCAAAGTCACTACTAACTTCAATATTATGATAATGCAATGTAGGGATCATTTCTCGCTTTACAGAGTTATTTAAATTTTCTCAGCCTTCCATTTCTTTTCGAGTCGTCGTGAACTACTTGCAGTTTTTCTTATCTCACTGACATGGCTAGCTAAAAAATAGGTTGGGAACACTTTTTTTCCCACATTTGCACTATAATGTGGAAAAAAAATCTGGAATGTGGAAAAAATTTTTGAGGTCTTTCCACAAATAAGGAAGAAAAATTTGGGGTTTTCATATTGAAGACTTGGGCGTACTTATATCCCAAAACTTGAGTTTTAGAGATCACATAGCATCAATTACCAAGAAAGCCTTTAGCTTAAGTTCTTTGATAATTAGAACCTTTACTTCCCATGATACTTCTAACCTTGTACGCGCGTTTACTATTTATGTTAGACCCCTGCTAGAATGTTGTTCAACTGTTTGGAACCCTTACTATGCCTCTGACATAAATCTCATTGAAAAAGTTCAGAGAAGATTCACAAAGAGAATATGTGGTTTTGGGTCTATCCTTTCATATGATGAGCGTTTAACTAAGCTATGCCTTGATAGCTTAGAAATACACCGACTACGTGCCGCCTTATGCATGATGTTTCAAATTATTAAAGGCCAATCCTGTCTGCAAAAATCGGACTTCTTTATTAGCAGTAATTTCGAGTCCACCCGTCGTAAAAATGACTACAAACTCAAAACAGGTAAAGCTAAAACAAATATTAGATTATATGATTTTTCCAACAGGTACATTAATATTTGGAATGAGCTTTCAGCTGAAGTTCTTAGTTCTTCCAATTTACACACATTCAAAACGAAAATCTCTAAGATTGATTTTTCTGATTATCTCGGGGGAGCGCGTTAGCCTGTTACAAATATGTAACCTGCGCTTCCTATTACCGTCATTAACTTGTTTACTGTAGCACATATTTTCGCTGCGATATTGTATTTGTCATTTTGAAGTAGCCGTGGATTGAGTTTTCGAAACTTTTCTTCGTTTTCTTATTTCATTTTAATCGTTTGTTCTCGCGTTATAACCTTTTTTTTTCTTTTTCTCTTATCTTGTGTTATATTTCGCCTGACAGGTAATAAATCTTCTTCATTCATTCAAAAGATGCATTTTGATGCATTTTAGGAGGTCAAAATCTCAAATTTTCCGGCGCTTCGTGCCGGTTGTAACTTTAATAATCATCATTATTTATTAAGCAGCTGGCGGGGCTTTTATCATGTCTACCTTCATTCATCACTTAATCTATAATAGTTTTCATCATTTTAAACGTAGTATCTCATGTTTTAATTGGTAATCTTCAATATTTTATCATAATATTTAATGAAGATTCGCATTTTTCCTTTTGAGAAAGATCAATACGTCAAGTCTCTATGCTTTATGATGCGATTATTTCTTTGCTAACGTAAAATCAATTCGAAAGCTTCATGGAAATATCTTTCGGAAATTTATAGTCTTCTTACTCATATATTTTCGACCAAGTTCATGAGAGTTTACAAATAAATTACAGATTTTCAAATTTTTCAAGTAAAATTCTAGAAATTACGACTCTTGCATACCTGTACTTGGGGGGGGGGTTGGGGGACCCCCCCCCAACTTGGCCAACCCAGTACCTAAAATCATTTCCCCCCCAACCCCGCCCAGTTTGGAAAAAATTAAAAAAATTTTCAAAAAAGTGTATGTTTTTTGGCGTTTTTTTGGAAAAATTTCGACTTTTTTCTACCCCCCCCTCCCAGGTCGGAGGTCTTACAGGTATGGACTCTTGAACACAAAATTGGAATCTAATTCTTGAAATAAATGTTCAGAAAATTGATCTCACAGCATACCAAAATGTCAATATACTCAAAAACATTTGCGGCGCAAGCGCCGGAAAGATTACCATCTTTTTTGGGCTTTCACTTGTCATCATACAGGACTTGACCATCGATTTCTTGTGTAATTCAAGTCAATTATGCTCTTGGATAGTTTGATAGAAGATTTGTTCAACAATGCTTGTAGGTTAAGCTTTTAAGTCGAACATTGCAATTTTTTCTTCAATTTTAATGAATTAACTTCTCTTAAAACTACACAAAAGGCTTGAAAAAGCTCAAAAACAGCGCGATAAAGCGTCTGTGAGCATTTTTGAGCGAAAAAAACGAGGATTTTGAGACGAAAAAAATTTTTTTCCACATGTGGAAAAAAAATTAGACCCTTTTCCACATTTGTGGAAAGAAGTTCGTGGAAAAAAACAGTGGTTGGGAACGATTTCTACAAAAAATTAATGCGTTAAACGTCAACTTTTTATCAAAATTTAGGCCTGAAGCTTTTCCGCAGTTTTCAGTATGTTTCTAGTAGGAAAAAATTTTTTGTGCCGTTGGCACAAATTTATTTGGCTTCTTGTGCCAATTGGCACAAATGTCCGTGCACAAAAAAAACGCTGCTGCCGATGACATCGGATCAGACTACACAGTAGATTTATCAAACAGCACTAGATCAATGTCGATAAGTCTGTACATGTCATAATAGTCATAGATCGGGAATCAGCGTTGATCGATATAAATGTAATTGAATAGGCATCTATAAACATGGATATCAATCAAGATATGTCATACAACATGAAGGTTTTACTTTGTAAAATTTTTTACTGAATTTATCCCGCGCTTACTGTTAAAGCGTGTTGCCAGAGAGCCTGACCTGCGTTTTTAACCAGGGTTTTTTGTGCCGAAACAAAGAAAATTTTGAGCGTTTGTGCTAATTGGCTCAAATTTTTTGGCTGGCCCAAGTCTAAATTTCAATGATTTTTAGTCATTTGAGGGGCTAAAAACGCAAAATTTTCTAGGCGCTTGGCGCCGAGTCATTGAGAATAATGTTGACTACATTACTTAGTTCAGGCGCGGCTTTTAGCACGTCTACTTTCATTTATCCTGTAATCTATAATAGTTTTCATCATCTTGAACGTATTATCTCATGTTTTCATTGGTAATCTTCAATATTTTATCTTGATATTCAATGAAGATTCGCATTTTTTCCTTTTGAGAAAGATCAATACGTCAAGTCTCTAAGCTTTTTGATGCGATTTATTCTTTTCTAACGTAAAATCAATTCAAACGCTTCATGGAAATATCTTCCGGAAATTTATACTCTGCTTACTCATATATTTTCGACCAAGTATCAGAGTTTACAAATAAATTATACTGGTTTTAAAATTTTTCCAAGTAAAATTCTAGAAATTACGACTTTTGAACACAAAATTCAAATCTAATTCTTGAAATAAATGTTCGGAAAATTGATTTTCCAGCGTCGCAGAATATCAATACCCAAAAAAATTTTCCGGCGCTTCGCGCCGGAAAGATTAACATTCATTTTGGGTTCTCACTTGTCATCATAGAGAACTTAACCATCGATTTCTCATGAAATTCTCAAAGTCATTATGCTTTTGGATAGTTTGCTTGAAAATTTGTTCCAATGCTTGTAGATTAAACTTTGAACTCGAAAATTTCAATTTTTCCTCAATTTTAATGAATTAACGGGTTTAAAAACACCAGGAGGCTTGAAAAGGCTCAAAAACACCTAAATAAAGCGTCTGTGAGCATTTTTAAGCGAAAAAAAACGACTCTGAGAAAATGGGGAAAAAATTTTTGACCTCTTTCCCCATTTGGGGAAAAGGCCCGGGGGAAAAAAACAGTGGCGGGGGGGTTGGGGGGTCCCACACCCAACTTGTTCGAACCCTTTACCCAAACATCGGAACCTCCACCCCCAACTTGTTCATCCCTATACCCAACCCCTCCTCCAAACTCGGAAAAATTAGAAATAAATTAGTAAAAAGTTGCTTTTTTGACCTTTTTTGGGAAAATTTTCGAAATCTTTTCCACTTTTTTGATGTTTTTTCAACCTCCTCCCCAAAAAAAATTTGAGAAATTTTGGGACCTCCACCCCAAAGTTTTGGGTTTATCTTGCCCCCCCCCCCCCCCAATTGGTCGGAACTCTTACAGGTATGCAAGAAACTAGTCATTTTGGTAACCCTTGCAAGTTTTTTATTTGCCTTAATATCATCGTCTTTCTCTAATGGATCAGCTGAACGAATTTTTTCAACAATAAATATTGTAAAGTCAAAGTTAATTAACCAGTTACAAATTAGGATGTTAGATTCTGTTTTGTGTACACGTCATTGTTTTGACTGATGAAAAAAATCGTACAACGCTCTACTGTCTCAGGAAATATGTAAAAATTCCTTAATGTTTAAATTTCAGAATGTAACATTGTAATTAGTGAGGCTTTCTCAGAAATTGATTTTATGAAACTTGTTGACATTTAAACGTTTAAAGCCTCTATTGCTTGCGAATGATTGGATAAAGTTTCTATTGTAGTATCAGTTTCTGATTTTTATGTTTAAAAAGTCTCGCTATTTTAGCATCGGAATTCTGGCATTATTGAAAATCAATCTGACATTTTTCTGGCACTATTTAAAAAAATTTCGACATTTTCTAAAAATTTGATCTGACGTCGTGTTGAACGGCCCCGCGAAACTGTGGTTTTTTTTGTGCACGGACATTCGTACCAGTTGGCACAAAAGGCAAAAAAAAATTGTGCCAATGACACTAAAATTTTTTTTTCCCTATGAACGTACAGAAAACTGTTAATAATACTAATAATAATATATTAATAATAGTTTATTCTGAACTTACAAATGTTAAAACAAATGTCATGGAAAAAGAAGCAAAAAATGTAAATAACACGAATACAAATTGCTGATTAGATGCAAAAAATTTAAGAAGGGACGACAGGCGTAATGACGCGCTTACGTACGCCCCGTCAAAAAAGAATTAAAGCTAACTTGTGTTAAGTACCTTTTAAAAGCTGCAACCGAAGTTGCAACTTTTTTCTGGAAAATAATTCCATATTCCAGCGCTCCGAATGGCAAATGAATTTTTTCTGCAATCGAGATTGTATTTCGGAATATATAATAAATTCTGTTGACTAGATCGAGTACTAGATGGAGGTGAATTGCAAAAGACTTGATCATAGGGTAAGAAAAATTCTTGAGTTATCTTGTGTGGAATAGGATGGCATCGAAGTTCAATCGACGAACTTCAAGTGTCTCTAATTTTAGCTGTTTAACCGTTCTTGATAAGACGAAGTTTTATCACTTAATACGGTTTTTGTAAATTTGCGTTGAATATTTTCAATATTCTGAATATCAACTATTAGAAGTGAATTCCATACAACAGAGGCATATTCCAAGATTGGCTTAACATAGCAAGTTAAGACCTAGATTTTGAATTTTGGATCTTTTGAAATGAAAGCTCTGTGAATCATATGTGCTGTCTTTGATGCTTTGGAAACTTTTACGTTAGCGCATGAGATGAATCACTGCTAATGAATACTCCAAGATCTTTAAAGGAATAATCGACTTTGGTTAGACACTGACTGTCAATTGTGTATTGGATCCAGGGTTTTTTGTACATGGCCCATTTGCACATGTACAAACGACAGCCAATATTTCATTTGTACATAGCAAAAATAGGTATAAATAAGTAACCTGTGTTCCTCTACATTATGGCCAAAGACTAATAACCAAATCAGTGTAATTTTCAAATATTATTTATAACCACAAAAAAAATCATTAAAATTAAGCAAGAAATTGGAATTTTTGAGTTTCTAATTTAATTTACAAGCATTGTGGAACAAATTTTATAGAAAACTATCCAACAGCATAATGAATTTGCATTAGATGATAAATCGATGGTTAAGTCCTCTACGATGACAAGCGAAAGCCCAAATTCGCGCCGGAAAATTTTTTGTTTATTGACATTCGGCGACGCTGGAAAAACAATTTTTCAAACATATATTTCAAGAATTAGATTCAAATTTTGTATTCAAAAGTCGTAATTTTTAGAATTTTATTATTTGAAAAATTTTAAAACCATTAATTTATTCGTTACTCACGAATTGGGCCTTTAAGATGAGTGGAAGCGTAGAAATTTCCGAAAACTTTTTCCATGAAGCTTCTGAATTGATTTTACGTTAAGAAAGGAATAATCGCTTCAAAAAGTTCAGAGACTTGACGTATTGATCTTTCTCAAAAATGTTTCAAGGGAAAACTGTGAATCTTCATTAAATATCAAGATAAAATACTGAGGCTTACCATTTAAAACATGAGATAATACAATTGGGATGATGAAAACTATTATACAATATACATTAAATGATAAGTGAAGGTAGACATTCTGAAAGCCGCGCCTGAGCTAGCTAATATATATTAATGATTATTAAAGTTATAACCAGCTCGAAGCGCCGGAAAAAAAGAAAAAAATTAGAAAAAATAAGTTCTCAGCTTTTCTGATTTACACACATTCAAAACAAAAATTTCTAAAATTGATTTCTCGAATTATCTTAGGGGAGCGCGTCAGTCTGTTTCAAAAATGTCGCCTACGCTTCCTTTTACTCGTCACAAAGTTTTTTATTACGTTTTTTACTTCTTCGCACCTAGTTTGTTTAATAATAGTTTGAATAAATTATTTCTATTTCCATAGACCGTCGTGTTCTTGAAGGAAGCAATAAATTATTTCATTCATTTATCCTTCCTTTCTAGAACAATGGAAGATGAATCTTTCCATCATTTGTTTCCTGGTTGGGCGAAATTCTAAAAATCATATTGAAAGCGTGCAACTAATTTTCAAAAATTAGACAAGCAACTAGAAATTTGAATTTTTCAACTAGCAAGAACTTTTGTCACTGTTCCAAACTACTGATGTTTCAATGATTTGCCGAATGCAAAAAAATTATGTTCACAAAATTCAAAAGCTTTTAAAGATCAAAGATTTTGTGAAAATAATTGGAAAACGCTTGATTTTCGTCAAATACTAACACACAATATCAAAGGTCATAGAATGAACAATGAGATAATATACATTGTTGGCGGTGACAACTATTAAATGTTAACTAGTAGACATGTTAACGATCACGCCTGAGCTTGATTATATCAAATAATGATCATTACGATCGGCGCGAACAGCCTATAAATTTTGAAGTTTACCTTCCAAAACGCACTTTTCCGACTCCAAACCACCCAAATTTGTTTCGCCATTTGGCGAGAGAGCCCAAAATTATTGTTCGCCAAAAACACCGATTTGGCAAAAAGACAGTGCCGACTAATAACAATTTCTAATTTTTGGGGGCTTTGATTCTCTGGTACGCTAGAATTCTCAACCAAAATTTCAAAAATAACAGACAAACCGAAAAATTGAATTTTTCAATCAGTTAGAATTGCTACCAGTTTATTCACATTTCCGTCGGCTTTTCTTTATTATCCGTACTTACTTTTATACTTTTTTGCATTCAATAAATTTCTTCCTTCTGTTAGACTCTGCGGTACTAGCAGTCGTATATTAAATCATCCAAGTGTTTCGTGTGGGACATAACGAATTTGATTGCACATCCAGAAATTTAGTTGCAATTTACAAAAAAAGTCAGCTTTGACGTAAATTCCTGTTCCTAAATAATCCCCCGAAATTTTATACTTATACTACAATTATGCTTTTACTAAGCTATGCACATTCTACACTAATTAGGGTCTTATGACAATATCCAGAAATTATATACTTGTTGTACTTTTTACGAATTTATGTTATTATTATCGGCTCTGAAGCTCTTAAATTAGTAAATGGCCATCATAGCAAGCGTCTTAACTGTTTACACTTCCAGTCACCTTTTCTGTTCATAGAATTCGTTTCCAATGAATGTTTACTGATCAAGACAGACGTCTTATCGTTAAAAATTTTCTTGTTCGTCATGTCCCAAAATTCTAATCAACCTAAAGAGCCTTCCACGCCGAACAATTCGCCCAGCGCTTCTTCATCCACCGATACGTCGCAACTAAAACGTCGTCGAGGCAGCTCAGGAACGCCTACGTCGCTCCCCAAAGCCTCCTCGGCTGATCCCCCGTCGCCTGTATTCACGGCCGAAAAATTTCGTACAAATCTATTTGGTACGCTGTTACACGCCTTATTAGTGTATTGGATTTCGATAACTATCATTTTATTACTCTTATTAACTTACGTCGATCAAGGTTTTACGGCTGGATTCGGATGGGGTATTTTTGTTTCAGTCTTATTTTTACGTTATTCCTTGGCCTTCTTTTTGCCTATCAATCGACCGAAATTGACCTCGGATAGTAATATACTTAACAATAATACGGGTTTAAATGATCAACGTTTGGCTGAACAGTTGGCCGATTTAGCTAGTCCGGACAAAATAGTTCATAGGGTGAGCACAGCAGAAATATGAAAAAAATGTGTTATGATGTTGACCAGATAGTTGTCAGGTTCTGTGATTACTTCAGTCATTCGTTTTTTTCCACGAGCGTTCTCGTAGTTGAAAATAGTTTTTCAATATATGACTTTCCTTGCAGTATTTTACCCCACTTAGTTACTTTTCTCGTTCTCCTCATAATGTAACTTTGGAATATTATCTTCATATTCATCTCATTTAGACGACCTCTCGAATTGCGGGACTCTTTTTCCTTAATCTCGATTATATATTATCAGTATTGGAATAATTTTGCCGGCTCCAAGTTTATTTACTATTTCTGTTGAGAGATGATGAACATGCTATCAGTATGATAAGAAAGTAGAATTAATTAAATGCAACAACAATATTGCTGATCCTGCCTTGCAATATTTGGTAGAAAGCGAATGTCTTTTCAAAATTAGAAAATTGTCGATACACTATCGAGGCATCGAAGTGATTGATCATTCTGATTTTCAGTTCAGAGAAGCTAATGCTCGTAAAAATATAAAAACCTACCCGGTGGAAATGAAGATTCCTATTTTTGACGAAGCTGCACAGAAAAGTACATTGAATAATTATAGGTATGTCATGATAAAGCTTTTTAAATACTACCATGATATCTAAAACTGAGGGTGCATCAGTTGTGGTATAAAATTCAAGCTCGGTGAACTATTCATGTTTTCATAACTTTTATTTACGTATGGTTTCGAAACAATGACCCAAAAAGTTGTTATTATTTTGATCAGAGTATAAGTTATTTGTTGATTGTTCAAAAAATTGATCATCAAAAAGAATGTCTTTACGACATATAGATTTTTAAAAACCGAAGTCGTGCGACAGTCCTAAGATTGCTTATAGATCATTCAACAGTATATGCGTGTGTTAAAACGAAGAAGGAATTTCATGTAATCTTTGTATCACGCTTCATCAACGACAATACCAACCGATGTCTGTTATACAGCTTTGTCGCAACTGTTTGCCATCGTGCACTAATTTTTTTCAAATGCATACTGTTTTCGATATGTTCATTGTTTTTTCTTTTCAGGGTTGGGTGAACATTTTAAGAGGCAGCTACGATCCTTTTACATACCACTTGGCTCAAGTAACGTGCGCCTTGATTCGACTAGACGGGGAATATTTGCGGATATCCATTCCTAAAAGCAGTAAAATTGGAAAGCATAGCTTCTGGACTGAACCTCGTTACGAACCCAGCAATTTTATTCAGCAAGAAATGTACAATATTGTTGGTGAGTAACATTGATTTTTCTTTTAACGTAACACATTATACTTCGTTAGTTGTTGAGCGTGATGCACAATTTATACATTCAGTATATAAATTTTTCAAAATTCAGATTACTCTAAGAATCAGACCATCACGTATGGAAGAGTATGAGAGCGCAGACCTGTAGGCAGGGGGGATAAGGGGGCCATGCCCCCCCCAAATGTTTGAAGTGTTAAAAAAGGCAAAGGGGACCTTTGATTTTTTTTTCAAGTAAAGTCAGAAAAAAGAAAGTCAAGTCAGAAATGCCAATTTTACAGTAAATTGAGTGGAAAAAATGTGTGCCCCCCACCGAAAAAAATTTCTGGCTACAGGCCTGTGAGAGCGTATTATCCCTACCATCAAAGATTATAAAAATTGATTTTAAGGCGCCTGATTTTTGAAGAAGAGATTATTTCATAAATTAGGTGCCTCAACCCCGCAAATGTTAAACAGAGAAATATGACGGAGACTCTTGGTATTCAGTATTCTTGTAAAACTGATGTGGAGAAACGTGGTGGTGAATGAAATTCTATTCTTCTGTCACACATTAAAAACGTTACAAAGTTAAAATTGTAGCCTGTAGCCAGGAATTTTTTTCAGGGGGCACACATTTTTTTCACTCAATTTACCGTAAAATTGGCATTTCTGACTTGACTTGAAAAAAAACCAAAGGTCCCATGTTTCCCTTTTTCTAACAGCCTGTAGACAGGGGGGTCGGGAGGCCATAGCCCCCCAACCCCCCTGCCTACAGACCTGATTTGATAGTAAGGTTCTTATCAGCATCGTATTTTAACGCTAATCACTGCTCGAGAATATCACTAAACATGACTATTTTCCTAATCTGTATTCATCATTGTGTCTTAGTACTAATCATATCTTTGAATGATGACTGAACATAGTAAAACGGTTTTTATTATAAAAATTTTCCTTTCTTTAGTCGGTGATGTTGAAACAACTGATTTTCAGTTATATTCACGCTTCTTTTTTAACAGTTTCCTGTGATGGTACGAATATATAATTGTTAGAATGAAAATAGGGAAATTCGCAACAATAAATCAATCTTGTGAAGTCAGTAAAGAATAGTCATTTTCAACAGCTTCCATTGTTGTAAACAGTAGGCGGATTCGATTGATTCAATAAAAAAACAATTGCATAATCAAGCTCTACTCGCTGCATCATTGTCCCCTAGTACAGACCGATGTCTAGCCTAGGACTTATCGTAATATAAGGAGAATTCAACTAATAAACTGGATGCTTTTGATCTGATAAAGTTTACTGTAGCGGTGAAATTAGTTTGGCGAGCGTTTTGAATGCCACCGAATATGCAACTATTTTAAGTCAATCATGAAAGCACTACTGACGGAATAGTGGTAACATCAGAAGAATCATAGAGTAGTAGGGTACTCGTACTTCGTGCATAATATCATCAAAATCTTCTTCGTGATAATGGACCATGAAGGAAAGAGAAATACACATGGTAGATATTACTTTTCCCTGTTTCTCGTCGCCCTAGTCATGTCCACCAGGTTTTTCGCTAGAATATTTCGATTATAGAATACCGAAGTTCACTTAAGGCCGTAAGCATAACTAATATAAGAATGGTAAATACGGCGATAAGTTCTGCATAAATTAAATTATCTCGGCAATAAAGTTCTCTAAGAAAAATTTTTAGTCGTTTAATAACCTGTAAATGTCCCACTTTCAGAAGGTTGATTTTTCGATTTTCACTTTAAATTTTAGATTTTCTCAGACAATTGTACAGTGCAAATGATATGAAAGGCTTTTTCGATTCAGTCGATTCTGTAAAACCGAGAATTTTAGAGATGAACTTTTTCCTTGAAATACTAATTCCAGACATGCACGCAGGTTTTTTTTAGTAGGAGCTAATAAAGTTGAGCCTGTGTTAATAAAGTTTAGTCGCGCCAAGTAAAAGTTATGCGAAGTAGGCAGGTCTTTTTAGCATAAGTTATATAAGCACTAGTGCTAATAAAAATATCTCATTAGCACAGTTAGCATTCTTGACAAATGATACTTTATTGGTCTGAAACCAATGTGTGAGTTCGTCAATTCTTATAACCTCTTTTATTTTATTATCGATTCGTGAAATCATGCTTGATGTTGGTATTTTCAAAAAGAATTTGACTCTCATCTGATTCTAATCAAATTGGCTCATTCTTGCATTATGCATGTGAAAAAATAAATGTTAAAAAAAGACGATTTTGATTTTTTTCCAAAATTCGTTGATATCTTTTACATAATTTTCTTCAGCACGGCACTGGTTTCATTAGGACCGTGCTAAAAAATCATAAAATTAAGGGAATTTAGCGCCTGCGCTAATGAGGCTTGTGCTAAAAAAGCTGTCTGCATGGCAAGAATTTTTCGGGGGGAGGATCCTCGGACTTTTTATCGAGGAGGTGGGGTGAGTGAGCAAAAAAGGTTCCACTAGCATGTTTGTCATACATAATACGCATGAAAATGATCAAAAAAATGTTCTCCTAAAAAGTTCTGAGCGTTTATTTCGCGCCAGGCAATGGTTTCCAGGGTCTCAGGTAGGAGGGCTCCCTGCCCTCTATGTGCATGTACCATATCATCATGGATGAAAAATGCTGTTTCCTTCATACAAAAGTTGAACTCGAAAAACATACAAAAATGCCGACATAGAGAACAAGAAAGAGGTTTTAAATGGTACGTGGATTATGGTCGAACTATACAAAGCCTTGGAAAAAAGGTCTAAAGTAATAATGTAGATTTATGCGTTGTTGATTTTATTATCACTAGATTTCGAAAATTTCTGATTTTTGGCACTGAAATAAAGTCGAACAGCACCACGCGGACAGAACGCATCGGCCAATGTATTAACACAATCATGCAAAGGAAAGTAGGAAGTGTATTTAACAAGTTGTTAAACTTGTAATATTTTATGAATGGGAAGCAAAAAATACTCTTAAGGTATTGAACGCCTGAGCAAAAACGAAAATATTTGGTATGGAAAAAACAGTGCTTGTTGTTATTGTGTCGTGTTAATGCGTTTCATATGATAAAATATTTAAATTAACCTTTTTTATACTTTTGAAATGGCCGAAAAATTATTGTTTCTTAAATTTTATTTGAGGAAAGTCACTTACAAATATTAATAAATTGTTGAAGTTATCCGGGTTGGGGTATCTGAGAAGCAATTTATTCGTCTTCGATTTAGGTTCGGGTAGCTTAAAGTGGTTTAGGTATCCGATATTCAGGTTCGGGTGCCCTTTGCATTAGCATAGCTGCATAATGAACATAGCTGTCTCAACATTGATCCTATCGCATTTGTTATCAATTTTAGGATCAAAAATCTACTTACGTCCGAAAAAGTTGGCCAGAAGACGCTGGTTCGTCCGTAAATACCCAATATGCGTTCGCATATTAAATAAAAATCAAGTTTACGATAAAGTGAAAGCAACAACTTCTAGTGATACGGATCTATCGGTTACAGGTAAATATGGAAAATTTTAAAAATCATAGTCAAAAAGGAGGAAAGTTTCGCAAATATTTAATTTCAATGTTTGATCAAAATACCTTAAAGTACCCTAGTTTTAATATTTTTCATTTTTGCCAACCTTTAGGAGAAATTTCCATTTATGAGTAACATGTTTATTATTTTTTTAGGGAGATGAAATTTGCAGCTTTCAAGTTCAAAATTTTTTAAATCTAATTTTCCATCAAGAAAAATTCTTCGGGTAATTTTAGTGCAAATTGGTTCCCCTTGTAGGGATAGGACGAAGCCACGGTTTCTGGCTCCCTCGGCCACTTTTCCGATCTCCGGCTTATGAGCCGGATGTGGGGCATAACTTGCCAGAGGTTTTTCTTTTTGCAATATGAATCAGAAAAAGTCAACATAGCATTCGTGTTTTTGTTTGTACATGCAAGAAATATCATTTTAGAAATTTAATCACGAAAAATACCCATAATTGGCCAAAGTGAGCATATCATAAATTCAAGAATACTCCTATTTGAAAAACATTTAACATCTAGCCTTGCGGCATTTACCGGCACCAATTAGCTGCGCATCTAGTGAATGAGAATTCAAATGTTCTCGTAGTATTTTAAACGGTGATTGTCAGACTGCCCCATAATGATGTGTGTGAGGGGAATATTACCCCTACCTAAAGTGCTAAAAATTGATCACTGGGTGCCTAATTTTGAGATAAAATGACGTGTTTAGTGGAAATTTGGCTACACCGACCCCGAAAATTTTCAACTTTACCCCTACCTGAAAAATCTGACCTCGGGGACCTTTGGTATGTTGGACTTCTGCCGATCAATGTCGAAAACCTTTTTTTTTGAAGAGTAATTTCCCAACTAATGAATGTGGAACTGTGAATTATTCTTCTGTGGATGAAGAATCACAACTGAATTTGAAGATTCTGATTATAAAACAGAATTTATGAATGACGATAAAGCACTGTTTTTTTGTACAAACCTTTTTATACGCTGAAAACACGATTTTTCGTATATTTTTGCACAAACTTTCGCCCTGGTAGCTCTCGAGTTCATGTCCTTCATGTATCATTTTACAGATTAAGAAACTATACTCATGTACTCATAAATCTGAAAAACTCCAAGTTAAACCTGGAATTTTTGAAGATTACTTTTATGATGCTTCTGAATCCAAACTCGGCTACATTTTGGAGGTATGTATAGTTACAAAAAAGTTGGAATAATCAAGATTGTACTATCTAAAATGCACAAAGTTTTGTCGTTTCCGTATAAAACCGCCACGCAATTTGTGGAAAAATAGAGAAAATAGTAAATAGCAAAGAATTATAAAATAGAATCCGGCGCTGTGCGCCGGGAAATTTTGCGGTGTCTTCTGATTTTAGAGCCTTAGAAGCGTTTTCTGACTAGATAATGTCGATAAATCTGTTTGTACTTTGTACAAAGATACCAACAAATCTATACAGACCTTCGTTCAAAAAACGGTGCGAAGAAGATGAACTTTTGGATCGAAATTCAATTCATAAATTTGTATTTTTCCTCATCAGTTACACGGAACGCACATATTAGCTCCTTTCAATTGAAGTTGGTTCATCCCAAAAACTTGGAAATTTATTCATCTCATCTTAGCCTGCAAAATGCACTCAATTCCTCACGTCGGAGGAAAAATTTGTTTTTCCGTCCGTTCGCTACCTACCCTACATGCATATAAAGGTAGGGTAGGAAGCATACATGTAATTGGGGGGAGTGCTATGGGACCCCCCCCCCCAAAAATCGTCGACCATATGGATAGCCATTGGGCGACCCCACCGCCAGGATTTTCCAATCCTATGGCCAGCCATATGGTAGCCGTAGGGACCCCCATACTTTTAGTCGGAAAAATACTGAAAAATGTCAATTTTTTAATGAAACATTTCAAGTTTTGAACGAATGGTCAAAAACGTCAATTTTTCGGCGCTTTGCGCCATCAATACATTTTTTCGGTCTTTTTAGAAAAAATTGCTATTTTTTTGAACTATTTTTCTGACTTTTTTTCGTAAAAAATCGAGTTTTTTCCTTCAGAGACTCCTCCCCCCAAAATTTTGGAAAGCACTGACCCCCGGCTCCAAAAAAGTCGCCCGATTTCCCCCCCCCCCCCCAGACCTCAGGGCCTCGTTACGTGTATGGTAGAAGCGCTCTCCTACCTAATTCCCTGGTCATTTACCTGGCCCGAAAAAATAGTCAAGCATCTCCGTGAACTTTTTTGAAGACAATTTTGTGTTATTTTTATGCATATTTTGTATGATAAACATGCTTGTGGTGTTCTCTTTTAGCTTTTTTGCTCGCTTACCCCCACTCCGTTCTGTAAAAAGTCCGAGGATCTTCCTCCTGGCAAATTCTTGTCCTGCATGTCTGGTACCTACCTAGTGTATTCTTGTTGTAGATGGAAGTCAGTCGGAAGATGAAGAATCGCAACAATCGCCGATAACAAAAGCTGTGTCGCTAGATGCATTGAAAAAAGCCGCGTCGACAAGTGATGTTCAGAAAAGCTCCGAAAATATAATCGATGTCGCGAAAAAGTTGAAGGTCAAAAAGTTCAAATACTCAAAATTTTACATATTCGCAAGAAACTGCCGCGAAAAAGAGCATTGGTTTCACAAGTAGAGCATTGCTACATCTGTCCGAAATTTGATTTAAAATTATTTTTTTAAACTTTTTCATTTTCTTTTTTCTCAATTTAATCAAGATTTAGAATCTTATGGAAAACATTCATTTCTTTTGAAAGCTATTTTGTTCTATCACCAGTTGTTTCAACTCTAATTAGTTAATTTCATATTTGAAGGTTGAGAATAGCTGCCGGTCAATTTTCATACTTGAAACAAAAAAGCCGCAGTGCTTCGCCGGACGTCGGATCTCAAAGCGACGCTAATCTGAAGTCGTTGAAATACAGTCAACAAATATTGGATTGGATTCTATATACAAGCGTTATAAGACAATTTTACGAGTATG
This sequence comes from Romanomermis culicivorax, assembly GCA_963922205.1. Lineage (NCBI taxonomy): Eukaryota > Metazoa > Nematoda > Enoplea > Mermithida > Mermithidae > Romanomermis > Romanomermis culicivorax. The sequence goes on along the minus strand of CAWUHX010000008.1, from coordinate 2,395,491 downwards.
TATAGTTTATTTTCATCTATAATTTCACGTCGGATAGGGCGCTAGTTGTCGTCTTTACGAGAAATTTACATACCAAATTTTCTCTGAATTCTGAATCATTTCTTTCTGGTTGTCTCCATAGGTTTCCAAGGTCAGATTTCTCAGGTAGGGGTAAAGTTGTGAAAATTTATCGAACACGAATTTTTGTCATTTTTCTTCCTAAACTTTCAGATGAATCTTCTTCCTTGTGTTGATCTGATCGTTTTGACTATAATGATGAAATATTATCCAATTTTCTCCCCAAATCAAACTTTCATAAAGATTAATCAATGATCAAAGCACATCTCTGCTACATGTTTTGAGTAGGGATTTCTACACCGGCCATAGCCAGAGGTTACTCATACCGCTATTACATCCATTAACTAATAAAAATGCAATGAGATCAAAGTAATATCATTAGGCTGTAATGTAGAATCAAGTTTTTTTGGAAGAAGTAACAACCTGTAAATTTGTGACAATTCCCAATTTTTTTGAAATTTCAGGAACTCGATAAACAAGGCGTACACATGCATTTTTAAATGCTTTTGAATAAAGAAGTTAGGAGGTATTTACTTCGACAATCTTGAAAATAAAATATAAATTTATCAGTAGAAGCTTTGCTTGAACGATTTTGATAGGGGTAATTAAAACAGAATCGCAATGATTTTCCTCTTTTGAATTAGGTAGTACATTGACAGGAGGTCCAAGCCTGCCACTAGCAAAGTGACTTCAAATTTATCCATAAATATGCCATAACTAGCGGCCATTCCCCATCTTCTAGTGATAGGTGAATGGCATTGAAGCATACGTGTAGCGGAGGCCTGAGGTCTCTAGGGGCTCAAGCGCTATTTTGGGGCAAAGGGTCATTTATTGCCCAAAATTTTTGGGTTGTTTTGAAAGAAAATTCGATTTTTTTTGTCTAAAAAACCTTTAAAATTAATTTATGGCGCGATGCACCGAGAAAATTGACAGTTTTGACCGTATTTTATTCGAAAGTGACCATTTTTTGACTTTTTTCAGCTTTTACTATGCGGTTACTATGGCGACCATATGGCTAACATACATGCACATAGGGAGTAGGAGGAAACCCCCATACCTGAGACCAGGCTTTTTTTGGTTTGAAAACCAGGAGCCAAATGGCTCCTAGGCCTAAATTTTTAGGGGCCAAATTGAAATTTTGGGAGCCAAAAATTTTTAATTGAAGAATATTGAAAAACGTGCTTGTAACACACTGTAGAACGTACTATATAAGTAAATTATGTAGATATTCAATCAGTTGATACGAGTTTTAAAAAATTACCGTTCAAAATTCGATTTCAACCCAGCGTTTTTAGTTACAGACTTCTTTCTACATGTACAAACATCGTCCGAGAAATCTTTGTGCAAAGAAAATTGTTTATGCATTTTCAGTTACAGGCATCTTTCCACACGTACAAACATCGGCCGAGAAATCTTTGTGCAAAGAAAATTTTTTATGCAAAAAAACGCGATATTTCGTTTAATTTTGCACAAATCTTCATCCAAGATAGCACTTGAGTTCATTTCCTTCCGACTCATAAGTATAGGGTTTTGAAATTGCAGCTTTTGTTCTTATTGTTCTGTTGTTTCCTTATATCTTTCCGGCGCTATGCAACGAATTTTTTTTTAGATTTTGAAATTCTAGAATGATGGAAAATCAATTTAAGGATAACTTATTCGATAAACATACAAGGTTCGAAAACATGTATTATATCATTTTACAAACTAAAAAATATGTTCCTACTCTCATAAGTTTGACAAACTCAAATTAAACTTGAAATTTATGAAAATCACCTCCATTATAATCATGAATTCAAACTCGGCTCCATATTTGAAATAATAGTTACAAAAATGGAAAAATTGAGATTTTGATCACCAGAATTCTTTTGCACCAAAATTCATCTTTTCCATGTCGAACCCCCATGTTTTTTCCCTTCGTCGAGAATTTTTTTCCAGAAAGTTTGATTTGTAGACCAATTAAAAAAATTATATAATAAGATCTGGCGCGAAGCGCCGGAAAATTTTCGATGTTTTATGATTTAAGAGCCTGTAAAACTCTTACTTCAAATCTAAATTTCAATGAAAACAGCTACAATTCACTATAATATAAATGAATATGTCAAAATTTTAGGAGCCAAAATGGCTCCTAGACCTAGAATTTTAGGAGCCATTTCCAAACTTTTAGGGGCCCAGGCCCTTAAAAGGACTAAAAAAAGCCTGTCTGAGACCCTGGCCACCCCCCTGATCAAAAAAATCGTCAAACCCCTCCTATGAACTTTTTCCAAGACAGGTTTTTTGATGATTTTTGTGCATATTTTGCATAAAAACAGGCTTGAAAAACTTTTTTGTTTTTTTGCTCACCCACCCTCCCCCTACTTCCTTGGAAAAAAGTCCATGGACCCTCCCCTCTGGAAAATTCTTGCCATGCATGTCTGATGGCTAACCATGTGATTGGCAAATACCCCCCCCCTAATTAGTATACGTATGCATTGAAGTAGTAGCTTTACATGCATGACCCATTTTCTCTTACATTAAAGTGTTGTAATTATTCATGATGATCAAACCAAAAATGACAGATTATTTGAAAAGCGGATGAATTTCATATCATTTCTACAATTTTAAATTAGAATTGACTTTGTATGAATTGGACAGGGCAGATTATCTCGAATTAATTTATGTTTCGTTATCTTGCTACTTTTTTCCAATAGCCGCATGTCCGCTGTCGAAGTGATCGAAAATGCCGAACCGGCGGCCGATAAACAAAATCTTTATAATATGCAATTGAATAATCATTTTTGGAAACCGAAAGATCGAACTGACGCGAAATTAACAGTCAGCAAAGAAAATATTGTATGGCTAAATGCCGCTTTTATTAGGTTATTATTTATATGGAAAAGCGACTTTTATGTGACGGGTTCCAATTGAAAGCTTTTTGTAGAGTATTTATGGATTGTTCCAAAGATCCGTTTTGGATAAAAAAGTTGAAAGAATCGTTCGAAATGAAATTGGCTACAATTAAGGTAAAAGCTTTTATTTTTATGAAATACTGAATTTGAAGTAAGGTAGATAGTTGAAGTCGCAAAATTACAAATAATGATAGGCTACAGTTTGCAGCATGTGTATCACTCACTGTACATTATAAACAAAAATAAACTGTTACAACACCGCAGCTAATCGAAGGTTTAAAAAATTCATGACTATAGGATTATTATGGGGAAAACTGAACTGAAAATGATTACGCTTGGTTTCCGGACGAAGACTTTGATTGTTTAACCTGTTATGAAATGTGAGCAAAGAGCATTACAGTAGACGATCATTTTTTAATTCCTGCGAAATATGATCAAACTGAAAAGGATATCAATGTAGACATTAATCAGTGCTCCTAAATTTAACGTTTTTTTCCGTACATATTTCAATTTTATCAAGTATTATTTAGTTAAACGGAAAAACGGAAAATCTAAATACTCGATTATTAGGGAAATCATTCATGGGTTCAACTTACATCCGAATATATCCATTGGATGTGAATTTCTTGTCAGCTAAAAGCTTTATTGCTTTATGAAAATTTTAAACGTTTTCCGTCTGACAAAAAATTTTCACTATTCAATTTATAACTTCGTCAATTGGCGTGAATCCATTTTTACGGCAGCTTTATTCATTAGAAGCTCTGAAATTCCAGTGTAAACATAATTTTCGAAAACATTAACATTGTCTACCTAGCATTTTCAGCTGCCATACTTTATCGAAACGCTCAAGTTAGCAAAACTCGATCCTGGTTCCACTGCACCTAGAATAGCCGGCATTCATCAACCAACTGTCAACGATTGGGGTCTATGGTTCGACTTGGATGTGAATATTTTCCGTTGTATTCTTCACCGAATTCTGTATTTTTCATTTATTTTCAGTTGGAATATTTCGGTGATTTTCGTTTGGCTCTCGAAACCAAAATCAATTTGATGCGATTGAAATTCGGCAAAGATTTAAAAGAACCGATTGTTAGAGAAGAAGCGCCGTAAAATTTTTCAACTCATGTCCAGGATGGATTTTGACAATATGTCAATGTTTAGATCCCGTTATTGGGACGACAGTGTGCCGCAAAGTCCCGAAAGTTCCGAAGATGAGGCCGACCGGGGCGTACCGTTTAACGGAAAAGAACCGTAAGATTGTCTGTGGTGTTTGGCTGAACTGAATGTAAAAAAATAAATCAAAAAGTCATCAAACCGAATAAAAAATTGGTTTTGGAATCATGTTATACTGTAGAAAAGCACGCTCTTACCAGACGTCATGTTTTAAATGAATTTTCACAGTAAACATAACAGCTATCCAACGATAAGAGTCGTCAGCGGCATATTTTAGAGAGAACATCAGAAGTGATCGAAAACAGCGCATTTTTGCCTCATTGCGAGATATTTTTCATAAATACGTGTCAAGTCTTAAAAGCAGTCCCTTTATAGCGCGAAGCTCTAGAAAAATTTTATCCCTTACCCTTTTTTATAAAAATCGACCACATTTAGCCTAAAAATCGCATTTTTACAGGTTTGGCCTGGTAGAATGGATGTTTGAACAGTTTCACTAAGTTAAGGTATTCCACTACCAATTGAGACTAGTGTGTCGTGAAAACCATTGTGACTTTTGGTTGGTGAGGTTTTCATATGGAACCCCTCGAAATTTTCGGCCATATGGCCAGCCATTGGGTGATCCCCTACGGTATTTTCTAATTCTATGGTTAGCCATATAGTAGTCATAGAGACCCTATACTTTTGGGCGGAAAAATACTGAACAATGTCGATTTGAACAAAAAAATGGTCAAAATGTGAATTCTCCCGGCGCTTGGCGCTATTAGTTGATTTTTACGGTTTTTAGACAAAAATTAATATTTCTCGACCCGCTTTTCCATATTTCTTAATGATAAAATCGAATTTCTTCTTTCAGATACCCTCTAAAATTTTGGGGAATCTGTGGTCCCCGATGCCGAAACGGTCGCACGACCCCGTGACCTTGAGGCTCTGTTACATATATGCCTCTAAATATCTTGTTCTATTCTACATATTACGTGACAAAAATCTCCAAAAACAAAAAATATTGCTTAATCCGACTTCTTTGTTACGGAGCCCCGAGGTCTGGGGAGGGTCAAGCGAATTTTTTGGGGCCGGGGGCCACCGACGTCCCAAAGGGGGTTTCCATGAAAGAAAAAAAATCAATTTTCTCACCAAAAAGCGGTTCAAAAAATTGTAATTTTTTGTCTAAAAAACGGTAAAAAATGTATTCATTTCGCGGAGCGCCGAGAAAATTGATATTTTTCAGTAGTTTTCCCACCAATAGTATGGGGATTCCCATGACTACCATGTGGCTAGCCATAGGATTGGAAAATCCCAATGGCTACTCTTATGGCCAACGATTTCTGGGTGATTCCTATGGCATCCACCCCAATCTCCTGAAATTCCCCCTTTTAATGGAAACGCATAATGCATTGATATAGATGGATGTTCAAATCTATTTATTATATCACAATTTATTTGTTTATTAAATGTTTGCTTCATATATATCGCTTAATCTCAAAAAATATTATTTTTCAGTTCTAAAGAGAAACAGAAGCAAGGCAAAACTTTCATGAATTTAGTGGACAAAATCACGCGTAATAGATATTTTCAAGAAGCCACGGAAAACAAATATATTAAAAAGATAATGAAAGGTACCTAACCAGCTACAAATAGTGGGCTTGTTATCTGAATTATTTAAATTTTGTGCATTTTTCAGACGTCTCGGAAACTCCTTTCATGCTTTTAGTGGATTTTATATACTTGGAAGGCACGTTGGCCGTTAACATTCCTCCGCCACCTTCAGATCGCATATGGTAAAATTTGAGAGAACATATTTCCGATAAAATCTTAAATTCGGTCACAATTTTAGTGTATTCTCTTCCTAGCAGTCTTCAGCAAACTCTTCATGATTTGATGATCTTGAACTTATGTCATAACATCGCTGGAGCCGTAGAAAGTTAGTTTAAGCACTGGAAAAGCATCGTCAGTTATATATCTAATTTTTCGTAATTTCTCGCACCAATAAGCAGATGATATTTCCGATATGCTACATAATGAGTTTCAGTGAAGCTTTGGAATTCTTTCGGCGAACATTAGTTAAATGTCACGCATTTTTATCAAGATGTATTCACGCATTTTTTCAGGTATGGCTTCAGATATCCACCGAAACTGAGCATCAAAGCCCGACCAAGAGTCGGCGATCGTTCGCTGAGTTTGAGCCATATTATCGATTGGATCGAAAATAAATTGATTACTTTATTCGAAGTTAGTTTTCGATAGAATATGATCAAAATCTGCCGAAAAAAAGTTTCATCGTCTCCGTAAAAATCGTAAAAAATTTACTCAAATCCGATTGAGCACGGCAAAAAAAGTAGGTTGTTAGTTTAAAAACCTCTAAATTTTTGTGAATTCTGCTAGGATAGAAAAACTTCGATGATAACTGGGATAGCAGCTTTGCGCTCTCTATTTAGAAAAATCTCGTCATCCCGAATATGGACGATCTAGTTGTGCCCTTAATGTCCGGAAGTCCGTTGATGAAGAAAGCCAATCTTTGATACTTAAGTTTATTGTAAAGAATTTTATTTCACTGAACGGAAATCCATGTAGTATATGCCTTTTGAATTTTTCCGCTTTACTTTATTTGCCTAATATTCTAGTCACCCGTGCGTACTACGATTTGAGTAAACTATCTCATTATGTTATCATATCCAGTAGATGGAGTTTTATTCTCGTGAGAGTAATACGCAGATGGTCTTGTTGTTCAAGGGATATTCATACAGGGTGAGCCAAAAAAAGTTGCCACTGCTGACTTTCATAACTTTCGAATGGATGAAGCTTTCTTAATGCGGGTTGCTGCCGTCGATAGACAAGACATCTGACATAAAAACTGCGAAGTTTCAGCCAGATTGCTGAAATGTAGACTAACCGGGTTTAAAAATACTAAGCGTCGATTTCTTTGCAAATAAAAAAAGATCAACGTGTTTCATAACAGAAAACTAAACTGGATCCAATCGAAAGAACCATATAACAGCTTAAAACTACAAAAGATTCATTGTGTTTCCGTTTTAACACTAATTTTAATCTTCGAACTGGCAGTCACAGAATTGACTTTGCTCTGATCAAGTTGATTCCAAGTCCTCAAAATCCTTTCTTTCGGGCAATCAATGTCACGAATTAGCTTTTCATAAACGATTTTCCGCAAAATCTTCCAAGCGTAATAAAGTGGATTCAAGTCCGGAGGCGGCCATTCGTCATGTTTCCAAAAATCAAGAAAATTTTGACTGATCTAGTTGGGTTTATTTGGCTGAATATTCACAACTTTCTAGAAAGATGACCACTGTTACGAAATTCCTGTTTATGTGAAAACCAGAAAGGCGAGGCATAAAACTTGACCCTTCCAACAAAAACAAATAGTAAGAGATTCTAATGCAGCAACCCGCATTAAGAAAGCTTAATCCATTAGAAAGTTAGGGAGTCAGCACCGGTCGCCTTTTTTGGCTCATCCTGTATATTATGCATTGCAAATTCAGGACATATTCATAACTCCAGATCAGATTGCCATAAACCTATTCTCGCCGGAGTGATACTGCACTCATCTCAACTATGGAATGTTCATCTTTATCAGTGAATAATCATTTTTACTCAATTTTGAGGAATTCGGTTACCTCGATTGAGCAGACAATCGAATCCAAGTATACGCAAGATTAGGCTTTTCTTCATATAAAATTTTCATTTGAATCAATCCCATGGTATAAACCTCATCGGTGGCGCCTAAATTTGTGGCTCAGTAGGAACACTTATTGCATACATGTATATACATAGAGCATCTCATTTTATTTTGGTTGCTTACACCAATTCAACGATTCATAAGTAACTCGTGTACAATCATCGTTCCAATAACACAATAAAAACGTTTTTTTCACGAGACTTCCTAACCTACAATAGGCAAATTTGTCCAAGGTCAAAATTTTGTCCTTATTTTCCACTATCAAAACAATATAAGACGCGTGATAAACGAATGGATCGCCTGAAAGTGAACAAATTAGTATAGTGTTACTTGCGGGGAACGAAAAAGAGTAAGAAGTTAACCTGGATAAGCAAGAAAATCGCCACCAAATTTGAATCCGCCAGTCAAAAAGTAGCCGCGATCATGCAAGTCTTTGAAAACAGCGAATTTCAACAACGATCGCTTATCGTTGGGTGCATCCAATTGAATTTTTATAAACGTATTTTCATCATCGAAAAATGAGGCTGAAATTAAGTAATAATTAGAAAAATGAAGGGTTCATGCAAAGTGAATTGCGTACATAAGTGCCTAACTACTGAGTGATAAAACTGAGGCAAGTGGGAGATGGGTGAGCAAAAAAACAAAAAAAAGTTTTCTATGTGTGTTTTTCATACAAAATATGCATGAAAATCATTAAAAAACCGTCTTGAAAAAAGTTCAGGGGGTGTGTCATGATTTTTTTCGGGCCAGAGGGAGTGTCCTGGGAGAACTGCAGAAAAATGCTTGATTTCTTCATAAGAATGGACGTTGAACAAGATGCTTCCATTGTTGATCTGGACAGAACTGCGTCGATACATGAGTGATAATCGACAAATTCTAACCACTTAGCTAGGCCATTGAATAAACTTTCCAGCTGTTCTGTTTGCCGCTCATTGAAGGAAAAATTCTTTGATTACAGTAAGAAACTTACTAGCTTTTTCCGTATCGAACTTACTCATTTCAAAATGAATGGAGCGTAGCTTTTTATCTTAAAATATCAAACCTTTATATGGGCATTAGTAAATTATTGCTTTTTATCGAGAACTGAACGGGTTAAACAGTGAAAGTCTTGTTTCTGGACTAAAATTGTTAGTTTTGATGTCAATGAGCAAAATTAGTGTTATCAGGAAAATTTGCAAATGTCTAAAATTCTCTAAACTTCTCCAATGGAAGGTTTCCGAAGGATTCGAAATTTGTTTAGAACTAATTTAAATCCATACGTCATAAATGATTACCTTATTCAGCATTTTTTATTCGGAACAGAATTATTTTGTTTAATTCGCCGGTTTTTCTGATATCTATCAAAAGGTATATAATCCATGGAAAACAACATTCAACTGGACTGTAGAGTGAGAAATTTTTTCTACTTTGCGCATGAACTCCTTTCAAGTGTCAACGTCAAAATTTTTGTTTTCGATTCTTAGAATATGCTGAAATTCCCGAAAAATTAGGTGCTGGTCGTCTATATTCATTCAATTTAAAATGATCGATACAGCGATTCAATGATAGTTAGTTCAACACGGAAAAACTAGCGAAGCTTATTATTGTACTAAATAAAGGAAATTTATCATTCGTGAGCGGTAAACAGAGTAGCTGAAAATTTCCTCCAATAGTCTCTTTTAAAATGGTCAAAATTTTTCGAGATACGCTGAAGCGTCAAACACAGTTCTATGCAAATCAAGGTGGATAAGTATTGAGATAGCTGTATGATTTTGGAGTTCCGATTGTAATGGAGAAATTTGGCGTTTTTTTAAGTATAGACTCCTAGAAAATAGCCTATAAAATTTAACCTACTCTTTCACTTTTTAAATGTCACTGCGCCCGTCATTTCAAAGTAAACGGGCCATAGATGCTTTTTCGCCTTGTCAAAAAAACTTGTACAGACAACTTCAAGTCAGCCGTTCGAAATGGTACGAATGGAGATAGTACGAAACATAGTAATATTTACATCAATCTCGATTAGTGTGAGGTTCGTTTCAAAATTACGCGTCTCTTACTCAGCGGCAGCTCGATTAAAATGTGGTCTTCTTTAATTAAATTAATTGGCATTTCCTTAATTTCTTTTTCAATGGCCAATCTAGTTTCTGGCGTTACTAAATTTAAGTGCTCCACCGTTTCGTTGGTAGAAACCCTTAAATCGTTAGCCGTAAATTTTTGTTCATTGCCGTTGCCGTGACTTTCAAGCTTTTTCAGGCGTTTTTTCTTGAAATCTTTTGCTAGTCGACCCGCCGCGATCAAATCGACTTTTTTTAAACGTTCGTTAACTACGTCTTCGTGAATTAGTTCACTCTGAAATAATGAGAACTTGTTCAAAAGGAAAAAACGGAGGGAATTCAATATATATATACATATAATAAAGAAAACACTGACCTGTCTCTGTCGTTGTTCATCTCTTTCTTGAAGAAATACCTTCAACCTCTCGTCACTTTTTATTCCGTTTACGTCAGTTACACGCTCATAAACGTTACAAAGACCTAAAGAACGGTTTTACCAACGCAAGTCATTCAGAATTAGAGTTCATCACAAACCTTTCTCGTACAAATAATAGCATTCTTCAAACGATAATCTTAAAGGCAAGCCGAGAATTTCATTCTGGAAAGAGCTCAGTGGTAAGCAGCCGAAAAATTTTCCAATAATACGATATTCAATACGCAGTTTTCTCGCATCTGAACTAAAATGGTAAACTATATACGTAAAGGAGAAAAGCTCGTGAAGAACCGATCAGGGTCTTTTAAACAGCAATAACATACTTGATGAAGTTGAACAATTTTTAATGAATCAATTCATATCTGTAGGAGCTCGGACCATTTGAATACAGAGTTGAAGCCATTTTTGTGGGGAGAGAATAGCCGATTTTGGAAAATTTTGGGGAAGGGTCAGCATGTGCAAAAATCGGTCAGAAAATAGAAACAACAGTCGTAATCAATGAATTTATGCTTTATAAGTAATACTGAGCCCTGTATCGATGACTAGCATCGAGGGATCGATTTTGGCTCCAAAAAGTCATTTTCGACTAAAAAATGCCTCGACTTTTAAAACAAGTTGGAGCAGTTGATGCCGATAACTTGAGCCCATACGATTGGACTTTTTTTAGGAGGGGCTCCCCAAGCCAAATCAATCGCTTTGTTGGAAAAGCAAAATTAGTGCCCCAAAGTCTATAGATGAATCAAATGCTTGTTTACCTTCGACTTTGAAAATAAAAAAATCGCCGCCAATTTTCTCAATATCGAGTAGCTCCATAATACCGACTCTGCTATACCGCATAAACAATTGATGATTCGAAAATCGTCGTATCGTAATGTAACGGCGAGTGGACAATGATCAGCGTTCTATTGTGCACGGGCATGCGTGCCGATTGGTAGGAGGACGAAACTCTTGAAAAGAAAAATTTTTTTTCGTTAAAGTATGTAAGGTTATACATAAGATGGAAATGAACCAAATGCAGTATTACCTAAACGCTCAAAATTTTTTGCGCCATACCAAATTTTTTTGTTATTTCAAACTTATTGTGCCAAAACATCGTTTTAGGCACAAAAAAATTGGGATTTTGTGCCAATAGGGATAAATCTTTTGGCTAGTCAAAGGCGAAATTTCCTTGATCTTAAGGCATATTGGGGGGCTGAAAACGCAAAACTTACTCCGTGCTGCGCCCCTAGACAATGAACATCATATTGAGTACTGTTGTTTGGCTAGGCTCGAACGCGAGAAAACTTTCGACAAATAGTATCGTCAAACACAATTTTACCACCGTCTTTTTTCGTATAAAAAAAATCTTTGATGAAAAAAACAGTGCCACCAACTGATGTTTACAGAGGACGAAAATTCGCTAAATAATACAGTCTTACAACACTCTTCATCATTATCCTCTAAAACTCACGAAATCCAGTTTTAAGAGTATAGAACTAATGCGATTTGAATGAAGTTGCAAGAAAATGAAGCTTCTAATCGTTTCCTCATAAAAGTAAGCAAATTTTTTGGTTTTAGAGCGAGCAACCAATGTGCAATCAAATTTTTTCCTCATGTTACACTATTACAATCACTCATTGTAACTTGGCCTCGCCCAGGCTTTTTTTCCACACGGCAACCAAATTTTTTCGGTCAAGTTGCACACTGCAAAGCCTGACCGGCATTTTGACCAGATTATAGGGGTTCTTGTCCTGAGATGCAATTATATGCGTCATAAAATAGAAAAAAGGGATAATTGCCAGCGCGCGGTTAGAAAATGTCATTCTAGCTAATACGTATAGCTTTTAATTATAAGCTTCGAAATTCAAAAAATCTTTTACTGAATGAGTCATTTAAAGAATGATATTATCATGTCTTTATAACTTCATTTATGTCGATCGAGTGCTTTTAAGACATAAAAAACAATGAAATTATAGGAATAATAGAAAAAGGATGTAACCAATTAAATCATCTCTTTGGGCAAGGGAAATTTGGCAGATGAAATCAGCTTCGTCGTCAAAATCGTCCATCAAGCAATTTATCTACAAATTCATCTGTCGCACTAATCACATTGAGGCCAGTCGGCCTTAAACTTCTTCTTGTATTTCAACCAGGCAATAAAACAAATGCGACACTTATTGGCACTCGACGCCTTTTTTATTTTTTATGGCTTCGTTCAGCGCTTTCATCAGGTCCATGACTTCAGGAGCTGTCAACGACTGACCAAAAGCATGATTGAGTTGCTTTGGTCATTTTTTAGGGTGGCTATTTTGGCATGAACTGTTTTGCAGAAATCAATGACACCTTTCACCATTTGTTTTGCTGGACCTAGATGCGCTGCTCTCCGTCCTGAAACATGAAAATAAGACAGTTTAATTAAGTTATTGTACTTATTGTAGCAACTGCTACCTCCTGTAAATTATTTTCCGTTGCTGCTGATGCACACTGTCATGGACCGTACTGTTGCGTTCCTAAGGGAACTATGATGACGTTTCAAGAATTTTCGGAACCATTCTAAACCAAGAGTCTCTGATTTTCCCAACATTTTGCGTTGGTTTTATGAATATAATCGCTGACTATTGCCGAAAGATAGTCTTTTGATAGTGGCATTCCAATAAACGCCAAGGAATCGATCAACTTGACCAACAAATTGCTCTTCTTTGTTGGACAAATAATGACAAATTTTTGGGGGCTACTTTGATCGCACTATAATATATATAAATTATAGTGCGATCAAAGTAACCATCTACGATCAAAGTCCCCCACAAACGCCTAGTTTTACTGCGTCTTTTAGGTGCGTTTTCCCCGCTATCGAAAACCTAAGAAGGACTGAAAAAAGTAATCCTACGACGAGTGGAACCCAAATTTCTTCAGGACAAAAAAACAGCTTTATAAAATTCGACACTTTGGAAATTAATAACGGCAATAATTTTTTTGATAAATGATTAAATTTTCTATAGTGTGATAGCTCACAGCAGTGGTTATGCTAATCTCAAATAGTTATCAAATGTCATTCATTCAGCAAACTCTGATCAAAGTCGCCCCTGAGCAAAGTCACCCCACTTTACCTTAAATTAATTGAAACCCGGCGCGAAGCAGTGTTTTTTTTGTGCACGGACCTTTGTGCCAATCGGTACAAAGTATCAAAAAAATTTGTGCCAATGGCACAAAAAAAATTTTTCACCCTGATAACATGCTGAAAACTTTAGAAAATTTTACGCTAAAAGTTTGATAAAAACATAACTTACTTTTATTGCTCTAATTTGTATAAAAATCGTGCCTACTCTATTTTATCTAAACACGTCAGTGAGATAAGAAAAACTGATAGAGAAAACAGTATATGAATCGTAATGGAATCAGATGCTGCGAGAACTCAGATATTTTCATAGAATTTGTCAGGAAGTTTATATTTTTCTTCAATTTTCGGCTAAGAATTTCTTCCTGACAACGATACAAAGATTAAATTAAGCATGTCTATATGTCGCGTCGGGTAAATTTTTGATTGAAAAATTGTGCCAACAATGTCAATTTTTCTGTTCGAATTAAACATCAAAAATAAAAAGTTCGGTTCCGTAACCCACTGTATGAAAAGGAGAAGTTAACAATTTCCATTCTCTCAGCAGTCATTGAAAATCTCAAAGTCTGTTGCGATAATACAAATATATGATTTGATTTGAATGGAATTCGCTCGCGTTCGATACAAATAGAAGTAAACATCATATTCACCGTACCGACTCGACGAGAAATTTTTGCGTTATCAGCCCCTAAAATTACTAAAATCAAGCAAATTCAGCCTTATATCGGTCAAAAAATTTGTGCCAATCGGCACAAACGCTCAAAATTTTTTGTGCTATCCCAAATTTTTTTGTGCTGAAAACCATGTTTTGGCACAAAAAAAAACTGGCGCGAGGCGCCGGAAAATTTTCACTTTTTTTCTATTTTAGAACGCATAAATGTATCTCCGGACAGAAGATCCTATAACCTAATCAAAAGAGCAGTCAGGCCTCAAGTTGCACTGTGCAACTCGGCAGAAAAAATTTGGTTGCACAGCCCGAAATTTGGTTGATGCACTGTTTTTTTCCACGAACTTTTTTCTGCAAATGTGGAAAGGGGTCAATTTTTTTTCCACATGTGGAAAATTTTTTTTCGTCTTAAAATCCTCGTTTTCTCGCTTGAAAATGCTGTGTTTTTGAGCTTTTTAAAGCATTCTGATAGTCATTCTGATCATATATCTTAAAAATTAGATTTAAATTTTGAGTTCATAGATCTTAATTTCTAGAAATTTATCATTCGAAAAATTTTAAAACCATTAATTTGTTCGTAATCTTTCATAACCTTGGCCGGTGAGCTATGAGCCAGAAGCAGGATTTTTTTGCACAGGCCAGGATGCAATGTGCAACTTGGGGAAAAATTTTAGTTGCGCAGATAAATTTTTAGTTGCTCACTCTGAAATAGATAAATTTGCTTAAATTTATCGGAAAAATCATTGAAAACTAGTTTTGTTGTAGTTCATTCGGTCCGCGTCAGTTTTAGGCATTTAAAACAGGGATTTTTTTCCGCACAGTGCGGAATTTTTCGGGGTCGTGCAGAAAATTTTTTGAGCGTTTTCCGCACGGAGCGGAAATTTTGTAATGTTTTTAGTGGTTTATAATGGTGGTGCAGAAATTTTTCTGGCCGATTTCCGCAAGATGCGGAACGACTGGTGCGGAAAAAAACCTGATTTAAAACCCAATTTTCTGAGCTTTAGAGAGAAAATGAAAAGATTAATAAGACTAGACTATAGTAATGTGTGCGGCGCGTACCGCCGAAAATTTTTTCTCTGAATTTCAATATTCTAGAACGCTGGAAAATGAATCTTTTCACCTCTCGTTTGATTTCTCACTGAATTTAATGAATTTTCAGTCGGACAAACTAAAATTCGAAAATTAGGCAAGCGACTCAGTAATTTCTACACTGAAAATGCATTAATCACATGAATTTCTACAAATTTATCATTCGAAAAATTTTAAAACCATTAATTTGTTCGTAACCTTTCACAAATTTGGCCGAAAAGCTATGAGTCAGAAGCGTAGAAAATTTCCAAAAATACTTCCATGAAGCTTTTGAATTGAATTTAGGTTAAGAAAAGAATAAACGCTTCAAAAAGTCGAGAAAGTTGACGTGTTGATCTTTCTCAAAAAATCTATGAAGGAAAAAATGCGGATCTTCATTAAATATAAAGATATAATAAGCAAGGTTGCCAATTAAACATTCGTCATTAGAAAAAATACATTCACAGAAGAATAAAGAAAAAAAATATTATCACGAGCTTAAAGGCGATTAGTATCGCGCGGATATAAGCTCAAAAACGCAATGCATCGTTTTTTAAATACATGAACATTAACGGCAGATGTAACATGACTAGGTAACATATTCCACGTATCAATATATCTATTACAAAAATTGACTAGTTTGAGACGACACACTAGTCTACCAATTGAGACTAGTGTGTCGTGAAAACCATTGATCCAAAATTAAATTCGAAAATTTAAATTTATTCGACCACTAGAAGAAAAAAATTGAAATTAAAAAAAATTAAAAATAAAAAAAATGAAAAAAAACTTTCAACAAAAAAATTTTTTTAATTCAAGAAAATAAAAACAGAAAACAAATACAAACGAAAAGCAAGTGCAGCACAAAAACCATAAAATTCATAACAGTGCGCAATTTTTCGGAAAAAAATTTCAGAAAACTGAAAAAAGTAGAAATAAACTACAAAAAAGCGAAAAAAACAGATTAAAAATTACGAAAAAATAATTTTTTGACGTAAAAATATACCCCTTGATCTCTCGCCAGGCATGTGGCCTGGCTCGTCACAATGTGCCGCACTTAACGCTCATTTTAGTAGTCAATATTTAAATCAAATTGTTGAAAATTTTTCCAAGAAACAGCCCAATTTGCAAGAAATTGTGCGGCGCCTTACCCCTTGACCTCCCGCGGGTCGTGTGGTCGTGCCCAAGCCTTCCAAAGTTGTGTCCCTGCCGTTTGACGAGTTTTTAGCTTCTTGTAGCTATTTTGGAATTCGATGAGCAAGTTGATCTTTTTGCTACAGTAATCGATAATCAGACAAATATACTGTATATACTTTTATCATTATAACGTTGTAGGGTAGTGTGCACCAGCTGCAGTAATACCGATGAACATCCATTTTGGGTTCTCACTTGTCATCTTAGAGAACAATTTTTTCCTCAATTTTAATGAATTAACGGGTCTGAAAACATCCGCAGGCTTGAAAAGGCTCAAAAACACCTAAATAAAGCGTCTGTGAACATTTTTAAGCGAAAAAAAACGACTTCGGGAAAATGGGGAAAAAAAATTTTGATCCCTTTCCCCATTTGGGGAAAAGGCCCGGGGGAAAAACAGTGATCTTATCTTATCTTATTAAATTTCATTGACTTTTAGACGTTTTAGAGGCTGGAAAATGCAAAAATTTTGCGGCGCTTCCCGCCGAGTCAATGAGTATAATATTTCCTATTCGCACATTTAACCCGAATGCGAAGGGTTTCTTTTCGAACAGTGTATTAGTGTCGTTGCAGCAAACTTTATAGGCCGTCAATGACTGATGATTGAGAAGAAATTCTGAATATTCTCTGTTAATTCAGTCAGATTCGGATTCGAAACTGAGGGGGTCGAAAAAAGTCGAAATTGTTCCCAAAAAAGGCCAAAAAACATACACTTTTTTGCCAATTTTTTAAATTTTTCCGAACTGGGAGGGGGGAGTTGGGTGCATACCTGTAAGACCTCCGACCATTGGGGGTGGGGTAAATCCTAAATTTTGGGGGGGGGGGGGTAGAAAAAGTCGAAGTTTTTCCCAAAAAAGGCCAAAAAAACATACAATTTTTTGCAGATTTTTTTTAATTTTTTCCAAACTGGGGTGGTTGGGTGATGCTGGGTACATGGTTGGCCAAGTTGGGGGGGTTCCCCCTAACCCCCTCCCCAAGTGCAGGTATGGTTGGGGGACCCCCTCCCAACTTAGCCAACCATATACTCAACCCCCCCCCAGTATGGAAAAAAATTGGCAAAAAGGTGCCTTTTTTGGGAAAAAATTAGACTTTTTTCGACCCCCCCCCCCCCCCAGCTGGTCGGACCTCTTACAGGTATATTCATTTTGATATATAAGAATATGCCACAGTAGTTTGAAACCCTAATATCAAGCAAGATATCAAAAGAGTTGAGAAAGTTAAGCGGAGATTCACTAAAAGAATACCAGGTTATGATACTAAATTATCTTATGATGAACATTTGAACCGCCTGGGTTTAGAGCGATTAGACCTACGACGGCTTCGTTTTGATCTTACTATGGTTTATAATATTGTCCGTTTTAATGTTTTGCCAATGGATAACTCTCCATTGTTCATAATTCTAACCGTGCCAATAACTCGTTAAAACTAATGTTACTGTAAATATCGCCATGTTTTGTTGAAATATGATTTATGTAATCTTGTGATTCGGGCTTGGAATTCCCTTGATGAAAGTACTGTAAATGCTATTAGTGCAAAAATTTTTTCTGATAGACTTAAAAGGGTAAATCTGATACCTTTCTTAGAGGTGTAACTTAATTCGCTAATTTCTTTAGCTGTTATGCCTTCCACGTATATTTATTCCTTATATTTACTGTGTATTATTTTCGACTTAATAAATTATTACCAATATTGTGAAAAAATCAGTTTTGTTCTGCACTGTGATTATATGATCAAGAAGGCTTCTAGGGTATCAAATCTAATTTTTAAATGTTTTAACTCAAATATAAATGAATTAAAAATCAGGGCATTTAAAACTTATGTTCGCCCCAATCTTTGAATATGGTAGTTCTATTTGGAATCCTCATCTAATGGGTGAATGTGGAATACAAAGGGTAGAGAAAGTTCAGAGGTGGTTCACAAATCGATTATATGGCTTTAACTCTAGGACTTATCAGGAAAGATTGGAGTCCGCCGGTCTGCATTCTCTTAAATTCAGAAGTATAACTGATTTATGCTATGTTTATTCTATAATAGCCAACCATGTACAAATAATTTTTTTGTTTACAGTACTTTTAATTATCGTGTTAACAACCCGTATAAATTATATAAGTCAAAATTTCGTGCGCGATTACTCGAAAAAGATTAATGTATTATATATATATATAAATATCTTACCTAGTCATGTTACGTCCGCTCGTAATATTCATGTATTTAAAAACGATGCATCAAATTTTTGAGCTTATATCCGCGCGATACTAATCGCCTCTAAGCTCGTGATATTTTTTTCCGTATTCTTTTCTGAATTTATTTTTCTAATGACGAATAAATCTATCTATAATTCATATTCGTATACTCGAAAATTGAATCAATTTGAACTTGCTGAACAATTCTAGAGTTAATTTTGTCAGCATTCCATTCCTTTTAGAGTCGTCGTGAACCATTTTCTTGCACAGTTTTTTCTCATCTCACTGACATAGTTTAACTGAAAAATAGGTTGGGCATGATTTTTACAAAAAATTAATGCGTTAAACATTAACTTTTTATCAAACTTTTGGCATAAAACTTTTCCGCAGTTTTCAATATATGTTTGTAGTAGAAAAATTTTTTTTGTGCCATTGGCACAAATTTTTTTGGCGTCTTGTGCCAATTGGCACAAATGTCCGTGCACAAAAAAACGCTGGATTGGATTGAAACACGATCAAATTTTTTATTTTCTTGGAAAACAATTGGAACGTCATCAGCATAGGACAATGACCCAGATTCTTGCTGATGCTGATTGAAAAATCCAGATGATTCTTGGTTTGGTTGTTTTCCTTATTTATGAATATTAGTTTGTCCGATTGAATCGAATTCAGCGAATTTGATTCACTGAAAAATAATATCTTTTATTCAGAAACTGAATGTTGAGGGGGTTAATTTTCAAGCCTTTTAGAAATCGTGAATCAAAATTTTTTTCTATGCCTGCTTTGACCTATATTTTCTCCTCGAAGGTTTTTCTACAGAACCATTACCCAAAATTTTTTTCACATTTTCTGAAAATTTACCACATTTTAAAAAACTTTTATATTGGAACCACTGATATTTAATTTAGGCATTTTAGGAGCATGCCCAAACTCTGATGTTCTTGCGACACAATCAATAACCTATAAAATTGAGGAAAAACATAAAAAAAGAACAACGGAAATATAAGTACAAACGAAATTATATACATTAGAAAAAAGCGAAAATATGTAAATAATCTAATACATGGGTGGTTTAAAAGAATACACATGGTACTTTAAATATCATACATGATCTTTAATCCTTTTTCCGATAAAAAATAAGCAAGTTCATCAATTTTAGTATGAGCTGCCAAATCTGAATTGCACATTGCAACTTTTCTTGTGCAAAAAATACACATTCAAGATATCATTCGCCTTGACCGTTTTTGACAGAATTTGAATAAACTCGAAAATTTTCGATTTTTCTCATTTTTGACGATTTAGCGGATCTAAAGTCATCGGAATATTTGAATGAGTATTTTATACAAAAAAACGACGTTGAAAAAGTGAGGAAAAAATTCCGGCTTCTTTTCGGATTTGTAAAAAAAATTTGGTTCTTCCCTTTCTGATTCCTGGCTGATGTCCTCACCACTAGACCACCACACCACGAGGTGAACCCAGATTAAGGTGCTCCCCTAGGCTACGATTTTGTAGCACACAACTCCAATGCTTGGTGGTCGTGAACCTACGACCTTTGGCAAGTAGAAGCGTACCTGCTGCTTTTTGAACTGCCGACCAATGAAGTTGCTAACTTTTTAGAAATGAAAATTATATGGAATTTTTTGGAGTGAAAATAAGTTTTTGAAAAATAGTTATAAGTTCACAGCAACGTTTCACATAGTCCGTGTACATTTTACAAAATTTGAGAAATAATTAGAAAAAGTCATTTAGAACCATGATAGACCATAAAAAACAAAAACTCGTAATTCAATAAAAATGCTTTTTCGAGAATTATTCAGTTGATTTTTAATTAGTTTTGTTCATCAATTTCACTTGAAAGTATGCTAATTTCACAGATTGTGCAACTACGAGAAAATGTATGTGGAGAATTTATTTCTTTAACTCATTCATAAACTCTGAAGTTAAGTAACGACAGTTTTCAGTATTTTCGTTGATCAATTTGTTGGAGTTTTCTGGCGTGGGTTACAGCATAATGATACTCTTCTAGCATCTCTATTAGGTTGCGCTTTTGAAGTTATACTTTTAAAATACTAATTTAAGTTTCTGAATAAAACATAGGACGTAAGAAAGGACTGATTTCTTCAAAAATGTGCGCCATTCATATAGCCTAGAAGAATCAAATTTATTCGCTTGTCATTGGTTCACTTACCTGATACCGACAGTCGAAAATCCTAAATTATTGTTTCTTTATCTTTTTTAATAGCTTTTATGACGGCAGCTCGAAAATGCACAATTTAAAAGTCTGCAAGCAACTTAAAGTGAAAAGTTGACTCCGAAAAAGTCTGCGTCTATTCCATCATTTGCTAAAAAGGTCCGCGTGGGAAAGACACTGGTTCGAAGCCTAAAATTGCCATTTACCGGAATTCTACTTACGCATTATTTGCCTCGTTTCTCTAAACAGTAATAGACATGTTTTCTTTCTGCTGGAATTTCTCATTCTTTCTCCAATGGAATCTTACGTGAAAAAAATTGCATCAGTTTTAGTATCGTTGGTTTGCCTTTTTGTTACGACGTTATCAGATCCGATATTCTTTGAAACGAGAGACTCGAAATAATGATGATAGAGATTATCGATATTGATTCATGTCTTCCAGAAGCTAACCTATTAAATTTAATTTTGCCCCTTTGTGTTCAGATTTCTCATTGTCTCTAAGACTAATCAATGGTAGTTACATATTTATTGACACGTTGCTTCATCCTAAGACAGCCATTGATTCCTGCACGGCGAACTCTAGCACGTGTCAATGATAGGAGATACTTCTGCAATGGCGCTCAAAACATACAGAGGACTGAACGATCGAGTGAATCTTCTTCCCCGACTATAAATATTACCGATAGCTGCGCCCAAAAATTGAACAAAATTGCAGCTTCCGGCGTTTGCCTGCGAATTTTAGTCGATAGCGGTGGCTGCAGCGGCTTCGAATATAAATTCGAATTGGTCGAAAAGGACAAAATCGATCCCAAAGATGACGTTATTTTTGAAAAATCCGGAGCCAAAGTAGTCGTCGATAATTTATCCTTGGATTTTTTGAACGGTGCTACGATCGATTATCAAGAAGAATTGATTAAGTCGGCTTTTAAAATTGTGAATAATCCGAAAGCAGCGAAAGGTTGTTCTTGCGGGGCGTCATTTTCTTTAAAATGAATTTTGGCGAAAAATAGCTGAGTACATTCTAAAGTATTTTGATTCTCAGCTTTTAGATTGCGAAAAATGTCCAACTCTGTGGTCCGGTCGATCGAGACATATAGATAACACAGCCTAACGTTTAAATATTTAAACAATCAAACTTCTAAGTGAAATCATTCAGTGAAAGTTCCTTTCGAAGTTGCTTAGATAAGCTGAACATTTTACTGAAGAAATATATACTTCCCCAACATACAGGCGCAAGACGAAAAATCTCCTGGGAATAAGTGAACACAATTTTTCTTGAAAGTCGAAGACATTCAGATTTATATATCAAAAGACGTCTTTTGCTGGGGGTCTGACCAAATCTGCTAGGGGTAGAAGATGATTTCGTGGGGTTAAACCCCTAGCAAACGCCCCTCATGTGCATGTATATTCCCACTTCGGTGCATTTTACGTGTTTATGCTCTCATTATTGTATATTTGTTCTTTGTTGTTCCTTTCTGTGATTATGAATTTTATTTGGTAATGTTATAGTACGTAAATAAAATCTGTAAATTAAGTATTAACGACTACATAAAACACGTATCACGAAAAAATTCCACCTGAAAACATGAATCTCGGAGTGTAACATTTTCTCGAATTCTATGCCTAGCCGCTCCAGGAAGTTGGCGAAAGAGTTTTAAGCATAATTCAGAAGTAAAAAATTAAGATTTTTGTCGGCAACTGTGGCTGATTCCTAGGATTTAATCAGCGATTTCACCTCTGAATTGGGCTTTAGGAGGCGAACGTATAGTCTGTTTTCCTTGAAATGTCATGCAAATAATAAGAAAGCATGTACTATTTCATTTTTTCGATTTTCTGCTACCCTCGTAGGACTGATCTTTGACAATAACCGAGTAAAAAATTCTATCGTAAAAGCTTTGCCGTTGACCATGCAAATTATTATCATTCTTTGACACTTTTTATGATGACAAGATATGCTGTTTTTTTCTCTAACCGCATCATTTAGGCGTTCAAAGCTTCATTTAGAAAAAATGGACCATGGTGACTTTCTATAAAATGCTTGTAAAATGTAATAGGACAAAAATTCAGTACATACTGTCGTCGAAACCTGCACAAAGACCATCATAGCATTTTTTCTCAAAAAATGCAAAAAGCTCATGCCCACAAATTTTTAGTTTTACGACATAGTATGGTTTACAGAAAATCGTAAAATTAGAAAATAATACTTGCATTTCACTTCTACTGCACAAAATCATGCAAAAAACGGTCGAATTATTGGCATGACGGTGAAAATTTCAACGAAATAAATATAGAAAAATCTATTCGTGGAATCGATTATTGTGGATGAAAAAAGACATAAGTAAGAATAAAATAATAACATACTTTTATCAATACTTTTTAGATGTTTGGGCTTGGTTGAAGGAAGGACAACTTTTTCTATATTTTTCAGAAGGATTCTAGAACAACCACAATTTTCTAGACCCCGCATTCTACTATCGCATTAGATCCCGCGGATGATTATCATTTTCTAATTTGTACTGAAACTGCGAGCAGCGATACTCTTCAAATTAACTTGTTTGAAACTGTTGTCGTTATTATTCTTTTCTTCGGGATTTTCAACCAAATTCAAATGCAAATAGACATTTCTCCTGGTCATCCAACAATGTTTGTTGCAAAAAACGAAGTAATACGTGCCCGGTCGATCGCACGGCACGACGCCCCGTTCGGGGGCGTATCTGGCTCCGACACAAAATGGCGGTTTGATCATGACCATTTGATCGGTGTCGATTTCATTGGGACCTGGTGCATAGATGAAGATCACAACTGTGCAAACTCTCATGATCCTTGAATTTCTTATTCTATTCAATGTGTTACTGTAGTACAGTGCAGGTTGCATTCTAAAATATACTGCGGCTTTATCATTAGAAAAATTTTTGGAAACAGGTCAATCAGTCAAGGAAGATATGGTTAAAAAATTTGGTAACTCGAATTGTAGCCGCTCCGGATACAGAGATGCGGGAAAGAGAAAAGTTTTTTTGTGCGCCAAAAAGTAGCAGGGAGTCATTTACGGCTTGATCGAATTCTATGACCAATTACATCAAAAATACTTCTCAAGAAAAAGGTTTTTTACGGATTACATGGAATTGCGTGAATATTTATCATTACACGTAAAACATGGGAGTCATCAGATTAAGCCATCCGCTTGTCTTGTTGACTGGAACACCGTACAAATGCACCATAGAAAAGTGATGGTAAAAATAGTTATAAAAGTGAATATCTATACTCTGTTTTTCTTGAAATGCTTCTAAAGAATGAAAGTGGAAAGCGAGTAATATTTCAGATTTTCACGATTTTCTGATAAACAGTATTTCATATAGGACTGGAAATTTGTGAGCATACTGACCTAACTTTTAACATTTTTTCGAGTGAAAAATTTTACAATAAGAATTCTATGTAAATAATCTTGATGACAGTACTGATTTGTGTTACTTTTCTATTCAGAAACATTTTATAAAAAACAGATAATAGATAGTTTTTGTATAAGCTCAAAATGGGGTATTCTCATGTGAGTGACTCCCAACTGAGCGATTCCCATGTAAGTGATTCCCAATTGAGCGAATTATTAATTGGGTGATTCCAAACGAGCAATCGAGAATGTAATAATACTTTCTTCAAATTTTCTTACTTTACATTATATTTTTCTTTGTACGTATTTCTTTTTTCTTTCGTTTTCTGTGTGTATGTTTTCGTTTTTACGTTTTCATCTTTTGTCTGTGCTTTTTTTCATTTTATTTCTTCTTGTCATCTAAGTTTTTTTGCTCATGGTACAATACATTATAAGTTGTCATTTTAGATAATCGTCGTCTCCCGTATAATTCTTGAACCTTTCCGCATGCTTGAGTCTTTCATCATTGTAAGTTTGAAAATCTTCATAAAAAATATAAACAAAAGAATGCAGGAAAAAAGAAAACATCAATAAAAATGGAGACATTAAAAATAAGTGAAAATAGATGGAAAAGCATTGGAAAAAGAAAAAAAACATGAAAAAAGTGACAAGAAAAAAGAAGCAAGATAGAGAAAGCAGTGTCACGTGCCGACGAATTTCGCCCAACGTCATGTGATTCACATCATGCTTTTTCGTTATGTTTTTCGCCACTTTCTGTTTTACAATCATTTACGTTAATTTTGCGTTTCATTTTTATATTTTACATGCAATTTCTGTGTGTACTTTTTGCATTTCGTTTTTATATTTTTACATGCAATTTCTGTGTGTACTTTTTACGTTTTGTTTTCTGTTTCATTTCTGCACTTTCGTTTGCATTATGATTTGTTATTTTTCCGTTGCACACGACATAGACTACGGTATGTGACCCATTAGTTAGAATTTTCGTCAAAGATAAGCTCTCCGAGCTCATCGCTATAATTGGAGCACAACGTGTACCTCTTATCAACAAAACTAGTGATGCTTCGCAACATGAAAGGCCTAGTTGGAGATTCTCTCTAAATGACGTTCATATGTTTAGCATGGAGAGTGAAGCTCACCCCAATGCTTAACGTAGTGAACTGGAAAATGTCTATGTGACCATAGGTATCTTCTGCAGCCATTTCTGCTGTAGAAGTTAGCTTGGGTGTGTCTTAGCTCCGCCCAAGGCATACTGTAGGTTTACAGGGCCCTTTAAAAGGGCTTGTTTCTTTAGTTTTGCACTCATTTTTGGGCCTAATCGTCTCTCTGCATTTCCAGCTTGCATCTCTGCATTCATCTGCATCATTATTATAATAAATTTACATATTTGCCTTCCATGCCCCTTGTGTTTTGCCTTACTGTATTCCAACCTAGGAGTTACCCTGTCGCCCGTTGGTTAGAAAATCCCGTCACCTCCCCCGAGGAACGTTTGTATCATCATCTGCTGACCCGTGCGAGTTGAACCCCACGCCGAATCACTTCGGATTACTGTAGCCGCTCCCTGTCGTCCCTAGGACCCGCGTACAACCCTTGAACCCGTCGCCCAGTGCCGAGTACTTTGAGAAGAGGACTAGGTGAGTCTTCTCAGGGGTTATTATTGTTGAGGGTATATTTGTGGGAATCCTGCTTAAGCTAGTTTCCCCTTGAGAGTATCCTTAGTTAGAAAAGCCCTTGAACCCTTAAGGTCAGGGCCAAATAGGGGATTTAGGTTGACAATTGGGTCCCCTACAGTAAGCCATTCCACGAATGGCACAGTCCCTCATTCTCAGTGAATGAGGACTAGGGATTGCCACCCCTAACCCGGCTGCATTGTTCATTTTTCTACAGCTGAACCCTAGGACAAGGCCGAGGTACACTATAGGTTTTCCTGTAGTAGTACCAGTTGGGTTAGGTTCCCGAACTGAATATATTGACGAGCCACCCAATGGGGTCACAGCATGTCACTCACAGTGGCATGGCCGTATTTTCTACGAGATATGGTATGGGTTTGCCCATCAATGTGACTGATCACAAGATCTACTTAATGTGACATGGCTCATAATTCAGTTAATGTGACAGCAGCAAGGAAGAAGAAAAATAGAGAAAGCAGCAAAGAAGAAGAAAAATAATGTGAAAAAGAACAAAAAAGAAAGAATCGAGAGAATTAGAAAAAGATGAAGATAAAGAAGTAAAAGCAAAAAACTAAGATGAAAAGTAGATGAGAATGAAGATAAAATCACAAAGGATAAAATTAAATAGGAAAGAGATCATGCCGAATTGTATAGCAATTACATGAGAGACAATGCTGATTAAGAATGACAACTTGTAATGTATTGTTTCATGAGCGAAAATGAAAAAAGTTTATGACAAGAAAAAATAAAATGAAAGAAAGCAGAGACAAAGGATAAAAATGCAAAAGCATACATAAACGAAAACATAAACAATACACACACGCAATGAAATAAAAAAGAAATATATACAAAGAAAAATATAAGGTAAGGAGGGGAAATGTGAAGGAAATGTTATTGCATTCCCTATTGCTCGTTTGGAATCGCTCAATTGAGAATTCGCTCAATTGGGAATTCGCTCACTTGGGAATTCACTCATTTGGGAATCGTTCACTTGAGAATCGCTCACTTGGGAATCGCTCTGTTGGGAATAGACCACTCAAAATGATTCCTCTGATCAGCCAGCATTCCATCTAGAAATCTCTGGCCAATCAAACTCAAAGGTATTAGCGGCTTACAAGATGTTCGCGTTAATTGCAAGTTTTTCACCTGCTAAAGCATTTCTTTGCACGCTTCGAATCTCGTTTGAAATTAAAGGACTATAGTTTTTTTCAAAGCCGTTTTTTGGTAGATTATGAGTGTACGTATGTCATAATTTCTTAGCAATTCTGGTTCGAGAGATATTGAAACGAAACATGATCGATGTTTTTTCAACTACCCCTTTTAATCAAGTCATTAATAATAAATTAATAAAAAATCGTCAGGTGGATATTTCTTCAAGTACGTCATTTTCTAGACTTGACTATTTTCAGTTTATTTGATAAATGACATTTTTGGCATTAGGCCAGGGAATAAAGTTTCCTATTTGACGTTGACAAATGCATGAAACCTTTTTTGACACATTCTCAAAATGATACGTATAACTTTTTCTAATTTCTCCAACATTGCCTAATATGAAAAAATTACGGGGATTTTTAGGCCTCGAGCGAAAACGCGATTCTTCAAGGAATTTTCAAAATTGTTCCTGACAAACAAAAATCAGAAACGGTAGAAATTTTTGACCATACGGAAAATGTTCTCTGCGTGAAAAAAATAATACTCTCTGACCAATATCAGCATTTTGATTTGATGCTCTAGTATTTTTCTAAGTTGATCCAAATTTGCTTAATGTTCAATATGATCTAACTTTTCTAAGTTGGAAAATTTCGTTGAACTGAAATACTCAGTTTCAAAGACATTTATCTCACACAAGACAAAAACATATCGTTCAAGAAATCAGTCATTCTGCGTTACTTGATGCGACGAACCAATGCGCGTTTCATACAAACCGCAAGGACGTCAAAATTCAAGTGCGCTGCTCCAAACTTACTATGATGTTGATTTTGCTTCCAAGCACCAAACGAAAATATTGAATGTCGGTTGCGGTCATTTTGATCAGTTTTATGTGGTTCGACGATAGCCGGGTCAAAGAAAACGGCGAAATTCAATTCAGCATCGGATGTAAAGAAATACTCGATGACCATGTCGGCTGAGTGGCACTCCACCGGCAAAAATCTCCTCCTACGTGCATTGACCTAGAATATTTGTGAAAGAAAAATCTAGATAACCTTTTTTGAGATTTTTGGATATTGGACCAACTGCAACAAGCCACCAAGAAGTTATAAAGTTTAGAAGCGAAACGGATAATTTCATGACAATACAAAAATCGTGTCAAGTATACCGTTTTGTTATCCTGGAGCGTCAAGACATCTCGTGTTGACAGCATGTAATAGATTCTTTGAAATCAAATAGGCTTCATGTTCCAGTCAAAAATTAGAAATTGAACCTCTATTTTTTACTAAGCGCTCATGAGACTTGAAATTCGTCATTCTGGTCAACTCATTGAAGTGCAGAACTCTATTTCTGTAACTTTAAGAATCAGATACACAATATATAATAATGGCCTTTCGTCTCAATGTTCTTAATCGGAATGACTTTTGTGTGCGTGTTCGTTTTTCACTTTTTCGTAAGTCTACCGGGAAAACTCTAAAATTCAAGTGTAAGCAACTTACAACCATTCCACCAAAAACCCTCTATCAGGGTTTCTACGAGAATGACTGGTAGTTTGTTTCAGTGGGAAAAATTTCTCATTGGTGTCATTATTATTGTCGCTCAAATCATCTGACAACCATACATGCACATGGTGGGGTTGTGTCTGGACCTCAGCAGATTTTTGCTCATCCCCAGTAGATTCGAGCCCTATTATTGATCGAGAAGATCAAGGAAAATGGGATAAGAATGAGAATGATGCTGTATTCTAAAGATTTCTCTAAACAAAGGGTACTCTATTCCAAAGGAGTAACATTAAAACTTTGAAAAGTGCTGACCAAGCTAATAGTTTAACATATTTGACTAATATAGATGGAAGAATATAATTCTTGGATATTAGAAGACTTTTATTTTAGTCATCAAGAATGATAAAACTTTCAAGCCAACCATACATGCACATAGGGGATAGAGGGACAAACCCTCCTACCACAACCCCGGCCCATAAAAATCGTCAAACGCCCCCTGAACTTTTTCCAAGACAGCTTTTTTGATGATTTTCATGCATATTTTACATGAAAAACATGCTTGCGGAACTTTTTTTGGTTTTTTTGCTCGCCCATCCCCCCACCCCCCTCAGTAAAAAGTTCGAGGACCCTCCCCTTGAAAATTCTTGCGTTACATGTCTGTATCCAACCCCCCGTCCCTGCTGACCCCCAGCAGAATTTCCACGCTGTGTATATATGCTGACAATGTTTTAAAATTAGTATGTCAACAAGTAACGGTAAGTTTTCGTTCTAATGTGGTATAGGAACTACCGTTTCGCTTTTCTTACCTGCAGATGCAAACAGTGATCCAACGGCGGATCTTCTTCGTGCTCATGGGCCAAATAATACTCGTCGGGACTAAGTTTACGAGCTGGGATTGTTTTCAAATGATCGTCGGGCATGTCGCCGCCCAATGATATGGGTAATTCTTTCGGATCGATTTCATTCCGCATTGTATGCCTGAAAACATATTAACACTCCAAAAAACTGACCAAGAGTTCTACCTTACATTTTAATCTTTTCACATCATGTCCGATGGATTTCAAAAAATCAGTCAATGGAATTTGAACTGAAAAATTGAAATGCCTCAATTACGGATTCATTGATTTTTATTGGTAAAAAAATTAAGCGATCTGCAGATATTTGGTTTCAGAAGGGAAGAATGTTGAAAAAATTCTATTAACCCTCATATTCAGTATGAGCTGATGTCTCAAACGAATATGAGAGGCTCGAAGTAGTTCAACAATAAAACTTTTAATAGAAACCGATCTATTCGGTTAGAAACACTGTAATTTATTGTCGAGACTCATCGTCAGTTGTGACTGATGTGGAAGAGCACAAACAAGTGAAAAATGGACGAGAATAATTTGAGAAATCAGCAGAGTGTGCGTACAGGAGAGAAAACTAAAAACAATAAATTTAAATAAAATACGTACAAAAAATCGAGTATGAAAACAGATACCATAAATGTTAAGAGAAACGAATTGAAAAGTAAGGACGTAAATGAAGAAGATTGACAAAAAAAACATAAAGAAAGGTATATGATATGATAAAAACTTTGATCAAAGTTGGTTCGATCCCAGATCTGACTTTTCACAGATGCTATAAGAGCATAAAATGACCACAAATCTTTCAACTTTTATGTCACCTATACTTTTGTATATCACCAGGCATATCACGTTTTTCCTTGCAAATGAACACTTAACTGGCGCCGAAATGGCCACCGTTTGCAAATATGATTCCAATCGAAAATTTTCACTTTAAAAATATTGCTTTGAATTTATTACTTCTTTTATCGATCATTGTCGCAAGCCTATTGTTACTTTTTCGAGTTGTGTTTTACCTTCCTTGCCTCATGCCTTTTACATAGTTAACTTGTCATTTTCGTTTTTTCTCCTTTTGTTCATCTCGTTTTACTTGCTTCTTACTACATTTCTTCTATTGCTTCTCGAATTTTATTTCTCTCTGTTATTTTGTATCTTTTTTGTATTCTCTCTCTCTTCATTGTTTTTCTAGCTTTAACCTAGTTTTCACTAGAGTCTTTTTTATAAAATTCTTCTAAATCAAGAAAAATAACAAAAATTAGCACTTGTCAACACCATATACAAAAGCTTTTACGATAACATGTAACAAATTTTCAGTCCTACGTGGCGTACGGTTTGGCATGAAATGGTAAACATAGGAAGTAGGACTTGCTTTCCGCTCTTGATACTCACAAGCGTTTCAAGAAAAAATTACTGTGACTTTATTTACCGAAACCATCCATGTTAAAATTTCCCAAATCAAAAACAGATGAAGAATATCAAATTTACTTTGACCCAACTTGCACAATGTCAGGAGTTTGCATGCTGTGTAATGCTAGAAGCTACCCTACCATGCTCGAATCCCACCATCACGGTCTTAACCAAATTATCTGGAAGTTCAAACTTGAATTCCAAGGAACACTTTAGATATGTTCTTCAGTCTTGATTTATATTTACATCCGGTTTGACAAATGGTAAATAAATTAATTTCAACTATTTCAACAATTGACATCTAATCATGGCATAGTATAAGGTACCTTCAAACAGAATCTAGGAAACATCAACAAATTTTGCAACCACGTTTGACTGCATCGAAAACGGAGGCATACAATTTTAAATCGTATCTGAATAGATCTCAACGATCCAACATTCCTGCTCGCCTAGAAAGGGTACTACTCATATCGGAATGTGGCCACACCTATCTAGTGTGGTCAAAACTTTTCTGGATATAGCTTCTAACCCCGAAATACATCACACCGGTGTATGATAATTCCGTTGCAAATTGGATTCGACTGATAATGCTTAACTCTTGCCAGTTCAAGATATCCAGTGATGCAGGATCAATCAGAAACCTAGCTGTTGAGCATTTTTAACAAAAGGATTGTGTATGTAGTGTTGAAGCCGATTTCTCATCAATTAATTGCTAAACTTCATATTGTCACATTTCACGCACGAATATTGCAGATCTGAATTTTCTTTTCAAACCAATCATTACTCGGGGCCATGAAAGGGCTCAAAGTAATCAAATATTGATCGTAACACAATCACAAAAATTTATCTCGGAAATGAAAAGAAGTTAGAGAAGTGTTGTTAAAGGTTCAAAAATTTTACCTAAAGTTATGGTCCAAAATTCGGACTCGATCGTTGATATCTTTTGGTAGTAAAACTTTGATCATCTTATAAGCTAAATAAAGCCATTTGGGCACGTTTATCGCGTAAATCGGGTAAACTAATTGCGGGTAATGTTCGTAATGAAAAACGTTGATATAATGGGTCATTTGGCCGCTATTGAAAAAGAGCAACGTCAACGGGTTAAAATCGTAATCGTTCATGTCCACTACGCAAACGTGGCCGGACATTTGTCCCGTTTTTCGTTCTTGATCATTGACCAATTTCAATAGATGTTCGTAGAGCCAAAAATGATAGAGCAGCATATCGGAACTTTTTACGGATTTCATCAAGCCTTGCATGTCCAAAGTCTTGTAGTCGGTCCACCACAAGAATTTGTTGGTTCCGGGCATTAAGGGCGTCGAACCGATTGGTATCAGACTATCTTTTTGCAAGGGATTTTCGGCCATAGGGGGCACAGCTCCCGGTTCGTCCAATTTCATGGCCGCCCTTAACCGCAAGTGATTGCGCAATTGTTTTTCGGCCAAATCGACGTTATTGGTTTTTTGACCGGTCAGTTTTTCTGCGTTGATCAACCAACGGAGTAAATTGAAATCGGTGTCGTAATTTTTGGGCAACAATTCGCCCAAACGTTTCCTGAGTTCGGCCACTGCGTTGGCGTATTTTCGTTCCATAACTGCTAAGAAAAGTAGAAAATAATGAAGGATAGAGCATGGATATAGTCTTGTGAACTTCAAGATGAGTTCCGGTAAGCCAATCAGTTCGTGTTGATTGTTTCAGTGGGTCCATAATAACTTCTAGAATTTCAATAGACTGGAGTTTTATCTTGAATAGGAGAAAGAACATTTTTTCTGAACTTCTGAATGATCGAAACAAGGAATTCAGCAATTCATCAAAACGTTTTAGGAAACGGTACTGTTGATCGTATTCTGCAGTACCATAAAGCCGGAAAGCAAATATCATTTCATATTTCTATAATTTTCTGCTAAACCGCACCTCATAGACATTCATACTCGCGGGGAGAGTTTGGAGGTATTGACCCCAGCAGATTTCAATTGACCCTAGGCAGATTTTTGCTGGCCCCCAGCAGATGACGAAAGAATGAAAATGAAAAAACAACTATATTTTAACAATCTTTCTAAACAAAGCATACTTTATGCATACAAAATAAACAAAGCATACATAAACAAGGATTCCAAAAAAGTAGCATCAAAACTCCAAAAAGTGCTGACCAAGTAAATAGTTTCACACATTTGACTAATACTGGTTGAAAAATAAGCTGTTCGGATGTTAAAAGACCTTTCTTTTTTATCAGGATAGAAAAAAATTTCGTCCATCCTCCTGTCCTGGCTGAACCCAGCAGAATTATTATGCTGTGCATGTATGGTAACAAAACTGCGAATTTGCGAGCTAGTTCAACTAATTCTTAAGGGCTATTGTGCGAAAAATTCTACACTAAAAGATTCCTTTGAACGATTTTGAACATAGTTTAATTTTTTTTGTCGCCTTTTAAATGTACAAACATAATACAAAATACAATTTTGTGCTAAATACTAAATACTAAAAAATACGAAAATAAAAAACAACAAAATAAAAAAAGTAAAATAAAAAAGTAAAATAAAAAAAGTAAAATAAAAAAAGTAAAATAAAAAAAATAAAATAAAAATAAAATAAAAAAACAGAGCAGTAAAAATAATACAAAATACTAAAAATAATACAAAATACTAAAAATGATACTAAATACTAAAAATGATACAAAATACTAAAAATGATGCAAAATACTAAAAATCATACAAAAAAATAAAATATTAATACAAAGTATAAAAAAACATTATCTGAAGTTCTTTTTTAGCGTTGAACGATAACTTTTTAACTATTGATTCAGAGCAATTTAGTAGCAGTGTTAGATTGCATCAAATCAAAATTTTCACCGGCTCAATCGTTGCATTCCAGGAGTAGTTTCAATGATGGAAACTTGAGCGCGTAAATTTTGCACTTGTACAGGCAAGCCCTACACTGTCAAAGCAAATAGATACCGTTGCACAAAAAATCTAGTAAAGCAGAAATCGAATATTTTATCATTATATTGATCAAGTACCTCCGACACGATAAAACTTTTATCTTGCTAACTTATGTGAAACGAAGTCTATGCTACTACAAATTACTGATATTCATCAATAACGGACTGCTGCACAAACAAATATTCAACTACTGAATCGCGAATTCACTAAACAATCATATTTTTATGCGATAGTCTTGGAGACGAACAAAATGATTTTGAATTTCGTTGAATACGACACCTAGCTATTCAATTGCTACAATTTTAGCTAGAATTGCCACTACACTTCACCCAAAAATTTTGTTCTCACAAAAAATTTGCTGCCTGGCTCACAGTTGAAGCAACAAATAGAAGAAAAACAAACGGGTTGACTTCAGCTGGAATGGAATAGTGATTGAACGTTTCATTTCAGTTCGGAGCCCCCAGTGTAGCAAATGTTCTCATGTTATTTCATGACAGAAGATAAGAAGTTTTCTGATAACTTGCCTTTAGAATAGCGGAAAAGCGAGACTGCTTTTTGCAAAAGCCTAGTATAAACCTGACGAAGCAGGATAAACTTTATGACATTGTCTATCAAGGTTCAGCAGCGTTGTGGTATTGGTCAGATAAGCAATCAAACTGTATGATTCATGCAAGGAGTAGAAATTGTAAAGACACTTAGTTGGCATTCAAGAGCACGTGAGAACGTCGCAGTATAGACAGGTTTGGAGTCAAGTTCAGTGTGTAATTCTATCTAAATTGCATCATTTTACTTTATTTTAATAGGAAATATCAATTTTTCATTTATTTGGAATAAATAGAAAAGGCCGTCATACATAGATTTATCGATTTGATGGAAGCATTATGAAAATTAATGACTAATCCGCACTATTCTCAGAAGTTTTGATCAGATCCGCCTTACTAAAAATGTGCATACATTATCACCGATATTGATGTCAATCTCATGTCTATCATCTCAAAACATTGTGATTATAGTTTTTATAGTTTATGGCGAAAGTTTTTTATTTCTAATGTCATTTGATACAAGGGTTTTCAATATAGGATATGACAGACGTCTTTGAAATTCGTTTATGCAATGGTGAAGAATTCCATTTTAATTTCAGAATGCAAAAGATCAGGAGGCACTGAAAGATGATATCTATGTGGATAAACTTCGGGAAATCAAAATACCCTAAAATAAAATTTTACTTATTCAAGCAGGTTTGTGTAATCAGCTGCGCAAGACAATAAAATAACGTTTACAGAACTCAATATAGTAAGAAACAGTAACATTAATCTAAATCAATCATTTTCATGACGCCACGAAAGAAAACTATAGAAAAACAGATAGCAATACCGTAGGTACAAAAAAAGTTTCAAAGTATTCAAAAAAATTTAAAACGCGTTGATGGCGTTCGAAAATTCAGCGGCTGACCCCTTTTTTTCAAGTACACAAAACACGTACATTCTTCGTTATATAGGGCGGATGGTATATTAGGCACATGAACGCAAACCCAGTTTTTGTATGCCAGCTCATGTACTTGTACCTGGACAGACGTAACTGAGAAAGTGTACGACAGGCATACATGAAATCCGCCTAAAACCAGGTTGGCAGCCAACATTGAACGAAAAACCATGATTTCTCCATGAAACAAAACTAGTTACTTTGATACTCACTTATTATCAAATTTTTCGTTCTCTTTATCATTCTGTACGAAGATTAATGAGCGTAGACATTTCACTACCTTCACAAAAAATAGTTTCTAAATTTGTCTTCATCAAAAGAAAAACTACTTTTTTGATAAACTGAGTTCTCGTATATCGAGCACATGATGAAATCAAAGTTACGAATCATACGACTTTGGATTCGAAATAAAGTTTTCATTTTGATTAAAAGTTGTCACCATATGACAATTTGGATCGCACCTATGGCCTCTTTTTTATAAAGCCTTTTTAAAGTGAAAAATGACAGAAATATGAGGTGACATGAAAATCCTGTACATCAGTAGAATTTTTCACTGAAAAAATTTCTGAGTGTTAGTAGAGTGTTGAGATAAATTTTCAGTTCCATATGACGTACGGCTTAGTAGAAAATGCCATACCTGTACTTGGTGGGGGGTTGGGGGGGACCCCCCCCCCCCAACTTGGCCAACCATATACCCAACCCCCCCCACCCCCCCCAGTTTGGAAAAAATTTAAAAAATTTGCAAAAACGTGTATGTTTTTTGGTCTTTTTTGGGAAAAATTTCGAGTTTTTTCGACCCCCTCCCCCCAAATTTCGGATTTACTCCCCCCCCCAACAGGTCGGATGTCTTACAGGTATGGAAAATTCTTAAAACATAAAATAGTGCTTGCTTTCCAGATTCATTACTTGGAAGTAGAACTTTACTAAATATAGACTGAAAATTGTATATGCGATGTAATTTTAGGGTGGTCTTGAAGCAAACGTACTTCGTGGAACTATAAAAATTGAACAAAAGTTGGAAAACGGACTCGATGTGAACTTTACGGTCACAATCACATCAGTCTGAGAGATTCGAGAGATTCAGAAGCTTGGACTGAAAGCATTGCAGTGGAGATGAAAAAAACGAAATTTCGGAAAAATGTTATTAATGTTTTTTGTGGACGGCTAAGATTGAAGAGAAACACCCAGTTTCAGGCCCACGATGCTTTTGCACTACATTGGGATGGTGTCTGGGTGTGTCGTCGAATCGAAAATCGAATTATTCAAAATCTCACACGTGGACCAATTATGAAAAAGCCAAAGAAAACAAAGCCCAGCAACATTGATCATTTTGGAAGCGTTTCATAAGATAAAATCGCATTCTGTCATTCAGGGTATTCTCATGTGAGCGATTCCCAAGTGAGCGAATTCCCAATTGAGCGAATTCCCAAGTAGGCGAATTCTCAATTCAGTGATTCCCGATTGAGTGAATTCCCAAATCAGTGAATTCTCGATTGAGCGATTCCAAACGAGTGATCGAGAATGTAATAACACTTTCTTCAAATTTTCCTTCTTCACCTTATATTTTTCTCTGTACGTATTTTTTCTTTCGTTTTCTATATGTATTGCTCATGTTTTCGTTTATGTATATTTTTACGCTTTCATCTTTTGTCTGTGCTGTCTTCCATTTTATTCCTTCTTGTCATCTAAGTTTTTCTGTTTTTGCTCATGATACAATACATTACAAGTTGTCATTTTAGATAACCATAGTCTGTCGCATAATTCTTGAACAATTCGGGATGCTTGAGAATTTCATCGTTGTAGGTGTGAAAATCGTCATAAAAATATAAACAAAAGAATGCAGGACAGGTTCATTACATCGTTCAGCCCAGAGCTACAGGGCAAAATAAAGGAAATGGCTTGGCGGTCAGACGAAAGGTTATCCCACTATCTTTTGTTGGCTAAAACTCTTCCAAACATAGAGTATGAGGTACCCCCAAAAGGTGCTGGAATATATGTTTGGATGAATCGATTCGGATTTATGCCGATTCGATTAAGGTTATGGAAGAATGCAGATGTGTGCACGCCGATCCCTGGCAGCCCTGACACAATAACTACGGACAGTAAGAGCTATAGCTCAAATCCCTATTATTATGTTAGGTTCTACCATATCGAGCTAGCACAAAGGACGCCTTCATTAAGATATGGGGTAACCTGGCAAACCAAAATCGACAAGGTTGGAGACGTCTATGGGTCATTGGCTGAAAATAGGGAGTATAGTATAGCCTCCCCTAAAAGGATCTTTGACTATAGACCTCTGGCCTCGGATTTACCGGGAATTCAGCACACATTTAGTTATAAGACGGGTGAAGGTACTGTCACCAAATTAGCTGGCAAGATTAGTCCCACCAAGACTGATAGTCTGAAAGGTGAGGACAAACAGCAAGCTGAAGTAGCTGTAGTTGAATTTCCGATACTTTCAGGTCAGGAAGTCCAAACGTCAGAAAGTGAAATCTTCAGCGATGCAGTGGGACTGCCGGCTGAGGATGAATCGCAAGACCAAGGACTTGATGAGGACATGACTGAACTGTCGGAAGAAGAGCAGCAGCAAGAG
The DNA here is from genome assembly GCA_963922205.1 of Romanomermis culicivorax. Classification (NCBI taxonomy): domain Eukaryota; kingdom Metazoa; phylum Nematoda; class Enoplea; order Mermithida; family Mermithidae; genus Romanomermis; species Romanomermis culicivorax. The sequence continues at coordinate 2,357,859 of CAWUHX010000008.1, read as the reverse complement.
CAATCGGTTCCGGCAATGGAACTGATGCAAGCTCAAACTGCTCAGACGCAGTCCGAACTCAACAACCAGCGTCGATTAGAGGTAATTCTAAAGATGGAAGAGGAGGCGAAGGAAAGGAATCGACTCCAACGTGAGCAAATGGAAGAAGAATTGGCGAAGAATGCAGCAATTTACAACGAAAAACTTCCTCAAATGGCAATTCAATTCGGACTCCAAAAGGACGATACCGCAGCGCCCGAAATGGAAGTGAAAGTAGTCATATTAGAGCCACCATCGCCGATGAAGGTAGACGACGATATGGCCTCCGATAAGCTCATTATTGACGAAACGACAGCAGAAACAAAATTGTCATTGCGGCGTATTATGAATCTTTTTAACCTCCCATTGGTCAGTTTCGAGGCTCAAGGGATAACGGGGATGGACATAGTCTATCTCCAGGTTGCGAAGAAATAGTCAAAGTCGACGCAAATGGCGTCGATGCCGATTTGCATAGACACCACGCATAAAAGCGTTAGTCGTCTATGTTTTTGGTCATTTTCTTTGATTTATTGTTTATTTTTAATAAAGACAAATCGGCGGGCCAGTAGGCCAATTTTTATATTTATTGTTTATATTATTTTGGTGGAGAATTTCCGCCTGAAATACAACGACCCGCGGCCGGACATTTGTTGGATTACTCGCAGCAGAGGGAACGCAGGTTAGACCCCGGATTTCTGGAGTGCCACCCAGCGTGCAAGTCTACATTTACAACTCAGTTCTCGGCCTGACTTCTAGGTTTGCCCCTAGTTTGAAGTTACTTGAGCTCAGAGAGTTATTTTATTCTTCTGCAGTTCTTCGAAACGAAAGCAGGAGATCTTTGTTGATTTCGAGACTGACTGAACTGTTGCAAGCTTATTCTACCTAAGGTTTTGGCCTGATTAGGTGAATTAGTGAGTGACTGATTAGGTCTATTTTTTGATACTAATTCCTTTATTATATTTCTCAACCTCAACCAAAGTCTCATTTCAACAAGTGGTGGCTTCTGACTCTCAAAGTAACGGAAAATCAGAGGCAAACTCGAGGAGTCAAAAAACCTATTGGTTTTTATAGAGAATTGGGAGGTTACAAAATGAGTAAAGACAACCTAGGTGGCCTCAAGAGTTCGGGTTTGCCCAGAACACCACCGGGAAAAAAGGCGCGTGATACAGAAAAGTTAATTGTCCTAACTTCAGCTGAAACTTCAGCTGAAGAGGACAATTGCTCAGATCATAGGCCTTTATCGGTGGAAAATGAAGGCAATCAACCTACGACCTCGACAACTGTCGAGAGGGAGGACGATGACGCCACATTATCAGCAAATGAAGATCAAATTTTTAAAATTCCGTCGTCGACAAACCTCCCGAAGAGAGGCGAATATTTACAACTGCCTATTACGGGACCGGCGCGTCCATTACCGAAGATGAACATTCCGGTATTGGATCAACATCAGCACCGGCCAACAAATAAACCCGCTCAATTATTCGGCACTTACCATCGATTATATTGGGATAATGAGCAGGAAGAACATCGCGAAAATCCTCGAAGGAGCTCATTGGAGGATAAGCTGGACCAAATCATGAATAGGTTAGATGTTTATGATAGCATATCCGCCAACATTGCTAATACAGGTTCACAGAAAGCCAGTAAGGCAAATGAACCGAGGCAAAGCAATGCTGGTTGTTTGGAACAAGATGGTGCTTTGAAGTTTGAGCAGGCCCAGGAAGAGTTAGCGTGGCAAAATGATGGTATTACTCTTCAGCAAGACTGTAGATGGAAAGACCAAAAGTCAAGTCTCGGTTCTAAAGAGCAGTTTATGCCTCATTTGCCCACTAACTCAAAAGTGGAGCAGAGAGTGAGTAGTTGTGGTTTTGACGAAGGCGTAAAAAACCAGAGTCTGATAAATCCAACTACCTCACAACAGAGCAGTTGTATTAGGGGAGAGACCCCAAGTGTCAGGCAGCAGGTTATGCCTACAATGATTCCAATTGATCCAGCTTTATGGGTCAATCCGGCTCAAGTAGGCCCAACTGTCTATGACATTGAAAGGGCAATCAAACCGAAATTACTGCAATCTGATATGCCAAGTAAACAGGTTCTTGCTTTCCTAGTGGAGCTAGAAGGTGAGTTTCGAAAGAATACTCCCGATGAGGTGAAGCTAGAAGCATTAACCCATTTGTCAAGGGACTTGCCAAAAGAATTGGCGGAAGAGTCAACGACATATAGGGAGGCCCGAGACAAGATTTTGAATTATTGTGCTCCAGACTGTAACCTGGACATGCTCAAATGGGATTTATTGGATATTAAACAGGAACCCGATGAAGCAGCAACCAAATTCTTAAAAAGGGTTAGAGCACATGTGAATCTCATTTACCAGAGTGAAACAAAAGAGTTCAAAAACAAAGTGATCATTGAAACCTTTTTCTATAGAAGTTCTTTAACTTATCAATTAGAACTGCAGAAAGACATAGCAAAATTCAAAAATTGGTATGATCTTTCCCAGGCAGTCTATGAGATAGAGTTAAAGTACCGGAATGCGATTAGAACATTTGGGCCAAGAGAGCAGCCCATGATGATAAACACGGCACAAACCGAAATTGCTGAGGAGCAGCAAGCGGATGTGAATGTAATCCAAAGGCCTTATGAAAGCGCCCAAAAGCGCGATAAGGACTTTAGAAGACCAAACACAGAAAGGCAAACTCCAATGCAATCTTCGCAAAATCAATTGATAGATATAGCAGATGATGAAGTACTTGAAGTACCTCCGCAACAGGCCATAATGCCTCGGCAACAGCCTGTTGAGGAGCCAAAAAAGGACTCCCTCATGGTGGCTTTATCTAAAGAATTTATCAAATGGCACAATGTTATGAAGAGATTAGGAACTCGACCAAAGCTCAAGAGGAAGCCATAACTGCTTTAACTCAGAAAGTTGATAAAGTGAAAGCAAAAGGTCAACAAGAGGTTCAGCAGCGAAAATGGTGTACTTACCACGAAAATAACACCCACAACACGATTGACTGTAGAACTTTGAATTTTTATATAGGCCTAAAAAATCGTGGAAGAGGTGGAAATAGTGGAAGAGGCTTTGGAAGAGGAAATCCTAGAGGAAGTTTTGGGAATTTCCGAGGTAGAGGAAATTTCAGAGGAAATTATGGAGGAAGTAGAGGAGGTTATGGTAACGAAGGCGAAAGGGGAGCTTATCAAGTTTCGTTTCCTGACGACGAGGCGGAAAATTTGCAAGAATATGCCGAGTTCCAGGAATACGTAAAGTTGAAAAAGCTCAGGGAGCAGATGAGATTGTTACAGGCTACCACCCAGCTGATGTTACCAGGACCAAATCTAATGGACCAACAACCAGTAATCACAAATCAGAGTTCAAATACCCTGTTGGTTCCACAGAAGGTAGTTAGTCCGTCGCAAGCCTCTGGGCAGACAGACCAACTGCCGACTAGTGGTGTCAATAGTGTACAGCAAGAACCAATGATGGAGATGAAGTTGTGTGGCCTGCATAACTGTGCCATGGAGAAAGAGGAGAATGTGCCAGAAATGGAATGCAGTGCCGAGTATGGTAGAAAGGCAACTGCAGAGGAACTGGATATGTTAGCAAGAAACCCTAGAACACAGCCATTTGACATCAGAGTAACTGTGTGTTCTACTACTGCAAAGGCACTGATTGACATGGGAGCTCAGTGTTCGGTGATGTCGGGTGATTTCTTGAAAAAATCACTTGGACTGGAGTATACAGCGTACCCTAAGATCCTAAAAGTCACTGTCGCCAATGGTAAAGTAGTTAGTGCACATGGTTACGTTCAGTTTCAAATGCAATGCGATTATGGCCGTTTTCCAGTTAAAGCTATCATAATACCAGGGTCCACAGAGGATTTAATATTGGGAACAGACTTCCTAGTGCATCCGGAAGTCAATACGGTAATAGATTTTGGAAAAGGTTCAATGACCATGATGGGTGTAAAGAAAAGTATTGATTTGCTAACATCTGATAAGAAAGCAATTCCAATAGTTGGGATGCATAATCCGATGATAGCAGAATCAATACAAGAAAATTCTATTGAAGAAGATCAATGTTCGACAATCGAGCAACTGGAAGATCTAGTTCCAGTAGTGGCTTGTAATAGAATTCACATTCCACATGGAACAGATCAGCTAGTGAAAGCTAAATTGTGGAATAAATCTTCGGCAAATAGAATAAATGGAATCATCATACAAGGAGATGATTCAGAAACGAGATTCAGAATAGATGATACTATAGTTGATGGTTCAAAGGAGGACTTTGTATTGATGATCTCCAATAATACGGGTTCCGGTTGCCTGACAGAACCTAATCAAGTTCTTGGCTACTGTAACTCCGTATTTCGGGGAGAATCAAGTGTATCAATTTTACAAGCAGGAAATAGTGGAGAAAGTAGCCTAGAGGGCATTTTTGATGCCAAAGAATCAAAATTCGATGGAGTTGTGTTTCTGGAAGCATTGTACAAAATGACCTCTAAAGCTACAGTGTCAGAGGAACAGAAAGAGATGACAATAGAGCAACTCGTGAAATACCTGGATGTATTTAGCCTACCTCATGATCCTCTGACAACTACTCCCCATCTTACTTGTAAAATTGATACAGGTGATGCTAGCCCTGTGGCAAAACATTACTACAGAGCTGCCATTGAACGCCAACCATATATCAGACAACATGTGCAAGAAATGCTGGACAAAGGAGTCATAGAGCCATCAAGATCACCCTGGGCGGCGCCATTATTCCTAGTAGGGAAGAAAGATGGGTCGCTCAGGCCGGTTGTTGATTTCAGAGGCTTGAACGAGGTCACGAAGGATGATTGATATCCAATACTAAGAATGGATAATTATTTGGACTGCCTCGGGAGAGCAAAATTTTATAGGACTCTTGACCTTAAGTCTGGTTATTGGCAAGTGCCAATGAAAGAAGGCAGCAAAGAAAAGACTGCTTTCCTGTGTCAAGAAGGGTTGTTTCAGTTCAAAGTAATGCCCTTTGGACTGGAAAACGCACCAGCTGAGTTCCAGAGGATGATGAAAAGAATCCTTCATCCTCATGTTTGGAAGATATGTCTAGTTTATATAGACGATATCATAGTGTTCTGGAATATGTTCGAGGAACACATAGAAAATTTGCAATTGGTCCTGGATGCTCTGAGAGGAGCCCAGCTTACACTTAAACCGGAAAAATGTGAATTCCTACCAAAGAAGGTACATTTTCTTGGTCATATTTTGGATTCTAATGGAATTTCGCCCGATCCAAAAAAAGTGCAAGCTATTAAGGAGTTTGAATTCCCGGACTCGGTCAAGCGTATGCAAAGGTTTCTCGGAATGCTCCAATGGTGTAAAAAATTTATACCACATCTGGCAAAGCATGCAGAACCTTTGTATAAGCTGATGGCCCAGAAAAGGAATAAATGGCTCATCACAGAGGATCATTACAAAGCATTTAATGCTTTGAAAGAAGCACTGGTATCGGTTCCATTTCTTAGGTACCCTGTAATGGATAGCTCAGCCCAGTTCATTCTGCAAACCGATGCCAGTGGAACAGCATTAGGGGCTGTTCTGTATCAAGAGTCTGGAGACGACAAGTGGGTCATAGCATACAATAGCCGTGTGCTAAAAGAGGATGAGGAAAAGTGGTGCGCAACTGAAAGGGAGTGCCTCGCGATTATCTACGGCCTCAAAATCTACCGGCACTATTTATTGGGGCAGAAAGTATTGATTAAGACAGATCACAGACCACTGTTATCAATGAAAGTCAATACTACAACAAATGACAAATTGAAACGGTGGTATGCAATCATAAATCAATACAACCACAAGTTAGAATACGTGCCCGGTAGACAAAATGCTATGGCTGACTTTCTCTCCAGAAAGGATGAGCCAGAGGATGTGGTGAAATCACCACCAAAGTGGGAAAGCATGTTCAAATCGGATATTGTTTCCTCTGATGTCAAAGGAATAAAAGAACAAGAACAGCAACAAATTTCCTTGGTGGCCAAGAGGAACAACATCTCCGAGGAGAATAAATCCCACAAGGATAAAAAGGAAGGAGAGGATGCTCGAATTAGTCCTGAGGACAAAAGAGAGCACCCTAAAGGAGTAGAAGTGGTAGTAACCTGAAGCAAAGCTCGTGTTTCGGAAAAGGTGCAGAAAGAAAATCAGGAAACTGATAAATCTGTGATACCCAAGAAACAAGACAATGTGCAGTGGTTATACCCTAGAAAGGACGAGGAATTTGATAAACCGGGAACATCAGGAGAAAAAGAGATATCTATTGGCCTGATCCCAGATGACTTGATGAGCAACTTGCAAAAAGCAGACAAAAGCTTAAAGCCAATCTGGGATAGATTAGGTGCAAATAGCACAACGAAGTATCACACTGGGTTCTACGAAGAAAATGGTGTATTGTATAGGGAAACTGAGGCAGAAAGCGAAGACCAATTGGTCGTACCCGCAAACCTCAGGGACTCTGTACTGCATCAGCATCATGGTGCTGTAATAATGACACACCAGGGTTTCAAAAGAACTCTGAGTGTCATGAAAATGCATTATTGGTGGCCTGGCATGGAAAAAGATGTCAGGGAATGGATAAAATACTGTGTTGTCTGTCAAATGGCAACTGCAGGAAAGCCATCCATTCCTCCGTTGATACCCATTGTGCCACAAGGTCCATTTGACATTGTATCCGTGGATATAGTAGGAATTTCGCCTTTGGGAGAAAGAATGCCCTATGTTATAGGTTTTCAGGACTATTTCACAAAATGGGTTGAAGCTGAAATGATCCCAGATCAATCAACAAATTCAGTTGTGAATGCGTTCTTAGAAGCTATAATATTTAGGCATGGAACACCAACGAAACTCCTAAGTGACAATGGATCTTGTTTCACTTCGGATTTAATGAAATCAGTTTGTGTTTTTTAGAGTGTAAGAAGATCTTCACTACTGCTTACCACCCTCAGGGTAATGGTATGGTAGAGAGGTTCAACCAAACTCTAATAAATTAACTGAGAAAAGTAGCTATCGGTGAACCCGATAGCTGGCCAAGATATCTCAAATCAGTGGTCTTTGCCTATAATGCTACCCCACACGCAGTGACGAAGGCATCCCCATTTGCGCTGTTACGGGGCCATGAGACAAAGTTTGGGATGAATTTTTCAAAAGCTCTTAAAATAGTGATGCCCATGAATTATGAGGCATATAAATTCACCCTAACAGACCACTTAACCAGGCTTTATGGTATTATTGCCGAAAATATCCAGAAAGCAGCGGAAGCTAGCAAAAGATATTTCGACAAGAAAATTAAAACCTTAAAGAAAATGATTGGGTACTTCTTAAAATTGATAAGCAAAAGAAACTAGGCATAATTTGGGAAGGACCCTTCATTATAACTGATGTTTCCAGGTTAGAAGATAATGTCATAACAATTGCACGTTATGATAATCTTTTGCTACGGCAAAAGGTTTCAGCAAGTAGGCTGAAAATTTTTCGCTACGAGACTACACGATGGCAGAACTACGTAAAAAATCGATCGTACGGTCTTACTGTACCTTCGCAATCAGCGGAGAGTAGAGCGACGCCTGATGTAGTTTCGTAGCGGCAAAATCTGCCGATTTGTGTGTATTTATTTTGTATATTTAATAAATATTTATTCCAATTGTGTTTTGTAATGGTTAAAATCCATTTTAATATTTTTTGATGTATAGGATTGTGTTTTAACGAAGCGGGGGAAAAGCTTTTAAAGCGAAAGACCCGTTTTTGTACATTTTTTTCATTTTACACCTTCTTGGTTAACAACTCAAAATCATTCAAAATTTTCAAAAGTCGTGTCCCGCGTCTGCTCTTATTTTTTCAAATCTTTTTCCAAAACATTGTGAACGGAAGAACCCTCCCGAAAGGTAATTTGCAGCCGCAAGGGAATAGACTGTAAATGTTTTATACATCTGTCTACTTTTCACAGCTGCAAATCCGGTTTAAAAAATTTTTAAAAATATTTCAGTGCAAAGAATCAGGCCCAAAAAATTTGAATGGGTATGCTGAACGAGTGTACTCGAATGTACAACGCGACGGACGATGAGGTCCAGTTTGGGGAGCCGCACCCGCGGCAGAATAATCGATATTTTTTGGTCAACGGTAAGCAACCATTTTTTATATTTTGTAAATAGTTAGGTAAGATAATGAGCGGAGGTTACGCTCGTCAGGGGTGTTTTGCAAGACTATTTCTGTGCCCTTTCTAGGACGAGCTACCAACTGGAAGTTGAGAATTAAACACAAAAAATTAGGTAGAAGAGGGTGGCAAGGGCCAAACCTAGGTGATCCGAAAAAGACTCCCGTCGAATTAGGTGATCCGATTAGGGGAGGTTTTTGTCATTCCCGCTCCCTCTGGTTTCCGCAAAGCGGCGAAGAAGGGGATTGGCAGAAATTGGTCGCGGAGATCAAAGTTGTGATCGATTGAGCTCATTAAGTAGCAAAAATGTGTTGGGTTTAGAGTGAAAAAACACCTAATTTCACACATTTTTGCCTATCAATTTTGGTTTCTATAAAAGGACACAAAACGGCCAGAAAAGCTAAATATCAAGTTCCTGCTCCAAAATTTCAAAAGTTCAATAGTTAATTGGTGTTCTGCACAAAGGTGCTAGAGTTTCCCCAAAGGTAAAAGGAGTAGTAGTGGGTAAAATTACCCAAAGAGTTCAAAAAGGGTCACGTAAATGCACATAGAGGAGTTAGTAGAGTATGTCTGGCTAAAATTTAAATCTTCAGACCACAATATCCGTCGGGCAATGCGGATAGCGGAGTTAGAAAGGTGGTTTTTTGCCACTTTTGAGTTCTGGCCGACCAACCCTATCGAGCTGATAACTGTTCCCATGGGAAGTGTGGAAAGGGTGGTAAAACACCTCGAAAGCAGCACTTTCCGAGGCATGAACATTGTTGGCTTCGATGTAGAGAAGGTGAACCGCGAGGACGCTAGAAAACTATTTAGGTGGGGGTGGAAAACGAAAAAGGCAACCAGTTTGCCAGATTAGTTTCGTTCGCCCACCTAAATGGTAAAACGTTCGTAATCGACTTAACGTTGCTGCAAGAGCTAGAGTGGAACATCTTGTTACACTTTTTACGCTCAGCGACGTTGTTAGTCAGTTACGCCGTTTTGGAGGACATAGTTTCAATTATCAATGTCCGTGGATGCAGAAAAAGCACCGATGGTTGCGATTTGTCTGACGCGATTAGATGTAGTATCAAGGATGGAAATCTTGGAAGATACTATGATCTAAGCGTCACGGCAAAGCAGATCATGGGAAGCGAGATTACCAAATCCAGGAAAGCAGGTATCTGCCCTGAGACATTGAAATTGAAAGGCCTCTTTGCCGAAATGTATCTGGCTGATATCAGTCCTCACCAGACTGATTTCAGTCTTTTACATAATAGGCAAAGTGTGGCCAAAGAAAGAGTCCCCGAGGAGATACTGCAGTACCCTGGTATGGATGCGTACTTTTCTTTGGCAATTTTTATGGGGGCATTTCACTATGGGTACCTGATTGAGCTATGTGGGGGAGTTGCTAACTTTCCTCACGATATACTCGATCCGTCCCAGATTGAAATTCTTTCATATAAATTTTATCAGTTTTACTCATATATAGTTACGGATTATAAACTACGTAACTTTGTGGGTACACCTGATATTGTGGTTAGGCAGCCGGAGGCCACCTACCACATGATGCGCCAAGAAATGTACGCAAGATGGGCCACACAAGTGCAAGAAGTAGGGCCTAATTTTCGTTGCCATCGGGACATCTGCAATCCTGGGAAAGGGAAAGAAAATTTGCCGTGGCGGGGCATCTACCCAGGTGCTTACCATCAGGGTAAAAAATTAAAGCCCAATTCCTATGATGAAGCAAGTGATCCCGACGACGACGAAATGATTAGGCCTGAACAGCGCTTGTCGGCCAAGGATAAGTTGCGTCTAGAGTTAGTGGAGGAGATGGTGCAAGGGAAGCAGTATCATGAGCTTACGCAGCCAGCGTCCTTAGTGTGGTTCATAGACACAGCAAGGAAAGTTGTCAAATTACCCCTGGATCGTCAAAAGCAAGCACTACTAGATGCCCTAAAAAACCATCTGGTTCATGTGCCTATTGATATTGATCCTGGAGTGGGCTATTTTGACAAAGATCACTGGAAGCCTCAGCTGGCGGGGTATGCTAAGGCATTTGAGGAAAAGCAGTTCTCGGAACTGCAAGCCACTTGTGCCTTAGTCCCGCTGGCCTTTCACGTGATCTGGCCCCATAGCAGAAAGGAACTGGACTTTGTAATGGCCGAAATGTTTAGTTACAGGTTCATTACATCGTTCAGCCCAGAGCTACAGGGCAAGATAAAGGAAATGGCTTGGCGGTCAGACGAAAGGTTATCCCACTATCTTTTGTTGGCTAAAACTCTTCCAAACATAGAGTATGAGGTACCCCGAAAAGGTGCTGGAATATATGTTTGGATGAATCGATTCGGATTTATGCCCATTCGATTAAGGTTATGGAATGCCCTTTGTCCAATGTAGCATCCGTTCGTTTCCGGATCAGGTAAAGTACTTCTAAAACTGGTTGTTACAAAACAGATACAGTGAACCGACGAATTGAAGTACAACATAGAGAAAATGGTAATGCTTATTACTGTAATTGATGAAAAAACTTTTTAGTCTGATGGCAGGAAGAAAGTTTCTTTGTTTTATGCCATAACCCGGTGACATCTTCCAAAATTTCTCGAGTGGTCGGTCTGTTTTTTATAAAACGCGCCTAAATTGAAAAGTGACATAAAGCAGTACTGCTTTCGAAATAGTTTACCCGAATCATTTTTGCAGAGTTTTAGCCGAGTATCTCAAGTCCTGTGTGGCCTACAATAGTTTTGGAATTCTTGCCTGAAAAGCATGATGTTTCTACTATTTTGGCCTTCTCGTTGTCATGAATAAATTTATCGTTCATGCTACAATATGGGGTTTTCCAAAATAAAATCCAATCCTTTTTTGGATGTCGCTGCGTCTACCATTTCAAACTGAGTGAAATACAACTCCTACAGTCAATCTGCCAAAAAAGGCGGCTGCGTATGAATATTGTATATTATTTGCAAAAGTTTTTTCGCTCCGAAATTCATTTGGAAGTTAGGGATTTCGGAAACAAGAGGACTGGAGTTATGAAGGAAGCAAACGTTTACAATGCTCCTAAAGATTTTACGCTCAACTTTTAGTTACTGTATAAATTTATTAGAAATACCGGTCTGCCTGGCTAGCAGCCAGCGTTTTTTTTGTGCACGGACATTTGTGCCAATTGGCACAAGAGGCCAAAAAAAATTTGTGCCAATGGCACAAAAAATTTTTTTTTACTAGAGACATACTAAAAACTGCGGAAAAGTTTTTAGGCCAAAAGTTTGATGAAAAGTATTTGTTTAACGCATTAATTTTTTGCAAAAATCGTGCCCAACCTATTTTTCAGCTAACCATGTCAATGAGAAGAGAAAAAACTGTGCAACAAAATAGTTCACGAAATCCCAAAAGGAAATGGAATGCTGAGACAATTTAAATAGCTCTAGAATTGTTCAGGAAGTTCAAATTGATTCAATTTACGACTACGAACGAATATCTTATGTTTATTTAACAACCATGTAAAGACTAGAGAAAATAAAGTCGAAAATCGTGTTAATTCTCGATCGAAACATTGTGCCATTATCAACGATATCGATTTTTCTATTTGAATCAATCAAACACAAAAAGTAACAATTTCAGTTTTAAATCCGAATCTGACTCATACCTGTACTTGGGGGAGGGCCCCCCCCAACCCCCCCCCAGTTTGGAAAAAAAAATTTTTTTTTCAAAAAAGTGTATGTTTTTTGGGAAAAATTTCGACTTTTTCCTACCCCCCCCCCCCCAAAATTTCGGATTTACCCCCCCCCAACTGATCGGAGGTCTTACAGGTATGATCTGACTGAATGAAGAGAATATTCAGAATTTCTTTTCACTCATCAGTCTTGACAGCCTATAAAGTTTGCTGCAACGATACTAATACACTGTTCAAAGCATACCTGTATTTGGGGGGCGTTGGGGGGGACCCCCCCATCCCCAACTTGGCCAACCCAGTACCCAAAATCATTTCCCCCCCCTCAACCCCCACCCAGTTGGGAAAAAATTTGCCAAAAAGTGTATGTTTTTTGGCCTTTTTTGCGAAAAATTTCGAATTTTTCCAACCCCCCCCCCCAAAATTTCGGATTTACCCCCCCCCCCCCCAACTGGTCGGAGGTCTTACAGGTATGGTTCAAAGAGACATCGTTCGCGTTCGCGTCAAATGTACGAATAGGAAATATATATATTGATTCGGATTATATATATTGATTCGAAGAAAAATTTCTGCATTTTCAGCCCCCAAAACGTCTAAAAATCTAGAAAATTTAATGTTTGACCAGCCAAAAAATTTGTGCCAATTGGCGCAAACGCTCAAAATTTTTTGTGCCATTCCAATTTTTTTGTGCCAAAAACCATGTTTTGGCACAAAAAAAAACACTGGCCAGCACTGTTTTTTTTCCCCGGAGCCTTTTCCCCAAATGGGGACAGGGGTCAAAATTTCCCCCCCCCCCCCATTTTCCCGAAGTCGTTTTTTTTCGCTTAAAAATGCTCACAGACGCGGGTAAATTAGGGATGGCACTGGCCACGCCGAAATTTCTCTGACGCTGATTTTTGGGGGTTTTCATGATGAAGGGAAGAAAGAACAAGTGAAATTATGCATGGGAAAAGCGCCAAAGCGAAGTTATGGGGAAAAATTTGCGTAATTATTATGCAGTGTGACACCGCCGTAGGGGTAGGCACTGCCATGACTAGCGAGTAGACATTAATTTTTCCTTTAAAATTTTCCTTAGGCTTAGGCTTAGGGTACAGCAGCTGCGCCCGAAAGCATACCTGTACTTGGGGGGGGGGGGGGGGGGGGGGTGTCGGGCCAACCCAGTACCCAAAATCATTTCCCCCCAAACCCCCCCCCCCCCGCCCCAGTTTGGAAAAAATTGAAAAAAATTTCAAAAAAATGTATGTTTTTTGGCCTTTTTTGGGAAAAATTTCGACTTTTTTCTACCGCCCCCCCCCAACTGGTCGGAGGTCTTACAGGTATGGTTCTTTCTTCCCTTCATCATGAAAACCCCAAAAAACCGGCGTCAGAGAAATTTCGGCGTGGCCACCGCCATCCCTAAAAACTCCACAGACGCTTCATTTAGGTGTTTTTGAGCCTTTTCAAGCCTTCTGGTGTTTTTAGACCCGTTAATTCATTAAAATTGAGAAAAAAATTGAAATTTTCGAGTTCAAAGTCTAATCTACAAGCATTGGAACAAACTTTCAAGCAAACTATCCAAAAGCAAAATGACTTTGAATTACATTAGGAATCGATGGTTAAGTCCTGGTATTGACATTCGGCGATGCTGGAAAATCAATTTTCCGAACATTTATTTCAAGAATTAGATTTGAATTTTGTGTTCAAAAGTCGTAATTTCTAGAATTTTACTTGAAAAATTTTAAACCCAGTATAAGTTATTTGTAAACTCTCATGAACTTGGTCGATTATGAGTACCTAAGAAGAGTAATTTCCGAAAGATATTTCCATGAAGCTTTTGAATTGATTTTACGTTAGCAAAGAAATAATATTAATCGCATCTAAAAGCATAGAGACTTGACGTATTGATCTTTCTAAAAAGGAAAAAATGCGAATCTTCCTTAAATATCATGAAGATTACCAATTAAAACATGAGATAAAACGTTTAAGATGATGAAAACTATAATAGATTAAATGATAAATGAAGGTAGACATGCTAAAAGCCGCGCCTGAGCTAAGTAATGCATAATAATGATTATTAAACTTATAATCGGCGCGAAGCGCCGGAAAATTTTGAGATTATGACCATCTAAAATGCACCAAAATGCATCTTTTCTGTATCCGATCACCAAATGGGGAAAAAGCCCAAAATTTTTTTTCCTCTTCCGAATTTTTTTTCCCGAAAAAGCACAATTTGGGGGGAAAAACAGTGTCTGCCAGTGTTTTTTTTGTGCCAAAACACGGTTTTTGGCACAAAAAAATTTGGAATGGCACAAAAAGTTTTGAGCGTTTGTGCCAAATGGCACAAAATTTTTGGCTGGTCAAACATTGAATTTCCTTGATTTTAGACGTTTTAGGGGCTGAAAATTTTCGGCGCTTCGCGCCGAGTCAATAATCGAAATATTAATTACTCGTAACTCGAGTGTGAACGAGTTCTCATAGAACAGTGTATTATTATCGTTGCAGCAAACTTCATAGGCTGTCAATGACTGATGAATCAGAAGAAATTCTGAATATTCTCTGTTCATTCATTCAGATTCGGATTTAAAATGGGTTCGATGAAACATCAAGGTTCGATGAAACATCGAGTGGAATGTTTTGTTACCATGGGTTCGATGAAACATCAAGTGGAATGTTGTGTTACCATACATGAAAAGAATGTTTCAAGCATCTCTAAAAAGCATAAATAGAGCACGTGTTGTTGTTTTTGGGCGAAAAAATGACTGGAGAAAATAGCGAAAAAACTTTTAACCTCTTTCGCGAAAAAGTGAAAGAGGTCCGTGTGAAAAAATGGTGATTACGATCGATTATCGATGGTTGCTGAAGAATACCTTGAAAAATGACGTAGTTTTAAAACTCTAAAACTGATGCAATTTCATGAAATACGATAATCGTTTTTCTGTTGAAAGTGAGTAAATTTATCAATTTTAGAGTGTGCAACTAAAAATTTCTTTGTACAACCGAATTTTTCATTAAGTTGCACATTTTTTGAGAAACCATATAAAAAGCAGAGGAAACAAATTTGGTTTTTTTACTTCTTCAATATCGAAGGTTGTTTGTTTTTGATCGGTTCATGAACTTTCTGGATTAATGTTATTAATAAACTTAACATTTAGTTTCTTTGAGTGTAATTGACATTTTAATTTTTATGCTCGTCCTGCTCATATTTTTTCTCACTTGATAGTTGTTATAAATTATGATAGTTAATAGGCAAATTTAAATAGGAAGTTTTCACAAAATTGTTATTGATCGACAAACATGAAAAAGCATAAGAAACCAACTTTTCTATTTTTTCCTGTGTCGATCAGATACTCCATTTTTCATTAGTATCGTTCAACTAAAATTTTAGATTTTTAATCCAGCTTTTACTGATATTTTTGACGGAAGATGACATTTATGGAATAATTTTGACTCTAGTTATATTCAAAATACATTTATTCTTCGGATCTCACAAATGATTTTAAAAGATGAAACCAAATTTCCCCAGTGTTGGCAATCTAGGTAGGGGTAAAATCGCATATGGTTAGGCTAGTACTTACTCCCGTGCCGCGACCTTCTTTTCTGCTCGCTGTGTCACATCTTGGAGGGGAGAGGCGAGTGTTATATTTATGTGGTTCCCTGAATACAATACGTGCACGACGATGTATTTTCAAATCACTTGTGTCCCACTATCTCGCGCTGTTTGACGTCTTCACCTTATAAAATGTGCATGAAAAGTATGTTATTTGACGTCGAATCGCCAACATTTTTCCGCTTTTCCGAATATCTTTACCAACAACAATTTGGGCGAAACCACTGGATTGTCCGATCCGCATCGTTGCAAAACAGTATTTGGTGCGAAGCGCCACAAAATTTTTTCGTCTTATTTATTTTACAGCCTGAAGAACTGTTTTCTTACCATGTAATCTTGACAAAACGACTTTCGACTTGGCACTCTTTATACGGAGCCAAAAATGTTAGTCTCTTACAAAAATAATGATGCTCTGCAGCTCTGAATTTTTCCAATTTCATACACCAAAATCAGCTATGCAGTGTATGCATCTTAAAATCTGTGGACCTGACATATTTTTATAAAATTGACTACCCACTCACTAAAAATATTAGCCAATAGCAATCCTTCTAAAAGTATCATCTCACCCATTGCCTGCGAATTGGCTTACCTACATTTTCCAAAATTTTGTGTCCAAGGAAATCATTTTATTCCTCCAGTAAGTCATTCTTACCAGGGTGAAGTGATTTTCAAACCTAAGACCATGATAGTACCCCGTATACCCCCTATGGCGTGGTTCATTGCACCCCATGGGGGGTATGGGGAGGTATTACCCCCGGCTTAGATTTGGAAATTCATTTACTACCCCCATAAAAACAGCTCAGTATAGAAAAAAATTTTGGTAGACTTCATCCTCTCCCCAGTAGGTTATACTAATGCGAGAAAAATTGCAGAATGTGTGATTCTGAGGAATTACTCACCGCTCTTTTTGACACATTTACTGAGCAAATGATAATGGGAAAGTATGCAACTTCTGTGCCATATAGCGATTTTTAGGAAAGGATATCAGCACATTAATATATACTACTTGTAGGAAATCATTATAAATATAACTGGGAGATGAAATAATGACTTATGTATATGTGATTAATCAAAAAATCGCCCCTTGGGAAGAAAATCATTATGTTTTTAAAATTCTGCCTCTTCATGCTCTGCTTTCGTTTTCCCCGCTTCTGCGTTGGGTCTTCTGTGCGCATATGGGAACCCAAGCTGTGGCATACTTTCCTGCTATGAGTTGAGACATGTGAGGTCTGTTGACGTGGATCAGGAGTGGTACTTGGTTTCAAACTCATAGTTCATAGTCTGATGGGATTAATAATACTAAAGCCACATTCAGCATCAGGACTTTCAATTGGAAGCACTGTTCCAAGCCTAATCAGTGGTGGGATAAGCCCATGCTGCTGAAGATGCCGGTTGAAACAATGTTTCCAAACGTATGTTGTGCCCGATTCTTGAAATGTGCAGGAATCAGTTGGCACAACAGTCTTCAAAGTGTGACTATTCTGTACGTATAATTAGTGCATTAAAGTTGCATGATTGGGAGCTGGAAAATGGAGTTGAAGTAGTAAATGTTTTTTCACTGTAAAAAGCATAAAGTAGGGGCATTAATCATTTTTGTAAGTTTGAGAAACTACAACTCCCCCCTCCTTAGCAAAAAGTTGAGTGAAAAAAAAGAAAAAAAAAGGTCACGGCATATTTCAAGTACTACCCTTAAAATGTACGATTTTACCCCTACCTAAATTTTCGACCTTGGGGACCTCTGGCGTGGTCTGCATGAAACCCTTATGGGAAATGTATTGTATATCATTTATTCTACTGTATATGTCAAAATGGGGACAAATTTTAGAAAATTTACACTTTTAAGCATTATTCTGGGGATGTCTGATGCCGCTGACAGTCCAAATCAGAAATTCGTTAAAATAGAAACAGCGACTGTAGGCATATTTAAACAAAAAAGAGCGTTTTAAAAATGTTTTCCACAATTGTGGAAGGAAGCTCTCAGAAAAACGGTCTGATCTTCTAGATATACTTGAGTGAAGGTTTGTTTACCATTGGTGCACAGTGAAACTGCTCTGATTTCATAATTTAGAATTCTCCAGAGCGGCGCAAAACTAGTTAGTCCGGTTGTAGAAATTGAAAAATTACAGTTTTAATAACGGAACCCATGAGTTCGACTGCAGATTTTGACGCTTCCCTGCTAACCAAAATCGCCCGCAGTGAATTTCTTCCATTATTTCAATCGCATCACGGTCCGAAATCGCTTGTCATCGACGATCGTCTCTTAAAATGTCTCGATCGGTTAGTGTCGAATTCAATTTTGCGCCAAATGGAGTTTACGAAAATTTATCGTCTGCAACAATTCGATCCGTCAACGTGCGACGATTTTCAATATTGTTCGCATAGATTTTATTTGATCAAATCGGCTGATCTGTCAACGACGAGGAAAATTTTGAACCACACGAATTATCGAGAACGAAATTCGTCATCTAATCCGAATTCGAAATTCAAAATTACGATTATTTATTGGCCCAGAAAAACCTACATGTGCCTCGATTTAATTGAAAAGCACGGACTATACGGCGAAATTGGTGTTGAAGAATTTAACCCCGGTTTTGTGGTCTTGTCGAACGATTTGATCAGTTTAGAATGGCCAGAATTTTTCGTTTCAACGTTTTTAGATGAAACCTGCGAATGGTATATAAATACTTCTAGAATTCATTTGCAAGAACATGAATTTAACCTTACCCAATATCATAATTCTTCATTTTGGTGCTGATCAAGATTTTTTCAGGAGCCAAATGGAGAAAAAATCTTATCTATCTTCGATCGACGGTGATCATGAAATTCAAAATGCAGAAGAACAAAAATTTGTAACTTATATATCTAAGTAGAAAATTGGGCGCAAATAAAAAAATGGCATGAAAACAGTCCATGTTTTTCTCTTCATAAAGTGATTCCGATTTTAAATTTATTGTCTTTAGACTTCAGACTTTTCTTGTGTGTACTTTTTTATTTTTCAGGTTTCATACAGTCGCGCATTCAATTTTAAAATTTAAATTATTGTACGGCGATTTTGGTACGTTTTATTGTTTGGGAAAGGCTTCCAACGACGTGTATAAACTTACACAACGACTATTTTGTCTGCATGACAGCCGATCATCGTCGACTTCTTCCCTACTCACCAGAAACTTGGATTTAAATTTGCCGAAAGCCGATTTAATCCTCTTCGATCGGAATTTGGATTACGTTTCTGTATTTCTATCGTGCTTAACTTATGAAAGTTTGTTGGACGATACCTTGGGCGTAAATTGTGGTTTCGTCGAATTTGAAGACGAAAAGTCTACGCCACAAGGAGAAAAGTCTAAAAATGTGAAGCGAAGTGAGACTAAGAACATTTGATTCAGAATTTTCGCTTGTAAGTCATTTTAGGGAAAAACTTATTCCTCGTGCATGACCACGTGACCTTTAAGAATCACTAAAGGATAAATATTATTTTTTGATAACCGAAAGTATACAATGTAAATTTACTTCTTTAATAATTTCAGATATTCTCCTCAACGATCAAGATGGCGTTTACATAGAAATTCGAGATCGCCATTTTTCTCATATTTACGAACAGTTGCGTGAGTATAGCCGTGAAATAAAATCAAAATTGGAGAAACGTCACCAAATCGAAAAAATTAATGAAATGAAAACGTTCATAGCCAAAGATTTGCAAGTTCTACGTCAAAAACAAAAAAATTTGGCTTTACACGCCAATTTATTCGAAACGGTTTTCAATAAAAAATTGGCGTTACAATTTAGCGATTTATTGAACGCCGAATGTAAAACCTTGAATTTCGACGATTTGAAATTTTCTGTCGAATTTTGCGAAAATTTAATTTGCGAACAAAAACCGAAAATAATTCCCTTATCCTTTTTATGCTTATTGTCGATAATTTACGACGGTTTGAATCAAAAAGATTATTATCAATTGCGGAAACAATTTTTGCAATCGTACGGCCATAAATATTTGAATTTGTTGCTCAACTTGAAAAAGTTGCGAATTCTATTCGAGAAAGAACGTAATTTGACTCAAAGCTTGGTCACCAATAGCAATAAATTCCAAAATTTATGCAAAAAGTTGGAACTTTTACCAAAAAGAACTATTAATTCTAAAAATCCCGTTGATTGTTCCTACGTTTTTAGCGGAGCTTTTACACCAATAATATGCAAATTAGTTGGAAATATTTTGCGGGGCACATTCGACGGCGATGATTTGAGAAATATTTTCGGTTCGAATACTGTGATAAATAAAGATACCATTCACGGTCATCTATTGACAGATCGTCAAGATCACAATGGTGGACCTAAAATCAAAATAATTTACTTCCTGGGCGGCGTCACTTACGCAGAAATAGCGGCTCTGCGACTTTTGAACAAAGTTAACTTTCCACAATTTAAATTTGTTATCGCTGCAACACATGTTATTAACAGAGAAAAATTCATCAAATCTTTTTGTCCGGATTTCTAGTTTTTGTTTGTTGTTCTGAAAACATGTACGTTATTTATTATTCAAATGCATTTTGCTCCTGTTTAATTCCAATCAAGTGCAGCATTTCTCAGTATGCCGTGTACTATAAGCCATGACAAGAAAATTCCAAAAAATTTGCTTGCTGGTCATGTTTAATTCACCCGAATCACTAGAAAATATAGGTAACAAACATGTGCTGAATTGAATATCCTTGACACATGAGCTTTTTTCTACAATTTTTTACTCAGAACATCTTGAGTTAAAGTGTCATGGGCATTTTCAGCTCCCATGATGTGTAGCTGGCAGAAAACAAAAGTATATGTGAAATTTATACAAATCTTTTGCTTTAGAGACAGGTTCAATTTTGAAACCAGTCTTGTTCATTGTTCAAAATGATGAAAGTCACTAGCAGTCCAAATCCCTACCAGAAACGATGTTCGATGAGATGTATTGCATTTTCATGTGAATCCATGGGTGAGCCAAAAAAAGGCGACCGGTGCTGACTTCCATAACTTTTGAACGGATGAAGCTCGTAATGCGGGTGGCTGCATTAGAATGCCCTGCATATCTTTGTATGCTCCTAGCATTCATGGTTATTGTACAAACAGAAATTGAGTAGAAGTGGTCATTTTTCAAAAAGTAAAAATTGTGAAATCAAGGTAAAAGTTGTCCTATTGTGAGAAAAGTTTTGTAAAGCTTTTTACACACAATAATACCTTTAAAGTCACCCATATTTGTAATGCGTAATTTGAAATCATTAACTTCTTGTCTCAATATGGGTCAAAATTCGGCCAAAATCAAGAGCTTCTGCTTTGAAATTGGAAAAAATCAAAACAAAACCAATTCTGTCATCGACCAAATCGAAAAACGATTAAAATTATTGGTGAAACAGAAAGTAGGACGCACTGAAAAGGCTCTTCTATAGTTTCCGGCTTTTATATGGTTCTCATTGGATCTATATTGTACTTTTCTGTTGTAAAACATTTTCATTTTGTCAATTTTTCAAAATTTATTTCCAAAAAAATTGACATTTAGTATTTTTGATTTTGGTCAGTCAATATCGGAGCAATCTGGCTAAAACCTTGCAGTTTTTATGCCAGATCTTTTGTCTATCGATGGCAGGAAACCGCATAAAAAGCTTCACCCGTTTGAAAGCTATGAAAGTCCGTACCGGTCGCCTTTTTTGGCTCAACCTGTATAATCAGCACGTCTTTTCTCTTGATCAAATCACGCAAACCAACAATATTTATGATTTGTCACAGAAAAGCCTCCTGGAGAACTGAAATGCATTTTCGGCTCGACTGTCCATTTCTCTTGAATGCTTGTAAATTAAGGTGTGGAAAGCAAGCACTATTTAATTTTTTTGCAATTTCCTGCTGCCATATGCAGCATGGGACTGAAAATTTGTTAGTCTACGAAGCTGACCCTCATAATTTTTTTGAGTAGAAGACGGTAAAAGCATTGTGTAAGCAGGTTCGAGAGTTGTGCTTATTCTTATACTTTTCCCGTTTACCAAATTTATAAAAAAAGGATTATATATTTCTACATTGAAAAGAAAATAATCAGGTGTAACAAAACGGTTTGAAAAATAGCTGATGTCTGGCAAAGTGGTGAAGTGTTTTGTGGTATTATGGTTAAATTTATGAGACGACCATGGATTAGAGGACAAATGTTTTTGTGCCATAACAGCCCACAAGTCGCTACGTCTTGCCTGATTCTGCCACAAATACGTAAGGCAATGCAATAACAGGCTCTTAGTGAAGTTCCATGAATCTGGGCCAACTTTTAGCTTTGGAACACCCGAATGCTCACAATATCCATAAATTTTCCGTCTGAATTCTGTGCTTGTCAATAATTTGAGACTGTAAATCCCAGAGATTGCATATCCGCTCGAGCATTCATGGTATAGTGTGTGCGCCGCAAGTTCGACCAATTCAGCGAAATTAGGATCAGTGAAAGTTCAATGAGCGTGTTAAACAGTGAAATTTGATATTATTGACTATACGGAAAGCTGCTACGCAAGAAAATTAGGTAACGGCAATGAGGACGGAAAAGCTATGATGGATCTTTAACATTTAAAGAACTGTTTCTGCATATATAGTCCATTCATTTTAAAATGATCGATGCAGTGATTTCATGAAAGTAAAATCAACACAGAAAATTGGAGCTCATTACTGTAGCGAATGAAAAATATTTGTCGTCTACGAGTGGTAAACAGAACAGCTGAAAATTTTCTCCCATAATTTCGTCAAAGGACCATCATTTCTCCAGTAATACTCTGATGTCAACACAGTTCTATTCAATCGTCGTTGTCTTTCTATGATTATTTTGGCGTTCCCATTGTCATGGAGAAATTATGCATTTTTTACAGTATAAAGTTTTTTACTCTGTGAAAGTCTGTCAAATTGAACCTAATTTTTTGATTGTTGCTTCGCCTAGTATTTCAGAGTTTGGGCTATCACTCCATAATCGAACTACGGATAACCATGCAGTATTAGTTTATCCCTCAACTCAATAGCGCTAGTGTAGTTGATTTACACCGGTTCTTGGTTTCTTTCTGATAACGAAAATTTCCGTCTGTTTTCATGCATTTGTACTTGCCGAGGACATTAATGTTTTGATGGACATTTTGAAATCAGATGACGGAACTTTGATGTTATTCCACATGATTCGTTCGGGAATATGAAAACATATCGAAATATTCATCGCGTTTGCAAGTTATCAAAGAGTATGTTTACACTCGAATTGAAGTTTAAAAACGATTATACTGTGGATAACTGCGCTAGCTGATTTAATTTTGGTCGCCAGTCGAAACACAAGTGCCGCCCGTCATTTTCAAGTATACATTTTTGTACGAGCGGGCTTTAGTATGGCCAGTAAAATTTTCGTCGAGATTGAAGTCAACAGTGACTGGTAAGTATCATACGTGTAAGAGGTCCGTCCGACCATTTGGGGAGGGGGCGTAAACCCGAAATTTGGGGGGGGGGGGGAGTCGAATAAAGTCGAAAATTTTCCCAAAAAAGGCACTTTGCCAATTTTTTTTCATTTTTTCCAAATTAGGGAGGGTTGGCTATAGGCTTGGTAAGGTAAGTACAGAGGTTCCGTGTAACAGCGGCCGGAAATTCTGCGTATGGAGCATGTCGCAGTGGCACAGCGAAGGTAGAGTGGAAGAAAGTGATTGAGACCAAAAAGTGATATTTTTGATGCAATTCAAACATCAAATGCTTAAATTTTCTCTCCACAATACTTATCCGAACTTCAATTCTCGGTCAAAATCAAACAGATTTTAGTGTCAGAGATGTATAAAATCTAAAATCATCAAGTATCTCATGCATCTTGATTTGATTTTTTGTTGAATTTTTGCAAACGAAGTGGTAGAAAGATTACCAGATGATAAATCATGTCGGTGTAAGCTCAAAAGCACAGCTTTTAGCCTGATAGCATGATATTTGATCAAATTATGAATGTTGAAAATTTTGGGGAAATATCAAAATTCCCACTGAAAATCTTTGCTACGTCTACGCTTCCCGTCCCGACCATATGTCAGAATTGGAGAAATTTGGTACTTGTGCATTAGTGCCGCCCGTAAATTTTTCTGCGTTATTTTAAGTTTAGGCTTTCAAGGTTAGACTTGGGCTTAGGTTTAGGCAATCGATGCTCAAAGGACGAAATAATTTTGCGGGGGTATAATGCACAAGTATCAGGAATTTTTTCGCCCCGAAAACTCTGTCATCTAACGTAGGATCCAATCATTTCCATGTAAACCAATTAGACTGTCGGTCTGCGCTCCAAAAGTTTAAAATTTCCAGAATTCAAAGCCTAAAATTCCATTTCGAAATTACGAAACTTGGCATTTAGTTTGGGGAAAAAAGTCGTTTGCGCAATAGAATCAAAATCCAGTGATCACTCTTTAAAAAATCGTTTCAATCATGATGGAACTAGTTGTCCTTAGCCCGTTACTATGTGAAATAGATCAGAAAGAAGAAGACCAATGCGTAATGTCCATCTGTAATTGCTCGCCACTTCTTTTTTGTAGTAATAGCCACAACGAGGAAATAAGCGAAATCGTGAAAAAATTTTTAAAAAACAAGATGCTTCGCGCCGACATGGAATTTTACGAAGACAATTTTCGATCCTTTCCTATGCGGGCCAACATTCGAAAAATTCTGATCGCCACAGATGCTGACGCCACTTTCGTTAACGTAAGTTCCAACATGAATAATTACAAAATATTATGATCTTTAGGAATATTGTGCCATGTTTCGATCTGCAGATTTGCCGTCATAATTTGATAGAAAAAATAAATTAATTTAAACTAGAATGTCATTTTGAAACAACATTAAACGATATCTGCCACACAATTGCTTGAACTGATACTCTTTATGCATGAACGAACTTTTCAGCAATTTCAATTGAACGATTACGGTGAAAATGTCGAATACTTCGTATATAAGTTAAACTACGACGACTATCAGCATGCCGAGATTAGTAAGCTTCGTTTTCCTCGTCTTTATCATAGTTACCGTTCATTTTAATATTTACAGCCGATGAAGGTGAGATGACGGCCATAGTAGCTAGCACTTGCTTCAGTTTACCGCATTACGCCTATAATAAATTGTGGGAAAATCTCATCTACGATTCGAATGTTAAAAACGACGTGAGACTTTTAATGACAAATTTTCAATCGTATTTACATCATTTTTGGTTTGTTAAGTTTAGATGCTATCATATTGCGAAACGATGGTACTATTTTCCTTGAGAAATGTCGATATATCCGTGATCACATCCAATCGCCTGGCCATGTTTCATGGTAAAGTTCTGTAACCTGTTTTACCTTGAGGTGTTTTTGGCTTACTGTATCGTTATTCTTCAGGTCCACCCGGCAGCGGTAAAACTTCTTTATGCAAAGCGTTGGCGCAAAAATTATCCATCCGACTATCGAAATATTTTACAAAATTTCAACTATTGGAAATTAACTCGCATAGTTTATTTTCCAAATATTATTCGGAGGTATGTTGTACAATACACTATGAATAAGTTGAATTTTACAGTCTTGGAATTCTAATATTAGTATCATTTACTTT
The DNA here is from genome assembly GCA_963922205.1 of Romanomermis culicivorax. Classification (NCBI taxonomy): domain Eukaryota; kingdom Metazoa; phylum Nematoda; class Enoplea; order Mermithida; family Mermithidae; genus Romanomermis; species Romanomermis culicivorax. Next base: position 2,332,851 of record CAWUHX010000008.1, on the reverse strand, counting down.
AGAGTGCCAAAATAGTCATGAAACTGTTCGATCTACTTCGCGTCATTTTGAGCGATTCGGACACTTTGGCAATCGTTTTAATCGACGAAATCGAAAGCTTGGTCAAGAACAGGATGTCGACTGTAGCCTCGGCCGAACCTGGCGATTCCCTACGCGTTGTTAACGCAATTTTGACTCAAATGGACAGTATAAAAACGTAATTACAGCTTTCGCTAGGCTTAATTTGGTCAATAATAAGTGTATAATAGACGATATTTTCGAATCGATCTTTTTCTTTAATCCCTTCGGGTGTAAAAAACTTTGGTACGGACGAAGTTGTCAATCGATATTAGTCCTTTATTGTTTTCTCAGCGTGACGCGTCAGTAGGACGCAGGAAGGACTTTAAGAAGCAAGACGTTAGAATGTAAGGACATTAAGATGCATGAACGTAGGACGTTGGAATGCACACGTTAGGCCGCAGAACTAAGTACACCAGAGGTACAATGTATAACATTAAAACCCTTGTCACGAAATAATTTAATTTTATGCAGTTTTTGATGGTCAATTATTACGAAACTCATGCTGAAAGGCTGAGGCTAGTCACATAGAAGTGAAAATAAGGAAACTGAAGAAAGTTGCATACCTATCTTCCACATTGCAACTTCTTATGTTTTCGAAGAATGACAGATAAATCAAGAAGTTCAAAGCGTTTGAAAAGCAATGTCAGTGCAGACTATTGCACAATAAGGAAATCGCTCATCGCTGTATATTTTTTAAGCAATCAGCATAACTGAGCTCTTTAAAAATCGAAGTTGTACGATTAGGCTAGGCACTTGGTCCTTATTTTTTGTGTCCTCATACCCTTTGATCTTAATGTCCCTGCGTAATAACGGCATAATGCCTTTTCTTAGATTTCCGAACGTGTTGGTGCTGACAACTTCAAATATGGCCGATCAAGTCGATCCGGCGTTCATGGATAGAGTAGATTTCAAAAAGTTTATCGACATTCCCTCAGAAGGCATCGTTTATAGAATCCTACGTTCCTGTATTATTGAGCTGCAAGATGTAAGCTTAGAAAAATCAATTTGATATATTTCAAAAAAGTTATTTAAAAAACGTGGAAAATTCTGCTTAAGCTAGTTCAAATAAAGATGCGCCTAGAAGGCTTGTACTGTCCGCATGAATTAAGTGCTCGAGTTTTATTTCTTGCACTTCATTTCACTGTAAATTCTTTATTAAAAATTTAACACACACAAACGCAGTAAACGTTGTGCGGTATTACTGGTTTCCGTTGTAAAGGTTCTCAGTTGTCTGAAAATCAAGTAATCAGACATATATATAACAGGAAAAGGAATCTGCTATTAATCGACCAATGTTATTCATACCATGCCGTAGAAATACTTTATTTTGAAAGAAATTGCAGAAATAAAGCAAGCTGGATTCGTCGTTTATTGTAATAATGAACATATTTAGTTTTGAAGTAATGTTTGCAGTCCTTCAAAAATTTTCAATAGGTACTGAGTCGAGCATACCCTGCGTAAAGCCAACTTCAAAACTAAGTCTGGTGATTATTTTAAAATTTTATTTCAAACTTCGAATCAGTATATTATAAATCCCTTAAACAAAAATGATTTTTTATAGCTCTGTTCAATCTCTTGATAGAAAGAGTGAATTCTGATGGCATGATACTGAACGATTACGATCTTAATCGCAAGAATCCCAATAAAATCTCTCCTTGTTATCGTTAAGTTACACCAAGCCCTTTTGGACTGAAACCTCTATCGACATTGTACATCTCGCATTTTTTGATGGTAACAGGTGGTTTGAAATTCAAATGGAAACACTAGTCGTCTTGAAAAACGAATAGCATCCCTACTGTCATGAAGTCACGCTCATTAGAATGCTTGATAGATTAATATCCATTGTTCTTATATAGAAAGGCCTCGTCGGACCGGGAAATTTGGATCCCTCTACATCAACTGCGAATTCTTGTATCGTTAGTTCAAAATTATTGTGTCTCGCAAAGTAAGCATGAATATAGCGGAACTTCATCTCGCATTCCGAAAATTCATGTACGACGATTTTGTATGACCCACTGGCTCCATTATTTAAATACTACGTTTCCAAAGTCACATTTCTATGTCATTATGCAGTTAGGTCGTCGAAGGGACACGTTTTCGGAGATCTGTCGTCCGGTTCCAAGTTAGCTGCAGCTAAACTCATACCTGTAAGAAGTCCGACCAGTTAATTACACAATAAAAGCCCTTGTTGACGTGAGGGAGTCAGCAAGTGCACAAAAAATACGTTTTTTGACCAAAAAATTGACAAAACACGCCCCTGATCAATGAATTTTTGCGTTCAAGATGATACTGAGCATTATTTCAACGCTTCGCGCCAAAGTCTCGCTTTTTGATCGATTTTCGCTAAAAAAAGAAGTCATTTTCGACCAAAAAAATTGGTATTTTTCGTCGACTTCCCGCCGGCTGGATGGGGGTAGCTGTCGACAATAGGAAGTTGGGGGAGGGAGTCGTCAACTGCCTATAGAATTGAAAATTTTTTGACGGCCCTCCTCCCCACCCCCAATCGCCCATCTACAGGTATTAGCTACACTCATACACATTATATATATCGGGGAAATTAAGCTGTAGCTGAGCTGTAGCTGAAGTCTGTTTGTTATAACATTGCCGTTAGGCGCAGTCGGCTACAGTCAACTTTCTCGATATGTTTTGTGTGTACGAGTGGGATGCAACTGAGCTGCATCTATACACGCAACGGAGTCAAGCAACTTTTTGAGGGAGGAAGGTCATCGATTGCCCAAAATTTTATGTCGTTGAAGAAAAAAATTCGATTTTTTCACCAAAAAAGTCCAACAAATTGTTTAAAAAGTTGTAATTTTTGGTTTAAAAACCGTAAAAAATGTGTTTATGGTACGAAAATCTGAGGGGATTGACAACGATCATTTTTCATAAAAAATTTCCGACCACAAGTGCGGGGACTGCCAAATTCTGTTAGGGATCACCCAATGGCTAGTCATGGCAGACGACTTCTGAGGGGGTTCCAATGGCACTTCACCCCAATTACGTGTATGGCTGCATTGTAACGGTGTAGTGGTATAACATACAGGGTTAAGCTGCAGCTCAGGTGGAGCTAAAGTCTCTTTGATGAAATCGGCCCCTGGTTCTTCGAATGCGATATTACTCACTTTTCACATCTACGCTATTTGTTATGTGTTCTATTACGAGAAGTTTTGTTTTTTGTCCTTCAGGAATTGTGACGGGGTGAGTGGACGTTCACTGCGAAAATTGCCCATCATTGCTTATGCTTTGCTGAAAATAGTGAGTCTTAATCGCAAAATTTCATTCATTAGGCAGTTTCATCATATAAAATGGCCTCCTTATTCCTATTAATCGATCAGGAATACACAAATTTGTTCATTTTTCTACAGTAGCCAATCCATGATAAGCATAGTTTTTCGCCTTCTCGGTGACCTTTTGACGTCTGGATTCATCTATCGCCGATACATATAGGTAGAGGGCTTTTTCCATAATTTTTGGTTTGTTAAATTTGTGAGCGTCAAATCTCAGCGTAGTCTGTCAGACTATACTACGTTTTTTCTAAATGAGACTTGGAGGAAGGCAAAAAGATGCTTGCAGGGAGAAAACGACTACATTCGGCGACACTTTTTTTCGCAAATCGACCGTAGCATAGGAGGGAACAACTTGAGAGAAAAATATGTCCACGTGGATTGCAAGTTTTTCATCTGCAAAGGCATTTATTGACGTTCCAAGTCACATTTCAACATAAATGAACTATAGTTAGAATATGCCTTAATTAGCTTTGTAATTTGAGATTTGGGATAATTCTGTTCCATTCGAAACAGTTAATTTCTTGTCCAAATACATTAGAAAGTTCCTAGAATTATTCTGTATTATATGTTTTTCCTATATCACATCAAAGTATAGTCAACATTTTTGAATACATGATCATTCATGAGAAATTTTATTCCGCTCCGAACTCCGAAGGAATTGCACGTTTTATAGATCTACGACGAATACCCTAGATTATAGTATGCTTTTCTGAAATAAAAAAAAATTTGGCCGTGAAGATCAGTTGTCATTGTAGGCCGAAAAATGTTCGTTTCTTTTCCTGCACCGTGACTTCCTTTTAAGAATTAGAACTCGAGGTCCAATTTTTTCTAGGCCAAAGGCAGTATCGCGTCGATAGAAAGTTTTGTTGATTCGTTAAGCGACGCTATTCAACAAATTCAAGACACTTCGAAAGTTGGCGAATCGGTTTCTATATTAGTGCAAAACGAAGCGGACGTCAAAGTCGAACTTCGAGACTCGGAATGTCAAATAGATCGAATGCAAGACGACCCACCGAGAGTCAGCAAGACAGTATCGACATCAGTGAATAGCGATCTGGAATTCAAGCCCGAAGTCCGAGATATAGGTTTTCAAACAGAAGCTAATGGAGCAGTCGTACATGAGGAAAATCAAGTCGAAGAAGTTGCTCAATTATCGGATTGTTTTGGCAAACAAAAGTGATTCTTCTAAATACACAAAAATGAGAAACTTAAAAGTTTACGTTAATGGCCCTGCGGAAATGTTAATATTTTACACACTGAAACTATGATCGAATACAGTCTACATATTTGATTAATGTTGAGATTTTTATACATTGCAATGACCAAGTAATACTTTCGGCAACCGATGTGGTAGAGGTAGGTAACAAATAATCATTTTTACTGTAGTAATTTTTTATTAAGGTGTTCCATATCTCGGAATATCGCAGAATTGAACAATATTGATTTCGATTCAAGTTTAGACGATTTATTTTGAGAACAGACTACTCAATTAGTGTCGTTTGCCGTTAAACTTTGGATGTTAGAGTGTGTGAAGTGTCATGCTTTTGCTGTAAACATACCTGAATACTTTTTGATTTTGTAATTTTTCATCTTGTATGATTCATGCAAGTAAAATATACCATGTTGTAACTACTCATCAGTCTATGTTACGTAGTTTGTCTCAGGTAGGGGGAGGTTTACCCCCTACGCCCTATGTGCCTGACGCTTGGGATAATTTTTTGTCTGAAAAGACCGCATCCACTGAATAACCCCCTGTCGAAAACTACTTCCACCAAAAATTCGCGGAAATACATTTTACACTCGGGATAATTTTTTGCGTGTAAAGTTACTGCGTCTATTGAATTCCCAATGGTCGAAAACCCTTCCCCAATAAATCACTGTGTAACGACCAGATTTGTGTGAGGTACTTTACTTCTAACCAATCGGTCGAGACGGCGGGGACAAATAACGGGACGGGGGGCGCGGGCGAACGGTTACAATAAACAACGGGTAATCGACGGTCGCTTGAACGTCGACAAATAAAACGGGGGTGGCGCGGTTGCTTGCAATTAACAAAATACACGACACGGTTTAATTGCTTTCGAAGACGGTTGCTTGCAAATGCGGGCGCGGGGGCAAAATAAAAACGATACAAGAACAAGAACCAGAATCAGAATGAATAATATCACGCTTTGCTTCTTCTTTTATACGGCGATTTTGGCCACTCCCTGGGCGTCGCGGGAGGTCGAGCTTCTGTCCATCTTCTTCCGCCAATCGTCGTTTCCTGCTACGCTTTTTATGCTTACTTAGTTACGCCTCTCTAACGCTTTTCTGGTACCGTATGCTTTCTGTGCTTCACTTGCTTTCTACGGTGGGCTTGGCCACACCTCTGTGCTTCTGTGCATGCTTCCTGTATCGGTTTCTCTGTATACACATGTTTTGTGGGGCCGCCGCTACTGTTACACTTGAGACTACTGTACGGCGGGGCTTCTACGTATTTTATTGTGTGCAGGTGTTGTTTACGACTTTTACGGGGGATTACGGTAGCTGTGGAATGTGTAGTTTAGTGTAGGTTCTAGGGGAACAGCTGCTGTTTGTGCAAATTAATTAGGGCATCTTAATTGGGCTACCGGGGTGTGAACGGATCAAAATAAAGTACTTCACGTAATTTTGTAGGAATGTTTGGGTGTGAATCCCAGACATCCTTGAGACGATAAAATGTGAAAATTAATAATATTTGATAAATGTCTATTACATACAGTATGCTACATATTTACAGTACTGCTTTAGCAGGTACGTTACATTTCCCTCCTTCCGGAGTTGAACGTCCTGGTTCAAGGCTTTCGAGGTTGAAGAAGGGTGGGGGTAGATTCGATAGTTGCTTTTCGAGGGTAGAAAGGGGTTGTCTCATTTACATGCACCGTAAATGTAATATTCTTATGGGGGTGTTTGAGTGTAACGTTGGGGTAGATGAAATTTGTGACTGTATAGGGTCCGTTTTGGCGAGGGAGGAATTTGGGAGTCAGCCCTTGTTTACACGAATGATTTTTATAAAGAATAAGATCACCTGCCTTGTAATGTATGTTCTGAGCGTGCTTGTTATACTGACGGGTATAGCGGGCTTGGGCTTTTTGCAAACTTTTCTGCACGGTTGAGAGTGCTTCTGTAAAATGTGATTTTACACGAAGGGCGTAATCATCTAAATCAACCATGTAGGATGTGGGGAAAAAATTTAAAGCTGCGTCTGACGGCAGATTTGCTTGCCTACCGTGTAGTAATTCAAATGGGGGATATGATGTGCTATCATTTTTATGGATGTTGATCGAAAAAACTGCATAGGGCAGATAAGTATCCCAATCAGTGTGATTTGAATTGATGTACATGCGGATACGGGTGGCTAGGGTTTGGTTGCAACGCTCAACTTCTCCATTGGCAATGGGATGATATGGGGTAGTGTGAATTTTCTGAGTATTGCATAAACTGGTGATCCGTGAGAAAAGATCAGATACGAAATCGGTGCCACGATCACAATGGATGATTTTTGGGGACCCATGACGACAAACAATTTTGGTCACGAATAGTTTGGCAATAGTGGCTGCAGTGATGTCAGGGGTCGGGAATGCCTCTACATACTTTGTGAAATAATCGATGAAAACGACAATGGATCGGTTGCCGTCTTCAGTGAGGGGTAACGGTCCCATGCAATCAACACCAACTCGATCAAATGGGCCAGTTGGCTGAATTGGTACCGAGTTTGCATGTACTTTGTGCCTAAGAGCTTTCTGTGTCTGGCATGGGTGGCAAGTTTTGCAGTAACGTTTGATATCCCGGCTCATTTGGGGCCAAAAATATTTCTGTCTGAGCAAGTGTAAAGTTTTCCGGGCCGCAAAATGACCTGTGAATTTGCTGTCATGATGTGAGGCGATGAGATGCTGGACTTGGGACTTGGGAATGTATAGTTTTGCCTGTTTGTCGACTATACGGAAGAGAATGTTTTGATGCACTGCAAATTTGATAAGGGTAAGGGGGTGTTTTTGGGCGATTTTTGCTAAAATACTCTTGACAGTTGGGTCAGTGTGTTGGAGTTCGGCAAAGTTTTTCTGTTGCTCTTCTTGTTCAGTTGCTTCGGCTTCCAAAACTGAATTGATAGTTGATATTTCGGGGCGGGTTTCTAATTGCTCAATATCAAAGGATTGCTTTGCTGTCTGTGAGGGGAATCGGGAAACTGCATCTGCGTTGCGGTTAGCAGTGCCTTTCTTGGGTCGAATGTCTAGCTGAATACCGGAGAGGGCTAATCCCCAACGGGCAATGCGAGGGGACGGGTTTTCCTTTTGTAAGACTGCCTGAACTGCTGTGTGGTCAGTGTGTACAATAACATGTTGCTGGAAAAGATAAGGGCGGAAATACTTGACAAATTCGACTACTGCAAGGGTTTCCAACTCAGTTATTGGGTAGTTGCGTTCTGCGGGTTTCAATGTGCGGCTCCCAAAAGCAATGGGGCGATCCTGACCTTTACTATCCAGCTGGCTGAGAATGGCGCCGATTCCGAGTTTTGAGGCGTCAGTTTGCAGAATAAACGGTTTTGTGAAATCGGGATGCTGTAGTATTGGGGCATGGATGAGTAATTCTTTGAGTTTAGTGAATGCGTTTTGCTGTTCGGGGCCCCAGGAAAATTCGGAATTCTTTTTGAGTAGCGATGTGAGTGGGCTAGAAACTTGAGAGCAATTTGGGATGAATCTGCGATAATACGAGGGTAGGCCAAGGAATGACTTAACTTCTTTTGAGCTTTTGGGTGTGGGTATGTCATAAATGGCCTGTACCTTATGGGGATCTGGTGAAATGCCTTGCTGAGAAATGACGTGGCCTAAGTATTGGACTTGGGGCTGGCAGAATTTGCATTTTTGTATGTTTAGCTTAAGGCCTGCTTGTGAGAATCGGGCAAGAATAGTGTCTAAACGTTCCAGCATTTGGGCATGGGAGTCTGCGAATACCAAAACATCGTCGAGATACACAAGGCATGTGTTCCATTGCAGACCCGAAAGAATAACATCCATTAACCTTTGGAATGTGGCTGGGGCATTGGTGAGTCCAAAGGGGAGGTAATTGAATTGATACTGGCCGGCTGAGCAATTGAATGCAGTCTTTTCTCTGTCTGCTTGTGCTATGGGAATGGAATAATATGCATTGGATTGGTCAAGGGATGTGAAATATTTCATTCCACGGAGGGTGTCTAGAATTTCGTCTATCCGGGGCAAGGGGTAGGTATCTTTTTTGGTGACTTTGTTGAGGCCTCTAAAATCAATGCATAAACGATGGCCTCCGTCTTTTTTGGGAACTAAAACTGTGTTGGTACACCATGGGGAATTGCTTTGGCTTATGACACCTGCTGCTGCGAGTTGCTCAACTTCTGCTTGTATGATTTGCTTTTCTTTTGGGGAGGTCCGATAAAGTTGTCTATGTACGGGTTGGGAGCCATTGGTGTCAATTGTATGTGAAACGAGGGTGGTTCTGCCTACGTCCATTTTGGATTTAGCATATAATGTGGGGTACTTCGATAGGGCGCGTAGGAGTTGCGTTTTTTCTGCTTCTGTGAGGTCGCTGGAGGTTAAATTGACATTTTCTTTTAACCATGTGAATGTATCAAAACGGTTGGGCTGGTTTTGCGTTGAAGGGGTTAGATTAGCGGGAGCATTTTGTTTTGGGATGTAACAAGAGACTGTGCCAATGCATGTTCCAGGGTAAAGAATTTGAGCTGTTTCTTGCGTGTTTAGGACGGATATACGTATGCGACTGTTTTGATTCTCAGATATACAAGCTGCGAAATGGACTTTAGAGTTCTGTTTGGGTTTCGGGGTGAATTCAAGCTGTTCGACCTGTAAGTACGATTTGGGCAAGGGGACAGTAAATTCGGTTACTGTATGGGGTGGTAATTCTAATTTCTCGTCTAGATAAGTTCCACCACGAGTTGAAAGAGGGCTATATTCTAGGCCATCACAAGGTAGTATAACATTGCCAAATTTGACCTGTGATTTCTGATTGTTGATAGTGTATTCCGAAAATCGACTGAGAAAGTTTTTGCCTAGAAGGATGTCTGCTGTGCAATCTTTTTGGACATGAACCATGATTGTTTCCTGGATTGTTTGGGCTGTCACTGTGACAAAAGTGGTCCCTACAAAGTGAATCGGAAGATTATTTGCTGCTTTTGCTTGGACTAGCGGGGGTTTCATGTCTAACTGTAGGATTTGAGCGATTCGGGAATCAATGAGTGAGTAAACTGCACCAGTGTCAATCATGCCTTTTGTCATTAATTTGCCGTTAAGTGTGATTGGAATATGAGGGGTATGTTTCTCAGGTACGTTTTGGGGTGGCTTATTTGATGCAGATTGGTGAATTTGATTAATGAGTTCGATTGCAGGAGTTCGGGGGGTATCGATATCGACAAGGACGTATTTCTGCTGCGTTTGTGCCCCACGACGATTAGCTAATTCTAAGAGAGCATGGCCGAATGATGGGGGAATGGTCTCATGTAAATGTCTGTTGTTTGATGGTATTTCGTATGCATGTTCGTTTGTGGCATGATGCTTTGGAGAGGGGAAATATTTTCGAAGAATAAGAAACGAATAAAAGACACCTGCAATAACTACAATAATAACGGCGAGATTGATAATGATTTGCAGGGGTCCTTTGAGTAAATTGTTTAATCCGTCTGTGAGACTTTGGGTGGTACCGGTAATTACATGTTCTATGCCTTGACAGGCGCCAGAGAGTGTATTTCCGAGTGCTTGGCCAGTGCCTGAGATCATGTTGTAAACTGTATCGGAATTGAGAGACATTTGGGTGGTGTAATTGACGAGTTTTTTGACAATGTTTTCGAGTGTGTGAGTTTTGTAAATGTATTGTTTCAAAAAGAGTAAGTTGGTTGAAATAGTTGCAAGTTGATCATGAAAAATGGCGGGTGTATTAAAATGGAAAAGGGAGAAGTTTTGGTTCCAGACGATTTCTAAGGGTAAGTTTGTGACATGTGGGGATCCTGTTTCACTTACCCATGTATTATTCTGTTTGTAAAGGGCTACATGCATGTGATGGCAGTCAACTGTTTGTGAAAAAGGGGTCAAATCGTTGCCTCCTGGATTTGAAAACATGAGTTCAGTTCCTACGAGAATGGGCAAAAGTTTGTAGCATGTTTGGTTGATTTTATGGTTGTAAAAGACTTTGGATGCGTTTACCTGCTTGCAGGGCCAGACTGTGAGGGCTTCTCCTGTGAATTCTGCTATGATGTCCGTTCGCTGTAGGAATGCACGTGCTCCAAGGGTTGCATCAAGACGTAAAATTTGCCATACGAGATCAAGGTGACGCTGTGCCTGTCTGCATAATTCATTCCATACATTTTTGAAATTTTGAATTTCGAATTCCTGTATTTTGTCTGCTAGATAGTTTAGTTTTGCATTGATGGGTTCAAAATCATCAAAATCGTATAGTGTAGTATGAGTTTCATTAGTTTTTGGGGTTAAGAATGCGTTACGATGTGGTGTGCTTTTGTCTAATTGTACGATAATGCCTTGTTCGGTTAGAATGCTGTCTTGGATTTCTGGGCAATTGGGGTTCGAAAGAACTGTATTTTTAACCGAGAATGCACCTTGTAGCTCTTCTATTATCATGTGTGTTTGCGTGAGTTTGATGGGGTGTGTATTTTTGTATTCGAAAGGACATAGGTTCTCAAATGCTGTTTCATTCCAGATAATGGATCCGTCGGCTGTGACACAATGACCTGATGTCGGTTTGCATGACCCTAGGTCGCCTAATGTACCTGTCATAGATTTTCCATTCCAAGATGCTATTTGTCCTATTTCTATGATGACGTTAGTGACCGAGGTACAATGGTCTGTACAACACCATGTGTATTCTACGCTTAGGGAGTTATTTGTTGACCAAAATCCTGGTTGGGTTTCGTATAATTTTTGACCGTTGTGTTCTTTGTCTATAACGATTGCCTTACACACATGTGGGGTTAGATTTTGCATTTCGGTTTGGTCGAAGACAATACCTTTTGATCCAAAAAATCCTGTATTAGTACAAATTTTGCGTTTGCGAACACTGCATTTGTATGCGTCTGTAATGTGGGGCTTAGTGGAGGGGATATAGATTTTTCCGAATGTTTGTACGGGTTTGTCTACTGTGGAAGGGGGCATGCATGATACAAGTTTTGGTATGCTGACTGAGTGACCGCTCAATGAAGTTCCACACATCTGAAATTGGGCACTACACGATGTGGGGATTATTATACATAAAAATATACAATACAATGGCCAATGTAGTGTTTTAGTGGAGGCGGCGGGGTAATGTATATTTTCGTTCTGGCCTGTTTGGCGTGGTGGCTCTTGGTGTTGTTCGGTTTTGGGTTGAGGGGGTGGCCGGTTTGCAATCCGAACATTCTGTAAAAGTTTGGAATTTGAGTTATGGGATGGGGTTTGGACTTGCTTACTTGCGGGGGTCGGTAGCAATGTTTGGCGGGGGCGAAATTGGTAGGGTTCAGGGGTCAGGCCATGTAAGAGGGACAATAAGTTGCGACCTGTTTTCGATGGTGTTTCGGGGGCGGTGGGCGGCGTAGTGTCTTGCTTTCGGGGGATCTTGTAGCCTACGGGGATGGTGGGCGGCGATTTTTCGATTTTTGCGGCTTCAGGCGTGGGGGGTGGTGACATGGCGCACCAATCGGGTACGTCCAGATCAAGGACGTATTCGTCACTACGGCGGTGGGTGTTGGGCATGATAGTTCCTAAAGTAGTCTGAGGGCCGTTAGTTATGGCGGGTAATTTTGAGTAAAATGCGGGGTCATCAATGTCCATGAGGGGTTGGGGTTGCCTATACTCAATGCAATTTTGAATATTACGACTCTGCTGGTTTGGACAATATCTGCTTGTATGACCTCTCTGCTTGCATATAAAACATTGAAAATTTGAGTAGGGTTTTGAAAGGCAGTTATCTGATCTATGTCCTGTTTGGGAGCAGTGGATGCATCGGCTTTTACAATCACGTGTGCTGTGATTATTACGGAAACAAATTTCACATGATTTTCGGGTGCCTACTGATTTACAATTACGAGCTACGTGTCCTATTTGTCCACACTGGAAGCATGTGGGTTGTCTGGGGGTGGTATTGTTCCTGTAAGCATTATTCCTGCTGAAAGTGTTGTTACTGAAATTGTTGTAGCTACTCTGTTGTGGGGGTTGAGGTTTTTGTTTGATCTGCAACTGTAAATCTTTTACTTGTTGTTCTAACTGATGCAGAAGATCATATTGGTCTGTGTTTTTGGTTAGGGAAAAGATGGGTTCGGGTTTTGGGGGTATGAAGGGAAGGACGTTAGATTTTAACTCGTTTCTAAGGATTTGCTGTTCAATGTAAGCTGCTTTGTCTGACATTTCTTTTAGAGTTGCGAACCTTCTATACTTAATTGCTTCCCTGATTTCGTTTTGCATGCCTTCTACAAAGAGGGGTTTTATGATCATTTCTCGTGCGTCTGTGTTAAAGTTAGGGTAGGCGAGGGTTGCGAGATGTTCTAGATCAAATAAGAATTCAGTCACTGTTTCTGATCGCTTTTGTTTTCTTTCGCGTAGGAATTGTTGATGTAGCTCATTATCTCTATTGTTTGGGAAGAATGCCTGTAATGCGACTTTATACTGCTCGTATGTGTGGGGAGGGTTTTCGGAATTTGCTAAGCTTTTGAATTTTGCTAACGCGGCTCCTCTTAAATGAATCTCTAAACATGCCAACTTTAACTGTACGTCTGTATCTTTCATGCCTTGGAGTGCCATGAATTGTTCTAATCTTTTGTTCCATTCACCAAAATGTTGGGTCACGCCGCCCGTGAATACTGTAGGTTTCGCGTAGAAATTGTTTGCCATGTTATTACGAATGTTTGCTGTTCTTAGATCGTCTATTAGGGTAGGGTTTACTGTATTCTGATTCAATTGTGTGCGTAGGGTACGAAAATGTTCTGAAAATAAATCGTTTATCTGTTCTCTAACGATTTTTCCTAAATGATCTTGCGTTTGGTGGGTCATTCTTGGTTTACGATGGGATTTCTGCTTAAATGCTTCAATTTTTGCTTCACGCTGTATTCGTTTAAATGCATCGCTTAATGCTTCGTTGGAGGGGGTTTCCAGTTTGCTTAATACAAATACCGTCTTACTGTAGGAAATGATTACTACTGTATTACTAATGCTTTTAAATGCCCGGATAAGAGTACACCTAACTGGGGGCAGGGAGTTCCACTGGTTAACGTAACGGTACGGTCACCAAAATATGTAACGACCAGATTTGTGTGAGGTACTTTACTTCTAACCAATCGGTCGATACGGCGGGGACAAATAACGGGACGGGGGGCGCGGGCGAACGGTTACAATAAACAACGGGTAATCGACGGTCGCTTGAACGTCGACAAATAAAACGGGGGCGGCGCGGTTGCTTGCAATTAACAAAATACACGACACGGTTTAATTGCTTTCGAAGACGGTTGCTTGCAAATGCGGGCGCGGGGGCAAAATAAAAACGATACAAGAACAAGAACCAGAATCAGAATGAATAATATCACGCTTTGCTTCTTCTTTTATACGGCGATTTTGGCCACTCCCTGGGCGTCGCGGGAGGTCGAGCTTCCGTCCATCTTCTTCCGCCAATCGTCGTTTCCTGCTACGCTTTTTATGCTTACTTAGTTACGCCTCTCTAACGCTTTTCTGGTACCGTATGCTTTCTGTGCTTCACTTGCTTTCTACGGTGGGCTTGGCCACACCTCTGTGCTTCTGTGCATGCTTACTGTATTGGTTTCTCTGTATACACATGTTTTGTGGGGCCGCCGCTACTGTTACACTTGAGACTACTGTACGGCGGGGCTTCTACGTATTTTACTGTGTGCAGGTGTTGTTTACGACTTTTACGGGGGATTACGGTAGCTGTGGAATGTGTAGTTTAGTGTAGGTTCTAGGGGAACAGCTGCCGTTTGTGCAAATTAATTAGGGCATCTTAATTGGGCTACCGGGGTGTGAACGGATCAAAATAAAGTACTTCACGTAATTTTGTAGGAATGTTTGGGTGTGAATCCCAGACATCCTTGAGACGATAAAATGTGAAAATTAATAATATTTGATAAATGTCTATTACATACAGTATGCTACATATTTACAGTACTGCTTTAGCAGGTACGTTACAACTGGAATACATTAATTTACATTCATGATAATTTTTTGTGTAAATTGACCGCGTCCATTGAATTCCCTGCGGTCGAAAACCTCTTCCATCAAAAAATCACGGCAATACGCTTGTTAACACCCGGGATAACCTTTTTGTGTAAAGTGACCGCATTCATTTAATTCCTCACGGCCGAAAGCCGTTGCGTCCCAAAAATCCCAATACAACTACTGGTTCAATTGAAACTAGAAAAAATTCTGGCATCATAATACATTTTACTGCAAAAAATTATTCTTTTGAAGCCCTTACAACAAAATTGACAAATTTTACGGTTCCCGGAACTTTGGACCACGGTATAACATTGGATTGAGGCCATATTTTAAAAAATTGAAAAAAAGCATTTGAGATTGTATCATTGTGATGCATTTAGTTTTTTCTTGAGGTGCTTCAATATCTCAAAGCTGCGGTCACTTTACACAAAAAAAAAACAATCATGATTGCCACTCCGTAATGCTCTCAAAGCCTGGGTAGCTGATGGAACTTCGTTGACGTTGCAAATAGTGGAGCGAAAAACCCAAGGCAGTTGACCTTGAGGTTCCACAGAATCCCAGCCAACTATGCAAGGCGCGATGCTGGCGGCAACATTGGTAGTCTTCGGTGGATCAGCGACCATATTGACAGCAGGTGTAGATTGAGAGGAAGCGGCAGCACCCGATGAGTGGGCCGTGGTATCGGCAGCACCCCTCGGAGGGGCTGGCAATCCATAGAAGTGTTGTTCAAGCGGCAATGGAGGCGCAGTAGGGTTGAAACGTAGCATTACGGAGTGGCAATCATGATTGTAGTAGCATCGGCGATTGTGTCTCCATTCATCTGTTGTTCGAACATCGTTGTTGAAGACGCGATTG
This sequence comes from Romanomermis culicivorax, assembly GCA_963922205.1. Lineage (NCBI taxonomy): Eukaryota > Metazoa > Nematoda > Enoplea > Mermithida > Mermithidae > Romanomermis > Romanomermis culicivorax. Next base: position 2,317,439 of record CAWUHX010000008.1, on the reverse strand, counting down.
TTGAAATTGACATTGGGATTGTTGTTGTGGGGCACCATTCGTCGATCGGGATTTTCATTGTAGTTTCGGTACCGTTCGTTCATTTGTTTGAGCCAGATACAGTCCTCTGTATTGTGAGTGGGCGTTTAATGGGCATCACACCACATACTAGAAAACTGGGATGGCGGAAACAAATTGCGGTCGTGGTTGGCTGGTCTATCGTATCCGTCATGAGATCGGTTGCGGCTTCGGAATGTGTCACGATCTTGGCGTTCATAGTTGTCATTTCGTTTAGGGGGCATCGACAAGCAGGATATTCTTTCTTCTTGTTCGTCTATACGATCCATTATCTTTTGTAAAAGGATGACAGTTTTATCCATTGGAGAGCCACTACTTAATTTGACATGATTTCTATCAGATGTAGAAACCATATCATTTTCACGGCAATCCATAAGCTTATCACCACTACGACGGCGTTCAAAACATCTAGTTGGTCGAGGCGAGGAAAGCGGGGTCACGGCTTCTGAAGCCAACCGATTCACCTTAATCGGTTGGTCAACAGTGCCGATCTCCGCTTTTGTAGCATTGAGCATATTACGAGCTTTTGCAATAGCTGCGGCCAATTGTTGGACATGTGTGAAATTTTCTGCTTCTTTACCAATAGTTATTTGATAGAAAAGTGGCATTTTAGTTAGAAAAATTTTAATGATTGTTTGGTGCCGAAAAATTTGATCTTTATGTTGGTAAAGAAGTTGCACATATGTCATTACCCGGCTTAGAAAAGTGGCAGGCTCTTCTCCAGCTTCGGGGGCAATTGCGGCTAATTCACGTTCGAGCGTCATTTCGTTGCAAGCAAGTTGGAACATGAGCAGATGTTTGGCTTCGTCATATTGATTGACATCTTGAATCATATCGCTGGGAGCATCGCGCGTGAGACGGCGGAGTGTACTCATCTTGATATGGTTGGATGCATCGTAGCCAAATTCGTTTTCGAGGCGGATGAAAAATTGCAAAAGTTGTTTGTTCTTTGTGGAAGCGTCAATAATGAGCGGCTGCATATTGTCAAGGATTGTCTTTATTCGGCTATCATCTTCGGGGTGCGATGAACGTCTTGTTTCATGGATCAGGTGGCTTTGATCATAATAGTCCTGAGGCGGATAGTCTGAAAAACCAAAAGAACGTGCCCGCGCAGGCAGTTGACCAGAAGCGGCTGCATGGCCAGCTTCATCATCCGCTAGCCTGGCTCTATTATAATCAGAATTACCATTTTCATGCACAGCTACAGGGGGCGCTATTGATTTCACACATGGTTGCGGCTGTGAGCAGTCGAGAGCCGGCTCAATATCTCTATGGGAATCAGCAGTTATGTAAATCTTGCGCGCATCATCACAAGGAAACCTAGAATTGAGCGGCGGTGATCTGTGAATCGGCGGGTCATCATGCCCTGGCGCTTTAGATTTTTTGGCAGCCATTACGTCTAATTTTTCAAGAAGTGCGGTCAAAACAGTGGTTTGCTGTTGTCTCATTTGTTCAAGCTCACGCGCATATTTTGCATCAAGGGCACTTACTAGATCTCTTACTGTACCAACTACCTGGTCAATCGTTTGGGTCGTGGGAACATTGTTCATCAATTGCGTTGTTGTAATGGTCATTTGATCAAGCACATCTCCAGCCTGGCATCAAAAGTTTTCTAATTCGAGTGCACATGCGTCGGTAATACTGCCGATAACGTGCTGATTGCAGGGTTGGCGTTGCAAATCATTATCAGTAGCGAATTTCGGTTGTTGAAAATTGCGGTTGGATGGGTTAGACGACGTGGCATGTGAAGGTGCTTGCTCAGCTGGTGCGCCAGCATCATGGGCTGTGTGGGATGCCGAACTTGTAGTTCGGCTCAGACCCGAAGATGCGGCTGAATTCATTGGCAGAGCTAGCAGTTGGGGCGCATCCATTGTTGACATCATCGCGACTTGCAGGAAGGAATCTTGGGTGGGAGCTGGCGCTCCTTGCTGATGTCAAAACATCTAGTGGTTGCGGCGTGGCACATGGAGATGGTCGATTTCCATTTTCTTTTGAACAGGCAGGTGATGTTGCTTGTAGCGACATAATTGATCGGGTCAAGGCCATGGCAGTGGTCATTGGGGGCGAGTTTGTTGTGGATTTCGATTTTTCTTGCATCACTCGAGGCGGCGTTTTTTGAATAGTCGATTTAGCAGAAATGGTGGTTTGGCAGGGCAAAATTGGATGTTGAGCGTCCATTGCTGACGTCGCGGCGCCCCTTGGAAAAGCATTCTGATGGTCGGCGCTCCTTGCTGACGTCACAGCACCTGGTGGAAAAGCATATTGATCATTGCCGCCCCTTGCTGATGTCGCGGCGCCTCGTAGAAAACGATTTTGATAGTTGCCGCCTCTTGCTGACGTCACGGCGCCTCTTGGGAAGGCATTTTGGTGGTTGGCGCACCTTGCTGACGTCAAACCGCCCTGCAGAAAGTCGTTTTGGTGGCAATTCATTGTTGATATCGCGGCGTCTCGTGGAAAAACGTTCTGGTGATGGGCGTCCATTGCTGACATCGACGCGCCTTGATGGGGATTAGATTGAAGATGAGCGCCGCTTGCTGACGTCAACGCGCCTTGTTGAAAAACGTTTTGGTGGTGAACAGTTGTTGCTGAACTCGACGCGCGTTGCGGGAAATCGTTTCTATGATGAGCACCCATTTCTGACGTTGTTGCGCCTCTTTGCAGAGTGTTGGGATGCGCGGCGTCGCTTGCTGACGTCGCGGAATGGGCGGAAAATGGGCGCGCCTGCATAGGAAGATGCGGGGCATCTGAAAAAGCAGTAAAAACTGGCTGCGCCAGATTGGGCTGAAAAGAATGAGGATTATATGAGGTAGTCATTCCGGGCGTCGGAAATATTGACGTTGCTGACGTCGGCGTCGTCGCGGCGTTGATTGTAGGTGATGCGGCCATCATTGGAGAAGACGCTGGCGAAAACCGCTTCGAAAAATCTTGAAAATTGGTCGAGAAATCGAGAAAAAATGGACGAAAATTGGCGAAAAACGGGCGAAAATCGGACGAAAAATGGGCGAAAAACGGGCGAAAAATCGGGCGGCGGGTTTTAGGGTTGCAACAGGCGAGCCAGACGGTTCACCAGTGTTGTATTTGAAAAGTTGGATTGATCTTTGGGGCGGCACTAGCCGATTTTTACCTCCTTGATCCGTCAGGTCGGAGGAAGGGTGTAAAATCAGCAAGGGGAATCGATGTGCAGGAGAGATAGCCAGGGATCGACCTTAACGCCAGTGCTTCCCTGCGCCTGCCCTAAACCTCGGAATGACTCCTCACTCAGGGGCGAGAAGTCAAGAACAGAATACTACCTTTCCAAGAAATGCCTGACTAAAACTAGTCAGACAAGGTAACACACTTTTTGACACAAATAAAACACTTTTCTAACTAAATATTTATTTATACAACTTACCTAAAAATCGCCCCTTCCAAAAGTATGACGTCTTACTATTATAAAAACCAGGCGAATAATGTACAGGCGAAATACTAGTTAATAGGAAGAGCGAGGCGCACGAGAAGAATCAATAAAAACACACTAACTAATTCACAAAATCCATCTTCTACAGTAACCATCGCGCTGGGCCAGGTCGGGCATGGTCGGATGTGTTGTACTTGTGGGCGTTTCTAGGAATTGACAAATCTATTAGAAAATCCTGAAAAATCGGCGAAAACACACTACAACAAAAAAACACCAAAAATGGATCTGGAAAAAGTGGAAGTACAGTACATATAGTGTACAAAGGAAAAAAGGTGAGGTAACAAAACCAAAATCAATTTGGGAAAAGTGAACAAGGGAAAAGAGCACACCTAGAGAGCATAGAGAAAGAACATGCAGAAAAGATTATACATAGATCTGAAAGAGATGGTGTAGTGGACAAAGGAAAAAGAGCATGCCTAGTGGAAATAAAGAAAAGACCTACAGGAAAAATGTTATTGATCTAAGAAGAGAACATTAGACAGCAGTGAAGAAAGCACTTGTGCTTGATAAAGGAAAAACGCTACTGAATGACTTTTCAAAAATCTAATGAGTCGTTTGCTTATACTACAAAACAATCTTATCTAAAGGCCGATGTATAGTCGTCCTGATCCTTAAAAAAATGGCCTTTCCTGAGTCAGGAAAGCTCGTTCCCTAAATTTTCGATCCTGACGCAATCCGTAATCCTGAAATCAGGATCGGGATAGCGTTCCCGACCTGATAAGGAAAGGTGTTCCCGATGTCTTCCTGATCGGGAAAGGATCGGCATTCCTGACATCGGGAACAAAGTACAAGCCTTCCGTACTTTTTAAGGATCGGGAAAGCTACACGCTACAGTAAATACTTATCAAATGTGTAACGGCTTCAGCCTGCGCATAATCCTAGTTACATTTTCGGGTAACTGGAATGTAAAGTGAAGTGAAATTAGCAAAAACTAAAAATTTGCTACCAGATAAGATAGAGTAGTCAGCTAAGAAATAAATTTTTCATGTTTTTCGGTGGCGCTTTTTACGCAAGTACAATATTTTGCAACTACAGCGCGTTGTAATACTGTAGCCATGTTTGTTTACAACAAAACAGCAGATTAGCGGCTTTTGTTGATTGATTCCAGCGTTTTTGTTTATTAAAAAATTAACTTTCTAAAAAATTAATGTATTTTAATGTCAAACCTTATTGATTTCAAAAAATTTAAAATTAAAATATTTAAAATTAGAAAAAATTAAAGTTTAAAATTAGAAAATTTTAACATTTTGAATTGAAAACTTTTTAAATTAGAAAATTTAAAATTGAAAAATTCAAAATTAAAAAATTTAAAATTAGAAAATTTAAAAATTCAAAAATTTAAAATTAAAAAATTTAAAATTAAAAAATTTAAGATTAACAAATTTAAAATTAAAAAAATTAAGATTAAAAAATTTAAAATTAAAAAATTTAAAATTAAAAAATTTAAGATTAAAAAATTTAAAATTGAAAAATTTAAAATTAAAAAATTTAAAATTAAAAAATTTAAAATTAGAAAATTTAAAATTAAAAAATTTAAAATTAAAAAATTTAAAATTGAAAAATTTAAAATTAGAAAATTTAAAATTGAAAAATTTAAAATTGAAAAATTTAAAATTAAAAAATTTAAAATTGAAAAATTTAAAATTGAAAAATTTAAAATTGAAAAATTTAAAATTTAAAAATTTAAAGTTTAAAAATTTAAAACTAAAATTTTAAAATTTCAAATAAACAAATTTAAGAAAAAATAAAATTTGAAACTAAAAATTTTAAAATTTTAAATCAAAAAATTTTAAAATTTAAAATTAAAAAAATTAATTATGGGGGAATTAAAATATGACAACTAAACAAAAAACATTGAAACAAAATAATGTAAACGCATGTATGTAAACATGTGCAACGTGAACGAAAACAAAAAAAATAATCAGAATAATGTACAAGATCAATAAAATGTATAAAACCTACTGTCTGGTGTCGTCTTTATTTATACACCTTACACATCTCAATATCTAATCTTACTGTAAAATATTTGTCATGTAGTCGTCCCGATCCTTAAATTAAGGGACGTTAAGGACGACTTTACCTGGTCCTATCCTTTCCTGATCCTTATCGGGTCAGGAACTCAGGACTAAGGATCAGGACTACAGATTACTATACATCGGCCTTAACCCATGACCACAGACTACTGTAAGCCATCTAGAAAAAAAGAAAAAGACCTAAGAAGGTAATGTATGACAAACAAAAATCGATCTAAAGAGAACATGTAGTGGACAAAGAAAAAAGAGCATATGTAGTGGACAAAATAAAAAGACGCCCATAAAATTATTGTCATTTCATGGACAACATGTACTGGCCAGTATCAAAAATAATGAGTAATAGGACAAAGGAAAAGAGCATGCCTAGTGGAAATAATGAGAAGACATATAGGAAAAATGTTATTGATCTAAAAAGAGAACATTTTGCCAGCAGTGAAAAAAGCACCTGTACTTGACAAAGGAAAAACACTACTGAATGACTTTTCAAAAATCCAACCTGTTGTTTGTTTATATTACAAAATAATTTTATTTAACCCATGAGTCTGGACTACTGTAAGCTGTTTAGAAAAAAGAAAAAGACCTGAGAAGGTAATGTATGAAAAACAAAAATGGATCTAAAGAGAACATGTTGTATATAAAGAAAAAAGAGCATATGTAGTAGAAAAAGAAAAAGATGCATGTTTAATGTTTCATGGAAGTTAGCTTCACTGTATTTTCTTCTGTCCAACTATTCATGTTTTACTGTATTGAAATTTTGGTAATTATAAATAGCATCTCAATGAAATAAAATCATTTTGAAAAAGTGTCCAAGTAAAAAAGTGGTTGGTTTTTCTTGGAAGATATCAGATCTTGATGAGTTTTATATATGGAAACATCCATTTAACTGCATAGTTTCTGCTCCAACAAAATCAGGAAAAACACAATTTGTTAAAAAACTTGTAATTTTTGCTAAAGAAATGCTTCACCCTGCTCCTGTGAAAATTTATTGGTGTTATTCGGAATGGCAAGAAGCTTACAATGAATTAGTTCAGAAATGTTCTTATGTAGAATTTATCCAAGGTTCGCCTGATTTGAATGAACTTCAGAAAAGTAAAGATACACCTAAACTATTAATTAAGGATGATATGATGCAAGAGATGAAGAATGATAAACGATTAACTCAACTTTTTACTAAAGGATCGCATCACAGGAATCTATCAATTATACATATAGTTCAAAATGTCTTTTTTGATGGAATGTGTACAAGTAGAATAAATGCTGAATATTTGATTCTTTTAAAAAACCCTAGCGATAGATTACAAGTGTGCACACTGGCTCGACACATTTTCCCAACTACTTCAAATTATTTTATAGAAGCATATGAGGATGCTACCAGTATACTATATGGCTATTTATTGTTAGATCTTACACAGACATGTCCTGAAAAATACCACTTAGATCTAATATATTTCCTAACAATAATCATATGATTTTATATACACCTAAATGATTTGTCATTTTTACAGAAAACTTTTTAGAAGTTAGTCAGATCTTATTATTTATCGATATGTTATACAGTAAATACACTTTTCTTAATAGTCACTGTAATTCTTTTTATATCTGTTTTTATTGCATGGTTACAATATCCTGTTCAAATTTATGAAAATGGAGAAACTGTAAATTTTACAGATTTTATGATACCAAATACAAATAATGGTACAGATCGGGAATTATTATGGGAAAATTATAAATTGCATATAACACCCTTAATACATTTTGTAGAAAAAATTTTACAACGTCCTCAGAATGATGGCCAATTTATGCAATTATGAGCGTGTTTCAAAATATATATTTTCAATCCTACTGTATTTTCTTGCTGTAGCCATACCAGTAAATTTCAAAACTTGTACATCAAGGGAACTAGATTAGGATATAGTGATACTGTAGATTTATTATGTAGTCAGAAAAAAATATTTGACAGTACATCAGTTCAGTCAAAATTTTGGTAGAGGTTGGTCGTTTTTCTATAATTTGTTTGTTTGTTTTGCATCAATTACAATGTCCGCCGCATTTGAAGTTTTTGTCAGAATGGTGCAAAGTAAATTAAAAGGTAAAAAATTTTATATCTATCTATTCACCTAGTTATTAATCTATAATATTATTTTTATTTGAGGTAAAATACTAACCAACAAACAGAAACGCTAGATGGCTGATTTGTTTTGGACTCCTTTCTCACCTGAAACCAAGATTCTTTACAAAGACATAGCTAAGGTGTGCAATCATTTACATCGTGAAGTTGGTTTACCTATGGAACGTAAAAAAGTTACACAATTTTGGTGTCTTGCTAAATTATTACTAATAGAATTGGATATGATCCAACCTCGCTCTATTTTTGTAGAAGATCTTTTTTTAAAGCTAAATACAACACATAGACTGTTTTTTATGAATATGAATAATTTGTGTGCTTTTTCTAGATGCGAAGAGTTGAATATTATTATACAAAATGAAGCTTCATTACTATCTTAATGTAATACATTAACTGTTTCAATGTTTATTTAAGGTTTGGTCATTATTGTAATATTTTAATGTACTGTATGGTCTGTTTTGTATGACTTCTAGATTAAAGAAATATATTCACGAGCTCACTGTGTTGAAAAATTCGAATGCGTTCAAAGACGTGTTTTTCTTCAACATTCTTCCCCTGATTTGATCTGCTGTATATGCAAAATTTGTTTGAACATATTGAACGGTAATATCCCTATTAATTCAAAGTTAAAAAAGGAATTTGCAAAGCATAAATTATTGCTTAGAGCTTTAGCTACATGACACGAAAAAAACAAGAAAAAAAACTTACATAATAAACGTACAAGAATAGTTCAAAGTGGTGGAGCATTTTTACCTCTAGTACTACCGGCTTTATTATCTACACTAGCAGCTTTTGTTACAGAGAAATTATTATAGAATGAAATTTGCTAGTAAATTTGCTCTTATCCCTCATAAGGTTCTGAATAAGTTGAATAACTCTCAGGCTTCTTCTTCGTCAAATGCAAATGAAAAGACGGGTATAGCTAGACAAGTTGATATGTATTGTAATGAATTAGAGCGCATTATGAAGGATAATACATTAACACTTGAAGAACAATACAACATGAACTCTCAATTATTGTTACAATATTTAACTTTTGAACACGAAAACGCCCAACCTGCTACCATAATTTTAAAAGAAAATACTAATGATGAAAGTGATAGCATTAATTTAAAGACTGAGGAAAAAGATTGGTTGAATGATGAGAAATTACCCAGTGGAATTCCTAGACAATTTAAACATTCTGCATCATTATTATTGGAACGTGTGCAACGTAACCCTAGTATACATGTTAATAAGCCAGGAGAAATATTAATTGATGGGAAATTAATTGAAGGTTCCCATATTATTGATTTATTATATGATTTGTCACGTAAACGTTCAAAAATTACGCAACCGCTTGGAGTAGGCGAATTTGCTAATGCTTTGAGAAAACATAATGTACCCTTAGAGGCTATAGGAAATCCTTTGCGCAGAATGTTATTCACTCTGCCTCCAAAACTCTCCTACCAAACAGCTTCTGAAGAATCAGATAATCAGGCAAGCAGTAGTCTCAAACAGTTGAATAAATCCCTCGTGAAAGGTGTTGGTCTATTTTCAAATGATGAAGAAGATATCAAAGACAATACAATCTTGAGTAAAGGAAACTCGACAGAAAAGAAGATACGGAGAAAAGCTAGAACACTTAGACAATATACCCCTTTATACTAGAATGATGGATAGATTACTTTCAAAATTGTACAAAAATTTACACAGAAATCCTACAGCTTTTTCTAGTACTGAAAAATTATATCTTGAAGCTAGAAAACACAATAAAACAATTACACGTAAAAATGTTGAAAATTGGCTCTGTAAAGAAGATAGTTATACATTACATAAGCAAGTCAACAAAAAGTTTTTATGTAACCGTATTTATGTTACAGCTATGGATCAACAATGGGAAATTGATTTGGCAGATATGTCTTCTTTAGCAGATTTTAACGATGGATATAAATTTATGTTTACATACGCATGGGTTGAACCATTAAAAACAAAACATGCAAAGAATGTATGTGATGCTTTTCAAAATATTTTGAAAAGAGGTCGAATCCCTTGGAGAGTGCGCAGCGATAAAGGAAAAGAATTTGTCAACAAAGATTTTCAAAAAATATTAAAACTAAATGATATACAATTTTTTACTTCCCAGAAGGAAGACATAAAATGTTCAATAGTAGAACAGTTTAAAAGAATCTTAAAAACTAAATTGTTTAAATATTTTACAGTTTTACCACTTATAAATGGATCGATATTTTATCAACAGTAGTTTCAAACTATAATCATTCTATTCATAGATCAATTGGTGAAAAACCAGTTAATGTTAATTATTCCAATGAAGAACTTATATGGCAGAGACTTTACCCCAAGAACACATACACTAGAAAACCTAAGATTGATATAGGAGATTACGTGGGAATTAGTAAGCATAGAGGTGTGTTCGACAAAGGTTATTTACCTCAATGGAGTGAGGAAGTTTTTAGGGTAAAACAAACTGTAAAGACTAGAAACCAAATACTTTATAGAATTCAGGATTTGGAAGGCGAGGATATAGAAGGATGTTTTTATGAAAAAGAGCTACTGAAAATTGATTTTAACCCTGATATCAAAGAATATAAAATTGAAAAGATTTTAAAAACTAAACATCTACCAGATGGTCAAAATAAACTACTTGTGAAGTGGTGGGGTTATCCTGAAAAATTCAACAGCTGGATTTTAGAAAAGGAAATACAGAACAACAATTACAATGAACAACTTTGAATTGAGATACTATGTTCAACAAGATACAATTTTATCAAGAATTTTTCTCCGCGTTTTTGCTTGCTATACATTGCCAAAGATAGTTAAAAGACCTGCCGCTCTAATTGCAAACATAGATTCATCTTTTCAAAAAATAAGTCTTTGGATCGCTATGTATTTCGATTATGACAACTCTGTTTATTATTTTGATTCATATGGTTTACCACCAATTATTCCTGCTTTTATAAACTATATTAACAAGAATGCTACAGTAACATACATAAATGTGAAAGGCCTACAAAATTTTTATAGCAGAGTTTGTGGTATATATACTTTGTATTTTTTGTATTATAAAGCGTGATGTTTTACTATGTATAAAATGTTTAGAAGTTTTAGTAATACAAGTTTTGCTTATAATGATAAGTTAGTTTGTAAGTTCTTTCATTGTAAGTTTTCTTTCATTGTAAGTGTTTTTTCTGTAAAAGGTCGATTGCGAAATAATTTATGTACACATTTGTAAAAGTTAACTCTGCTTTCTTTACCTATTTTTGTATAATTTTATTACTTTACTAGCTCCGCCTCCTTTATGTATTTTTGTGTAATTTTATTGGTTACTTTACTAGCTATACCTTTTTATAAATTTATCATTGACTAGTTAATTGTTAAATAAAAATTTTTTTATTTTGAAATGGACAGTAGTAATAGTACGCATTTGGAAACATCTCGCATCAGTGTTTGGGAGTTTTTTGGAAAACGTCTACCTCGAAACGAAGTGGTGTTCTTCATTCAGGTCATACTAATATACATTGTAGTCATTACAGCTATAATAAATTTATCTCTCTACAATACTAATGCACAATTGTGGGTTGGCTTATTGTGCGCTTGTATAGGATATTTATTACCCAGTCCTGTACCAACACTGTTACCTTCTCCAAACTCATTAAAGACAATAGCCACAACAGCTAACACTATAAATAATAATGACAACCTTCGACGACCAATTTTATATTACTCTACCTAGTAATAGCGAATATGGAAACACACCCTCCGATTTTTCAGCTCATTTACCCTACCATTTAAAATTAGATGGAAATTGGGAGGTGAGCTTAAGTGAAATAATATATCCATACAGCTGGGCTACAATTTCCAACCATGGTGGAGATAATGTGATAACATTAATTACAAATGGTATTGGAAATAAAGTTAAAGAAATTAAAGTAATCGTTTTTGAAAAACATTACTTTAATGTAGCCAATTTAATTGACAAATTGAACGCTAAAATTGGAGCAGCTATTGCAGGAACGGATATTGAAATTATATTTTCACATGATGAATATGGACGAGGATTAGTTAATTTAAAAATAAAAAGTGGTACAAGTTTGCGTAGAATTGATCTGAGCAAGCATTTAATGGAAATTCTTGGTTTTAACGCTACTAACACTGCTTCTGATGCAACTGCTGAAGATTTTTTAAATAGAAGTGTCAATATTAACCTATATACTGTTGGAGAGAAACCACCAAAAAATTCTAACACTCATATTCCACCATCCAAATCAATTTTTCTTGCCGATCCAGGATTTCAGCCACCAAATTTAAACGATTTACAGAGTTTTTATGTTTACTGTAATACTATCGAAAATCAAATTGTTGGAAATACTTTAGCACCACTTTTACGTATAGTGAATGTGCAGGGAAAATACAAGGATATAGTAAGCCGATTATATGAAACACCTCACTATATACCCATTCAATTGAAAGAAGTTACGGTTCTTGAAATTAATATAAAAAACAGTATGAATGAGTTTATACCATTCCAATTTGGAAATGTTATAGTTAAATTACATTTCAGGCGACATACTCCTCCATTCTTATAATACTATTGAATTTATCACAATCATTCATTCATCTGCTTTTGGGCAGGTTGTCATCAGGTTGAATTTTTGCAAACGCTCTTAATTTATTTATTTAATTTTTATCTGCAAAGCAAAATATGCATAGAGTATATATTCCCCAAATGGTTGATTACTGGGTCAAGATTTATCAACAGAGCATACAAGATAGTCAATTTCAATTAGGTGGTGGTGCATTGGAAGGTTTTAGAGCAGCATACCCATTTTATTATAGAGACCAGGAAGCTGGATTGGGTAATTTTTTCAAGAGTTTATGGCGACTAGCTATGCCCTTTTTGAAGTCTGCAGGAAAACACACACTTGCTGCAGGTTCTAAAATTGCAGGTGATATGGTAGAAGGACGTTCTTTTAAAGAAAGTGTTACAGATCATGGGCGAAATGCAGCAAGCAATTTATTACACGAGACAGGTGATTGTATTCAGAAAGGAAAAGGTCTAGGAAAGCGCAAACATGTAACTTCTAGGATACATTTGAAGAGCAATAAAATGTTGAATAATGGTCAAGTAAAGCAACATAAGCATAAGCAGCTAAAACAACATTCCTCATTCTTAAAAAAGACTCCATGTAGAATAGTCAGTTTTAAGGATATCTATTTGAAATGAGTAAATTTATTGATGCTGCATCATCTCCTAGTAGTAAAATGGAATTAGATTTATTTACCATACCTCCAACTCAAGTAGCTATTCATAGAAGTTTTTGGTCTGAAATACAACTCCAGAATCCTTGTACTAATGAGGGACCGTATGAGTTTGTTGTTTCACCAGATTCATATATGCTAGATTTATCGAAAAATTTTATATATTTTGCTATTCGAATTAGGAAAGCTAATGGTGGTGCTTGGGTTTTAACATCGGATGTCACCAATAACCCTACTGGAAATGTTGTAGCACCAATCAATCTGATTGGTAAAACATTTTTTAAACAGATCAAAATTTACCTAAATGGAAAATTAATATCTGACAGGTAAGTTTTATGATAACTATATGTATGTGCACATATTTTTTACAGTTTAAAATTTTAGCGGAGATAGATATGCTTACAGATCTTATTTGGAAATAAAATTGAACTATGATCGCGATGCTAAATCAATGCATGTTGCAGCTGCTGGTTATGCTTTTGAAAATGATGATATTCTTGATATAAAGAAAAACAAGTGCACTTTGGAAAGAGTGTGAATGTTCAAAAACAGTACTGTCGTTGAATTAATGGCCCCCATACATGCTGATCTATTTATGCAAGAACGCTTTCTACTGAATCAATGTACCTTGAAAATTGATTTATACAGACATAGAGATGATTTTTGTTTGCAGAAATTTATATCTACTGACAACAAAGCTTATAAAATCGAGGTTAAAAGCATGTCTTTATTTATTAAAAAAGTTGAAGTTGCGGATAATATCAATCTAGCTATTGAATCCATGTTACAAAATACAGCTGCAAAAAACCCTATTCGTCGATGTCATGTTACAAGTCTATACATAACAGCTAGTCGTCGATTGGCACCTCTAAACTCGTTGTTCACAGGAGCATTGCCTCGTTGACTTGTTGTCGAACTCATTGATGGTGCTGCCGCTAGGGGTGATTATATCAAAGCCCCTTTAATTTTAAACATTTTGGATTAAACGAAATTAAAATAACAAGTGGTACTACAACTTTACCTACTACTCCTTATATGCTGGATTTTAAAGAAAACAAATATTTGCATACTTTCATACAATTATTTGAAGGCATAGGGATTGATACAGATAATAAAGGCAATGTAATTACTCGAAATGATTTTATGACTCATAATGCAATTTTTGTTTTTGATTTGACTCCTGGCGGTATGGAGGGTATTTTTTGGGAACTTATACACAAAGGAACAACTAGTTTGCAAATAAACTTTGGAGAAGATATACCTGATGGTGGAATAGAAGCAATTATATACGCAGAATTTGACTCTCTCGTAATGATTGACAAAAATCGTGAAACTTTTACCAATTATAGTATTTAACTGAGCTATATATTTATATATCATGTACATTCTCATTTTTTTTATAATAAAAAACATTTACAGCTTTATTTGTTGCTGGTACTATCCTTTTTCAGATTACTCGTTATTTTTGATACTGGCCAGTACATGTTCTCCATGAAATGACAATAATTTTATGGGTGTCTTTTTATTCTGTCCACTACATATGCTCTTTTTCTTTGTCCACTACATGTTCTCTTTAGATCGATTTTTGTTTTTCATACATTACCTTCTTAGGCCTTTTTCTTTTTTCTAGACAGCTTACAGTAGTCCAGGGTCATGGGTTAGATAAGATTATTTTGTAACATAAGCAAACAACACATTAGATTTTTGAAAAGTCATTCAGTAGCATTTTTCCTTTATCAAGCACAAGTGCTTTCTTCACTGCTGTCTAATGTTCTCTTCTTAGATCAATAACATTTTTCCTGTAGGTCTTTTCTTTATTTCCACTAGGCATGCTCTTTTTCCTTTGTCCACTACACCATCTCTTTCAGATCTATGTATAATCTTTTCTGCATGTTCTTTCTCTATGCTCTCTAGGTGTGCTCTTTTCCCTTGTTCACTTTTCCCAAATTGATTTTGGTTTTGTTACCTCACCTTTTTTCCTTTGTACACTATATGTACTGTACTTCCACTTTTTCCAGATCCATTTTTGGTGTTTTTTTACCTTACCTTTCTCACCTTTGTGCACTACACAGGCACTGTCTTTCCAGTTTTTTCCAGATTGATTTTTGCCTTACTTTTTGTGCCGTACATGCATACTGTATGTAAATTTTTTGTTCCACATATATTTTCGTTTTCCATTTTCCATTCATCATCGATTTTCCTTCTCCACCTAAAGTAACACAACTATTACCCTAACTCCAGTATTACCGTAATTCCACTACGGTAACTCTAGAACCTGTATGCTTAACCATACCCCCTATAAATCGACAAAAAAATCGAGTGTATATGTTTACCATATATAAATCGGCCAAAAATGACAAATTATAGGGGGTACACAAAAGATAGGACTATGCTTAACCATACCCCCTATACGGGCCGGCCTTACTACTTCTGCTGCATCCGATATGGTAAGATACTCGAAAGTGCTCATGAACAAAATTTTTCTAATTTTTACGGCCCATTCGCTATCCTTTAAACTCTCTTCAAGGATGTAATATGCAATAGTTTACTGTAAATATTCCAGCAAAAAATAGCCTATCTTCTCTTGTGTAAAATCGATATTCATTTATCGAATAGGATCACTCCAATCCTTGAAATATCGCTTGGCTAGTGAGACCACTGAAAAATGCCAAAAAATCACCAATTTTCAAACTTTGGCACCCTGTAGCAAAGTGCATTTTCATCCTTAAGCAAAATCAAAGATACCATAGAAGTCAGCGCACGAAGTTACTCAAATTATCTCATTTTGAGATATGATTATCATAGCGAAAGTAGAACCTCTCAAATCGTATCTTACAGCATTTTCAGTAGAAAATAATATTGTACTGACCTATCGTATCAACGATAAATTGTCTGTATAATATTGAAAAATAAGAAAAAATTAGCACTGTCGTTGTAATGGATCACACAAAGTTTATGACGATAAATTTTTCCACTGGAAAAACTGTTGATGATCGATTAGATAAGCTCACAAATTTCCGGACCTACGTCGTCACATATGGGCGGAAAACCGAAAAAATGAATTCGTACTTGATTTCCACTTATTCAAAAACATTTCAAGAAAAAAAACAGTAAACTTTTGCGATTTCTTCAATTTCAGGTATTTATTAAAAACAGACTATGATTTTAAATGTTTCAGATAGTACTTATACAATTGGAATGTTTTGGAAACTACCTATTATTTTCATGGGAGTCTCGTAATGCAAAACGATTGGGCAGCCGATGACCAAATAATTACAAGCCAGCATTTTCTATATCCAAGTTCAGTTATGACTGTCAATCTGGGGCCAGTTTCTCAAAACTCCTGAACTTAATTCGTCAGCGAAATCGCAGTCCGTTGATTTCGTCAGCGAAATCGCAGTCTGTTCAGAACTTCATTGACGAAATATTTTTTTGGGTTTCCCCGAAGAAAATTTCGTTGACGAGATTTCACTGACGACATGTTCAGTTCGTTGACAAAATTTTCCATTTTTTTCGACGAAATGTGGCTTTGAGTTTCTCAAAGCTCCCTAAATATTTTCCTGTCGAAATTTCCAGCTCGTTGACGAAAAAAACTAGACATGTTCGAACCTCTCTAGCTGTTCATAACAGCCGTTTTTTATTGAACAAAGAATAGGAAGGAAATCAATAGTCCTCTTTAATTATTCAAATGTATTGATTGATCAATTTTGTAATTTTTTGTGTTCTATGTTCCGATGTTTTGATGGATTGTGTCGCAACTTGGCAGCCATCTCACCTGGGCGCTCGTCTCACTATGGCGCCTATCTCACTTTTCGCGTATCTCACTTTGGCGTCCAAGCTGTGTCTTACTTTGGCGACTTGGCGTCCAGCTCATTTTAGTGCCCGTCTTACTTTGGCGCCAAGTATGTGTGTTTTTATCTATGCTAACTTTATGAGCAGTTTTAGATTATACATTTTGCATTACGCTATAAAATATTTACTTTACTTTCCTGTACGAAAATTATGTACTTTGCTGGAACCTTTTAGTAAACTGCTATATTTTGTACTAATTATCTATGTACTAATTCAAATCATAAAATCAACAGTTCGTGGTGTGACAACATTATGAAAATCTTACATTAGAGAAACGACGTGGACACTAAAAAATGATTTTTTTAATCCTTTTCCTTTATTTTCTGTATGACGTGCCTTTTGTTTCCCTCTCATTCTTTCTTCTGCCTCAGTTTCTTCCTTTCTATTCTCACCCTTTTGAGTCACACAGTTATCCCACTGCTTTATTCCATTTTATTTTCATATTGTGTTATTTCTGTTTGTTTCTCCACTTTTGTATACATTTTTTCCGTTTCATTCTTTCCACCGTTTCCCTTATTATTTTATATTCGTTAATGCTTTTCTATTCTTGCATTTCAGTTTCTGCTTTGTACTTTCTTCTTTCTATATAGTTTCTTTTCTTTCTTTGCCTTCCTTCCTCTTTCCTTTTTTCAAAAACTAGAGCGTTTGGGACCTGGTGGTCTTTCGCGTTACGGTAATATTTTCCGAAATATCCGAAAATTATAGAGTGAAATTTGGAAAATTTTCGGTGTTTTATGATTTTAGAGCGGGTAAAACGCTTACTTTAAATCTAGAATTCAATGAAAATAAGTATGATTCACTGAAATATAAATAAATTAGTCAAAATGGCTCCTAGACCTAAAATTCTAGGAGGCATTTCCAAATTTTTAGAGACCCAGGCCCCTAAAATGACTATAAGCCTGCCAAATTTGGCAATCGCTTTTTACATAAATAATCAGTATACATGCTGAAAAGCAGACTAAATGGGGCGCCAAAATGAGATGGTCCACAAAGTAAGAGTTAGGTCATGGTCGTCAAAGTAAGACCAAAGTTCTTTGACGAAATCCCTGACGAGATTCCGTCAACGAATTAAAGTTGATTCGAAACCTTTGGGAAACCCCAAAAATAGGGTTCGCGAAATCTCGTCAACGAATTGGAAAATTTCGCTGAAGAACTTACTTCGCAGACGAAATTTTCGTCAGCTTCGAGGAACCGGCTCCGATAAAAAAGGCAACCGTATCTTTTTTCGGGGCTTATTTGGATAAAATTGACTGTATATCGACTGCGCAATTTCATAATACATAGGCGTGGAAATTTTACTCATTCATTTTGAAATGATCGATGCAGCGATTCCGTGAGAGTAAGTTAAATACCGAAAAAGTATTCATTAATCATTACTGTAATGGGTAAAAGGATTTTTTCCTCAGTGAGCGGAAATAGAACAGCTGAAAATTTTATTCAATATCCTGGTGTCACGTGCCGCTCAATTCTCCAACGTCACGTGATTCCGATCATGCCGACATTTTGTTATTTTTCATGTTTCGTTTATTACTCGATCATGCTTTTGTTTATTTCATTTTTACCCATGCATTTTGCGTTCGTTTTTATAATTTTTATGCATTTCTATGTTTCGTTTTGTTGTATTTTTATTTCGTTACAAACGCGGGCTACAGTAGGCCCTTTAGCTAAAAACTTCCGCCAGTCGTGCTCCACGAGCACATGGCTATTTTTGGTGCGCTCACGCACCTCTTATCATCAAAAATTAGCGTCGTTTTTGTTACGCAAAACGACTAGCTAAGAAGCTTTAGCTAAAGACGTTCATATGCTTAGCATAGGCACTGCAGCCGGCCTCAGTGCTAAACGCATGTGAATGAAAAAATGTCTACGTGCTCATAGGCATCTTCTGCATCGCGTCTAGCTGCAGAAGTTAGCTTGAGCGCCGAGAAACTCCGCCCAAGCTGCAGCTGTAGCCAAACATGTCCTTAAAAGGACATGTTTCTTTAGTTTTTCGCTCATTCTTGGGTTCACCAAGCTTTTCGTCCGGTTGTCACTTCGCGTCCGCCGCCCTGCTCAATTTGCATATTTTTTATATACTTGACTGCATCCGCCGCCTATTATTTTAAATAAATTTGCATACCCTTGCATTTCTTACTGCGTCCGCCGCTCACCGCCTACAGTACCCCGCTGCCCATCAGTGCCAGGTGTCCGACCGCCCCGGTTCGTGAATTAAACGTTGGAGTTTCGCCTCCCGCTCGCCGCTGCTCACCGCCGCTCGCCGCCTAGGACGTTTGAGGATCGCATCCCCCGCTCCCAGTGCCAGAAGACCGAAAGCATCCAGGGACTTGCCGCCCGTTGCGTCGTAATCGCTTGAGAAACAGGACTAGGTGAGTCTTCTCAGGGGATTATTGTTATTTGTGGGTTATTTGTTGGGAAATCCTTCCTAAGTCGGTTTCCCAAGGTTTCCACAGATAAGTAGGGCCTCCACCTCTCAGGTTCGGGCTAAAGGGGCTGTCTGGTTCATAATCGGGTCCCATAATTTAGGTCATTTTACGGGTGACCCTGTCCCCACTCTCACTGAGTAGGACTCGGGGATTGTCGCACCTAGCCTGGCAGCGTTGTCCGTTACCCTACAGCAAGACCCCAAGGACAATACAAGAGAACCAACTATAGACCTCTCTATAGCCACCATTTGCCAGGTTAGGCCCCAACGCCAACTTGGGAAGCCTGGGGAAAATGCCAGTATCCATCAGGAGTCACAGCCTATTACTCACTGTAATAGGATCAATCTGATATGGTTCACCATCAATGTGACGTCTAAAACACGGTATTACCTGATGAGATACCCAAACCTCCCCAGCTCTCCCAAAATAAACATGTCATACACGTGACATGGCGTAAAATGTGACATGGCGAGGCTGGAAAATCGACCTTAAGTCTGGCACTCGCCCTTAAGTGTAAAACTTTACCCTTGGGTCGGAACTACCCCCAGGTCGGGTCAATTCCCATTTTAAGTCGGACAAGCCCCCTTAAAATCGGGTACTAGCCATCCAATAAGTCGGAGACCCCCCAGATTCGGGTTTACTGCCTAATGGGTCGGGAATGTCCCTTATTTCGGATTACCGCTACTGTAGGTAGGATACCCCCACCTCACGTCGCGTATTATTACTGTAGGTCGGAAATTTATCCCTGAACATCAAATTTAATTACTGTAAGACGGGATTTGCCCTTACGAGTGATCTAAATGTGATCTATATGTATAAATAATTATCTCATGCGTGTGTATAACCCCCTATGAGTAATAAATTCCCCCTGAGTCAAGTTATTTATCCCCAGAGTCGAGTTATTTGTCCCAGAGTTGAGTTATATATCGAGTATTCTGTATTTCTCCTCTGATTCATTCTGTACATTCTGCATACGTAATCTGTGTTGTAAACTCCTTTATCTGTTTTCTTTTCCCCTGTTTCCCCCCTTCGCTAATCCTGGGTGGTATACTGTAGCCCTCCGGGTGGGTGCCATTACAGTACGCCTGTGCCCATTCCCGTACTGTAACTACAGTATACCCATACGCGGGTACTGGTATCACAGCTGTAGGGGTTTACGGCCTCTCCTGACTGTTGGTGGTCCGTGACCCCATGATACCGTACACCCTCCACGTATGATTCTGGACGTCATACGTGGCTGCGATTTGTTAATTGTGTACAGTATTTCTTGTCTGTCGGCGGAAACTGTCGGAATTGCTCACTTTTCCGGCCCCAAAATTTTACACTGACTGTTTACACATTTAACACGCGTATGTCCAACTATCCTATTCCCCGTCTTCGGCTATTTTTTTTTCTCTTCCCCTTTTCCTTTCTCGGTCATCTGAGCGGTGAAAAAAAAAAAAAAAAAAAAAAAAAAAAAAAAAAAAAAATTTTCTGTCTTTTCACACGCCACCGCTACAGTATGACACCCTTACGTAAGTTCCTCTATCTTTTTCATTTCTACTTACTGTAAGGTCTTTCTCCTATTTTTTTTTCGGCCGTTGCATCACGGACATAGACTTCACGGGTCATGCTCTTTGACGTCAGCAACGACAATGTTACGGGTTGTTGTTGTTGTGTGGTTCAACCCCACGGATGCAACCACTGATGTCTGCAACAGCCGCTTCACTTGCTGTTGCTTTAAGGGGTGGGTAGCCCTCCAGGTTCTACTCCTGCGTCAGCAACCGACATTACGTGTTGTTGTTTAAGTTAACACTCCAGCAGTAATGACTTCTGACGTCTGCAACAAGTGAAGCCAACGTTGTTGCAACAGGTTCGGCTGGTTCTCTGCACCCATCTGTGACGTCAGCAATGGTGACGCACCGTGTCACTATTCAAAGATGTGCAGGTCTTACGGGTGCCACATCTGATGTCTGCAACAACTGCATCTCATGTCATTGACTTAAGGTATCAGACCCTCGGTCCCACCTTTTGACGTCAGCAACGGCACCATCACGTGTTGCTGTATACCGATAGCTGGCTTCAGGGCCCTATTGCTGACGTCAGCAATGACAATGTATCATGTTTTCGCAGCAGGAATTGAGGTTACATGATCCTATTTCTGACGTCTGCAACGGTAACATTACGTGCTACTGCAGGGGTTTGGGCACTCACCCCTGGCGTCTGCAACTGCGATATGATACTTCAATACTCTTATCCCAGGCACCTGCAGTCAGCACCAAGGTCATGTGTTGGTTCATACCCCTACCTTTTGACGTCCGCACCAGGTTACTGTCGGCCCTATGAGTATTCCACTTGAGTTGTAGGTGGTCGCTGGCGCATGGTCCCTATCACCTACCTCTCTTGTCCAAGGGTTTGTGTGTGTCTGGGGACCGATGCCTGGGAAACATCGGTCCACATACATACACCACCTGAGATGCTCACTAGCCTGCGTGCTGATCAGGTTGTCCGCCCAGGTAGCGGCACTGTTGATCAGCACGTGGCCATTCTGAAGCTTTAACTGCAGGTTTGAACGAGTTACACTCGGCCTCAGCTGGGTTGGTTGTCTGACTCGGGCAGACAGCAGGCATTTGCAGTCGGTACTGCCTGTGTCTGACGTCTGCAAAGGTTCGGCAATCTTCTTGTACATTTCTTATCTAAATTCACTCATTCTCTTTCATCTCATCGAGCTGTCATACATAGATCTTCTTTAGTGTCCCCGCCGTAGTGGTTCCCAAGGGACAGCGGCACAGCCTCCGGTTGGGCCTAGAGTGTATAAGACCCCCTGTCATATTACATTCACTCGAACGCCTTCGTTAACTGGCTTAACGATGCCCGCGCTAGAGTCGCCACTGACCCAGAGTCCGCCTCCGCGGTCCACCCCCTGTTAGTCATGTAAATAATAGGCACCGTTGAGTCCGCCTCAGCGAAGGTATTGAGTACGCCTCGATACATACTTTACACTCACATTCAATCAGGGACACCTTGTACCCGTGATCCCTTAGGTGTTTTCGGGTGCGCCCTCAAAACATCCAGAGTATTTCATTTTAACTGACTGAGTGTGTCAGAATAGCACCCTTGGTACCCGTGCTCCTTCCCTCTTCTACTGTGTGACCTGCGAACCTCACTTCATCTCAGTGATCGGCAAACCCGGCCACCAGCTGTGTATAATACTCCTGGAGAGTGTCCGTTCTGTTCGGAATGCGGGCTCCCGTTTCGGACACGGCTGTAAGTTACTCGCGAATGTCGTCCAACACGGAACCTCCTGTATAGTCCGTCTCACTATGCAGAGATCGCAATCACTCCTGGCGAGTGAGGCCCGTTGCGTAACTGTGCGACCCCTTTGCGTAACTGGGTTTGTAAATTAGTTCTGTCCCTATTTATTGCTCCCTCTTGAGTTCATTTTCAGTTGACCCCATCCTTTTCACCTCATGCCACTTTATGCGCTACTCCTGGTGAGTCAAACGTGCTCCTTCCACGGACTGTGTACACATAGTGACGCCGACTGCCGGGCCCAGCGTCCCACCGGTGCCGCTCCCGGTAACAACGCCGCTAACAGTGGTCGCTGTTATTTTTGCCGTACACGTGCCCACCCCACGGACCGATGTGATAGGCCATGCCCTCATTGTCGTCAAGTGCGAGTGCACCGATCAACTGCCTGTCCGCAGCGCAATCCGGCAAACACGGGTGAGAATGTCTACCAAGATACTGGTTATTCTTCCCAGGGGACAAATGTGTATCATCAGAGAAATGGTTATCACCCTCCCAACGGGATAGGAAACCAATATCGGCAGCCCATACGCCGCAACAACGCCGTTGGAGCTACCAATGGCCCTCCTCATCCAGATCCTCTTGACCTGGATGATGAGGCACTTGCTGAACACCTGACAGATTCTTCACAACAGTGTTATCCTGTCTGCATAATCAGTATTGGATTTTCAGTGGTCCAAGCAGCCCAGGTACCCGTACCGATAAACGTATCGGACATACCGCTGCCACCACCACCACCAAAGTATGCGATGCCGGTCACTCTGGACCCCTCGACGACACCGCAGTTTGTTGGCCACGCTAACATCCTCGCATCGTATCGCATTCCTAAAATTAAGACTGCCGAGCCAGCTCCAGCCGCGAATACGACGTCTTCGGCGCCACCGGCCCGCATCGTCCCTCCAGGACCACCGCCTTCGATCCCCACGGATTCGGCTACGGAAGTCCTCGACCAGGTCGAGCCCATGAATTTGTCAGGTATAATACCTTCTTCTTCAGGTGATCCTAGAGCAGGAACCAGAAATCTATCTCAGTCCACGACTCTATCGATTTCTTGTTCACAGCGCCATCGCCCATCCAAGACGCGATGTTGGCCATCTGGTCAGTCGACCTGGCCAAGAAATACCCACATTTGCCGTGGACTCTGCTCAACGAGCCATCGAATGTCGAAGCGCTCACGGCCGCCGACGTCGTGCTTGCAGCACCCGTCTCAATGCACCTCTTACGACCCGACGTTGCCCGACGGGCACTCGAGTTCATTGCCAATGGGACTATCACCATCTCGCCCGTCGAGAAGTTCTTATTGGACGGGGAGCCATCCTCGCCTTCAGTCGATGCCGTCCGCCGAGCAGTCGAACAGGCCAGTCGGATCCTCCTGCTTGCTGCTGCCGCTACATCACCGGCAGCAGCACCACCTGTTGCCGCGACATCGCCAACGAAAATGGACATTACTGCTTCCTCGCCCCCGGCCAAGGAACCCGCAAATGATCCTACACCGCCGGCAACAGCCCAACATACATCGTCGGCAACAGCCCAGGTCAAATCGCCGGCACCAGCCCAAACGACATCTCCGACCGCCGCGACCAAGTCGCCTGTCGTCGAACACATGGCCGTCGACGAGACCTTACATCCGGTTAACGAAGATGTCAGCATCGTTGAGGAATCCCCGTTCCCAACGGCAGTCGCCCCACGGTCGCCAAAAATCGGTATCCTCTGGGAAATCCACCCGTGCGGTGGATTGGTCCTCGATTTCCCCGGCCAGGAACCAATCTCGTCCGACAGCGACGAAGAAGAAATCTGACACTGCCCCTCAGGCCAGATTTGTGAAATTCAGTGAACACTTACAAATTACGTTTGTACAGTTGTTTTTGACAATAAAATTGACCTTGGTAGCATCACTGTTTCTAGGGGTGAGTTTGTCAGCACCGGCGGCTCAGTATCAATTTTGCGGTCTCTCAAGAAGCGGACATCCACTTGAGTTACCCCAGCGTGTAGAGTGTAAACCACCGCAATCTTCATGGAGCCCGCGGCGCATGAATGTTACGGTGTATGTCCCTAGCTCAGACCCGATTACAGCGACAGCGTGGAAATGCACATTGCGCTCCCGCAAAGTCTGCACCAACACTGGTTTCTTCGGCTCTAGGGGCATCACTGCAGACGTCATTACCACTCAGCACTTAGCGCCTGCGGCATGCACGCTAGCACATCGCACTAAGATGTTTGGTTCACAAAAACTTGTCGGCGTTCGCCCTGGCTTTTATAGCACAAACCAAACATTGGAAGTGATGTACGAATGGTGCTGCAGCGACGTCTGCAAGACAGTGACTAACCTCTTCATCGAGGAGGGACAAGTCGCTTCGTGGGACGGCACTACGGCCCTAAGCACCTTAGGCGATGTAGGTGGATGCAGTCCCACTGCAGGCCAGTGCACTACTCTAGACGGGGTCATTGTCTGGCCTGCACAAAACTTCACGGCGCGGTGTCATTATCACCCCAAGGGAAATTACACTGCGTCCATGTCAGGGAACCACGTCATCATCGATGATCTACAGGTTGCCCTCAAGATCCCGGGAAACTCCCGTGTCTTCCAACTGTGCCCAGAACTACGTTCCACCACAGTCCGGACGGATCAGGGTCTTCTCCTCCGCATCCACGGGAGATACAATCTGACCCAAAACTTGTTCAGAGTGGCAACGGACAGCCGTCCCGATCCTGTCAATGCCAAACTGAACTATCTGGCTCAGCAGATCAAGGAGTCGGAAATTAACGGTTTCCGGTTCACGTGGCTTGAGGTCTGCTCTCACGCTCAACGCTATCTTGATCTGACTTGGCAGTTGCTTCGCTTCGACCCTACCCTGGGTGCCCGGGCATTCCTCCAGAGGAATGACCTGACGGCGGAATTCACAGGCGATGCGCTGACAATATGGCCGTGTCAGAAGGTCAACGCCACCTACGTTTATCACTCGTACCGGGTGGGGAACGTTTGCTACAAGTACTTACCTGTACAGGTTGGCGGCACCATCTACTTCGCCACCCCCGGTGGTCCGGATCTCATTAAATCTAGCCCAATTGTGCCGTGTCATCACCACTTTACAGGGATTTTCCGAAATCGCTCGGGCTGGTTTACTGAGTCTGGCGCGGTCCATGTGAGCCACATCCCACTGGAACTCTTCTGGAAGCAGCGTTTCAACATCACTCACTTTGAGGCACCGGCGCTCTTCCATGACCAGTTGGCGATGACCCCTTCAAACTTTGCCTTCTTTAAACAGTACGTTTACAAGACTGAGCAAATTGAAGCGGTATTAAACCGGCTGGTAAACTTTACCGCTGGTCTATCCCTGCAACCAGACGCCATGTACCAGGCCTTTGCAGGGGTAGGAACCGACATCAAGGCCTCTCTGGAAGGTGTCGGTTTGGCAGCAAACCATGTTATTACGAGTCAACAACACACCCTCGCCCAGGGCTTGCATGCTGTCCTGAGCGGGCCGGTCCAGTTGATCCTTAACATCCTAATTACCCTGACAGTGCTGATCGGTGCCGGATACCTTGCCTATCTTGGTGTATCTTATTATCTCAGCTACCGTCTGCGGAGCAAACAGGTCCGGTTTGTTAGCCGTTTCTCCCCGTTGGGTCTTTACCGTAAAGTCCAACGCTGGATCGGTTTTCACTACGTGCAAAACGATGTGCCCTTCCAGCTTGACCGAATCACACCGTGCTTCGTCGTGCTGCTGGACACCAAGGAAACTCCTGCTTTCCTTGACACGGGTTGCCCACGCACTATCATTAGCCAACGTCTTCATAAGGCCTTGGCTAAAGAAAGTCCGAAGGCGGTCATGGCGTTCCAGCAACATCACGACTTTAACCCATTGATGAGCATCAATGGTAAAGCCGTTCATACCATCCTTTCGGGACCATATGAAATCATGTTGCCCGGAAACTGCCAGCCGAACACACGGATCGATGTACATCTCCATGTGTGCAAGACTACGTCTCCCTTCTGGGCACCTGTTGACCTCATACTCGGACTGGACTTCTTAGAACAGTTCAAGAACACTATGTTTGACTACCAACGTAATGTTTGTCGGCTGGACGCGGTAGAATTACCCCTCCTGCTGACCACGCCGGAGATTGACCAGATCGACCCCTGGTGGGAGAACACCCGTGCTCTCTCGCGAAACTCACACAGGTCGGGATCACGATCGCGGTCCAGGGCTTCGTCCATCTCTCGGCCACACTCACGGGCCTCCTCAGTTGCCTCATCACGTGGGTCAACTAGGGGATCCCGGGCCTCTTCTAGACGGGCAAGTCGTCATCTGTCGACCTTGCACGGGTCAGGTTGCCCTCGACCTCCGCCTGGAACCTCTCCAGTTACGCTAGAGAAGGGCCGATACCGTGAGCCAAGTGATTCAGATGCTCCGACATCACCCGTGCCAAACGCGCCTCCGCTATCGGACACTGAGGTTGAATCACTAGGAGCTACTCAGAGTCCGAAGGATCACTCAGACCACGTACTAATGGTGCAGGATGAGTCCACCCTTCTGAATGACCCGGAACCCTCCGTCGGATACGCTCTAGTAGGTCTTCTACGTCGTACGGGACTGCTGATTCCAAAGCGGTCCGGTAAGACCAAACACGCTAGTGGTGCCACCACACCTGATTCCGGTCATGTGGTCACGGCTTTTTACCCAAATGATATCCGGACACCCCATATCAAAGTTCTCCTCAACAACTGGGTAGAAGGGAAGGCACTGGTCGACACAGGAGCTGTTTTCTCACTCCTGGACCACAAGTTAGCGGCCCAGCTGCCCAACTTGTCACTATCACAAACCAGGGCACGCCCTATCGCAGCCAACGGGTCCCCGATCCCACTGCTAGGAGTAGCCTACATCACAGTTACAGTGGCTGATGTCTCTGAACGGATTCAGGTCCAAATACAGGAGAACTGTTCAGCTGAACTGGTCCTTGGAACCAACTTCCTCGGCCGGTTCAATTGTGTCAGTTTGAACTGGGAGAAATCTTTCCTCCAGTTCAAAGAGAGTAGAATCCCCTGTGACGGTCTCATCCACAGCCCACCTTCTGCCCGCGGCGCTTTGCCCCTGAAGGACTTGGTGATTCTAGAGCCTCGCTCCCTGACACGATTCACTGTCCCTGTCCCACCAATCTATACGAACGTGCCTGAGGCGGCCTTCTTTCCGAAGCACCTCACCGGATCTCAAAGACAAGTATATTTTGCTGGAAGCGTGAGTACCGTGACCAAAGGTCACATACCACTTCAGGTAGTCAACCCAAGTACTCATTCCGTGGTTCTCTACCCGCACACGACCATCGGTCATGTGCAGATGCATAGTGAGCCCTCACGGGAATCACCGGTCGATTCAGACACCGTCCTCGATCGTCAGTGAATCGAGGCCAATGCTGTAATCTCACCGGACATCTCCCCTCGGGACCGGGCAGCCTTACTCGATCTGCTGGTTGCATACACCGACCTTTATGCTCTTGATGAAAAGGACACAGGTTCCACTGATCTCGTCCAGCACGAAATCAGCACGGGCGATGCCCGCCCAGTCCGCCGTTTTCCTTACCGGTCCTCACCTAAGGAGAAGGATCTCATCATGCAAGAGGTCAAGGCGCTCCAGGAGAAAGGTATTATTCGGCCCAGCACGTCTCCGTGGGCTACTAATACTGTCCTGGTGCGCAAGAAAAACGGTTCTCACCGTATGTGTGTTGACTTTCGTGGTCTTAACGAGGTCACGAAAAAGGATGTCTACCCTCTCCCGCGGATAGATGACATCCTCGACACACTCAAGGGTATGAAGTATTTCACTACCCTTGACCAGGCTAACGCTTATTGGTCAATCCCGATTGCCGAGGCGGATAAGGAAAAGACGGCTTTTAATACGCCTATTGGACTTTAGGAATTCAACTATTTGCCTTTCGGTTTATGCAACGCGCCAGGGACATTTCAACGCCTTATGGACCTCCTCCTTACTGGAATCCAATGGCGCACGGTTCTGACTTATCTCGACGACATTTTGGTGTTCGGGAACTCTCACACCCAAATGCTTGAGCGCCTGGCAGATGTGTTCGCCCGTCTTCGCCGGGGTGGAATGAAGCTCAGACTGAGCAAGTGCAAATTCTCGCACTCAGAGGTAGAGTACCTAGGCTATCGCATCTCACAGAGCGGCCTAGAACCTGACCAAGCCAAGCTGGCTGCCGTCCAAAACCTACCCATTCCACAAAACGCCAAAGACATCAAGTCCTTCCTAGGCCTCGTGTCTTACTACAGGCGTTTCATCCCTGGTTGTGCCCGGCTCAGCGAGCCCCTAACCAAGCTCTTACGGAAGGAAACTACTTTCCAGTGGTCAAAACCTCAGCAGGAGGCGTTCGATGAACTCCCCCACCTGCTGACCAACCCTCCTATCCTGCGCCATCCGGACTTTTCGAAATCCTTTATCCTTCAAACTGATGCGAGTATTTCGGGGATAGGAGCAGTTCTTAGCCAGTTAGACGAACATGGATACGACCATCCTGTCGCGTACGCCAGCCGAGGGTTAACAGCGGCTGAGAAAAACTACTCCATTACAGAACTGGAGACTCTCGCTGTTGTCCATTTCGTCAAGCACTTTCGACCATACCTCTTCCAGCACGAGGTGGTCGTTCAGACTGACCATACCGTGGTCAAAGCAGTGTCGGAGAAACCTAACCCCTCTGCTCGGATCGCTCGGTGGGGACTCGCGCTCGCCGAATTCAAACTGACAATTCGGCCGCGAAAAGGTCAGTCTAATGGTAATGCTGACGCATTATCACGCCTGCCGGATCCTAACTCCCTCACCGGTCAGAGTATTGATGATACTCCCCTCTACAGACCTGAGGGGCACGTTATGATGATCACCGATGGTGCGCAGCACCTGGCGCGATCCAGGACCTTGACCGATGGTGTGCAGCACCTGGCGCGTTCAAGTAATTCAGCACCGATCACTGTTGGCGCGGAGTGCCCGGTACGATCAGAGTCTTATGCTGAGATATCCGTCGGTGCGCAGCACCCCGACCTTTTCGCTGCTCAGCTTGAGGATCCGGAGTTAGCCGACATCATTCGCTTGCTTAAGCCTCTGGGCGACCAGAATGATGTGCGAGGCTACCATCTGTTGGATAACGTTCTTCAGAAATGGACAGGCGAGTCCAATAAGATCGTCATACCCAGATCCATGGTTACTACCATTATCCGGGCTCATCACGATGACATCTTAGCTGGACACTTCGGTGCTAAACGTACTGCGCGGCTCATTGCTCGCAGATACCACTGGCCCTCCCTCAGTCGGGATGTCAAGTCCTTCTGTCAGCGGTGTGATCTTTGCCAACGGAATAAGCCCGCTCAACAGAAAACCACTGCGACCCTGAAACCTATCACCATAACGGGACCGTTTCACCGGGTAGGTGTCGACTGCATGGGACCAATGACCACTAGCGAAGCTGGCAACCGTTTCATCGTAGTCTTTATCGACTACTTTACGAAATGGGTCGAGGCTTTTGCTACTCCGGACATCACTGCGCACACCATAGCCCGGCTGTTTGTAACGCAAATTGTCTGTCGGCACGGGGCACCGCAGATTCTTCAATCAGATCGTGGCACTGATTTCACATCAAAACTGATGACTGAGATCACTGCGATCTGCGCAACGAAGAAAATCCACTCTACGGCCTATCACCCGATGACCAACGGCGAAGTGGAAAGAGCTAATCAGACGCTAGCCACACGGCTACGTATGTATGTTCATCAAGGACATACCGATTGGGATGAACACCTACCATACGCTGTGTTTGCCGTCAATATCAGCATGAATGAGTCAACAGGGTACTCGCCCTTTGAACTCATGTACGGTCGCACACCCATGCTCCCTGTTGATGCCGCGCTCTCATTCAACCCTCCGGCCCATATCATTAATGTTTCCTCATATGATATGGAGGTCAAACGTCATTTCACGAATGCGTTAACCTTAATCCAGAGTCGGATTGAGAAAGCACAGGAAGCCTATGCACGGTCGTACGACCGGAGGGCACATGATGTCTCGTACAAAGTAGGGGATCAGGTGCTCAAACTGCGCACCTCCAGCAAACGTGGACTCACTCCTAAATTGCTGCCCATCTACGATGGACCCTACCTGGTAACAAGTGTGGCATATCCCAATGTCACACTTCGTCTCGAGATGGATCAGGAAGACACTGTACATGTCAACCAGCTTCGACTTTACGTGTCCCCTGAACAACCGAGTGAAGCAGAGGATACACCTCCCACTTCACAGGCAACAGATTGGGCATCCTTATTGTATCCCTCAATAAGCCGGGACTTTACACCGAATCTGATTGACCCACATCTTGATGCAGAGGTCCCCGACCCGTAACTCAGGATGCACTCTCTTCACTGTCCCCGCTTACGGACGAGGACGTCCTTTTTCGAAGGACCGCCGTGCCCCTCACGAAGTATCCACTCTTGTCCATGCTGGATCTTAGCGGATAGAAGAGAGCGTTCAGCAACCTAAGCGTCACGCCTTAGGCGCATCCTCACGCGATAGCCTACACCTCTCAGGGTGCATCCTCTGCGATAGCCCGACAATCTGTACCTCACTGGGCGCATCCTCGGCGATAGCCTACATCTTGCCCTGAAAATTTTTTCTTTTCTGTGTTCCAGACTTTCGCACAGGATATTCAATGTCGGCAACTTCACGCATCAACAACCTCCGGCTACCATACCGCCGAACGAATTACGATCAAAGAAGGCTTCATCCGCCGACAACCCAACGGACCTATTCGACCACTCTCGCCGTCACACCTTGGAATGACCTACGACCACGGACACGCCGTATAAAACCTCACTACTGACCACTGCAAGGACGAGGACGCCCTTTTTCGAAGGACCGCCGTGTCACGTGCCGCTCAATTCTCCAACGTCACGTGATTCCGATCATGCCGACATTTTGTTATTTTTCATGTTTCGTTTATTACTCGATCATGCTTTTGTTTATTTCATTTTTACCCATGCATTTTGCGTTCGTTTTTATAATTTTTATGCATTTCTATGTTTCGTTTTGTTGTATTTTTATTTCGTTACAAACGCGGGCTACAGTAGGCCCTTTAGCTAAAAACTTCCGCCAGTCGTGCTCCACGAGCACATGGCTATTTTTGGTGCGCTCACGCACCTCTTATCATCAAAAATTAGCGTCGTTTTTGTTACGCAAAACGACTAGCTAAGAAGCTTTAGCTAAAGACGTTCATATGCTTAGCATAGGCACTGCAGCCGGCCTCAGTGCTAAACGCATGTGAATGAAAAAATGTCTATGTGCTCATAGGCATCTTCTGCATCGCGTCTAGCTGCAGAAGTTAGCTTGAGCGCCGAGAAACTCCGCCCAAGCTGCAGCTGTAGCCAAACATGTCCTTAAAAGGACATGTTTCTTTAGTTTTTCGCTCATTCTTGGGTTCACCAAACTTTTCGTCCGGTTGTCACTTCGCGTCCGCCGCCCTGCTCAATTTGCATATTTTTTATATACTTGACTGCGTCCGCCGCCTATTATTTTAAATAAATTTGCATACCCTTGCATTTCTTACTGCGTCCGCCGCTCACCGCCTACAGTACCCCGCTGCCCATCAGTGCCAGGTGTCCGACCGCCCCGGTTCGTGAATTAAACGTTGGAGTTTCGCCTCCCGTTCGCTCCCGCTCCCTCCCGCTCGCCGCTGCACGCCGCCTAGGACGTTTGAGGATCGCATCCCCCGCTCCCAGTGCCAGAAGACCGAAAGCATCCAGGGACTTGCCGCCCGTTGCGTCGTAATCGCTTGAGAAACAGGACTAGGTGAGTCTTCTCAGGGGATTATTGTTATTTGTGGGTTATTTGTTGGGAAATCCTTCCTAAGTCGGTTTCCCAAGGTTTCCACAGATAAGTAGGGCCTCCACCTCTCAGGTTCGGGCTAAAGGGGCTGTCTGGTTCATAATCGGGTCCCATAATTTAGGTCATTTTATGGGTGACCCTGTCCCCACTCTCACTGAGTAGGACTCGGGGATTGTCGCACCTAGCCTGGCAGCGTTGTCCGTTACCCTACAGCAAGACCCCAAGGACAATACAAGAGAACCAACTATAGACCTCTCTATAGCCACCATTTGCCAGGTTAGGCCCCAACGCCAACTTGGGAAGCCTGGGGAAAATGCCAGTATCCATCAGGAGTCACAGCCTATTACTCACTGTAATAGGATCAATCTGATATGGTTCACCATCAATGTGACGTCTAAAACACGGTATTACCTGATGAGATACCCAAACCTCCCCAGCTCTCCCAAAATAAACATGTCATACACGTGACATGGCGTAAAATGTGACACTGGTTTATTTCTCGAGTAGCACTATCAAGCATCGATGCAGTTCCGCCCAAATCTTCGTTGATAAACGTAATGCTTTCTAAATAACATTGACCTTGCAATTTTAATGGAGAAATTAACCATTTCTCTGCAGTATAACGTTTTCCACTAAATGAAAATTGCGTATCAAATTGAATCCATTTTTTGTTTTCGCTGTGTCAATCATTTTGAATTAAATGACCTATAAATTAGAATGAGAAAAGTCAATTCGAAATCGGCAATCTCATTGAGTCTGCCGATTCCAGGACAAATCGATCACTACAATAATTCGAGTAGTTTACAACTAAACAAATTTCCTATTTACTCGAAGAAGAGGATTAGTGAGGAATGCAATGATAAAAATATACATTCTTTCCATATGGTGTGAACTTATTACGAATCACGAAAATTCTTTACAGAGTACCAAAATATGACATGGAATTAAAATGATTCGCCAACATTATTCACTTTTGATGGAATTTGACAATCGTCCAAAATGATCAACCGAAGTTCTGTTAATGAAAATTTGAAGCGTTTCGTAAATGGGAAAGATTGAACAAATATACACGAAAATACGGAAGAACGTAGTGGCATTTTATGGACCCTAAATACAACGTTTAAGCGAAAATTTCCGGTGACTAAATTCTGTAAAAAATCAGTTCTTTATATTTAAAAACCTCAAGAAAATTTACATAGATTTTTCATTTTTATATCGCGTGATTATTGATAATCATGATTGACTTCAAGGCATTGTAGCTTATTGTCAAAAAAGGGATTTGAATCGAACTTCGAGAAAACATTTGAAGTTGAAATGGGTGAAAGTATTATTTATCTGGTAGTGCTTTACAGATCCCCAGGATAATTTTTCTAATATCAGAAAACTAGGTTAAATTTGTTTCGAAAATAAAAAAAATATTTTGAAATTTTGGACAGAGGTTGGACTACTCAAAGCCACTTAAGCCATCCCGAAAGCATATTTTACATGACTATTTGGCGTTCACATGCGATTTTTCTGGTCAATAATCGACTGCCCATTCATTTTGCTCCAGAAAATGATCAATCACTTCTTTCATGGATAAATTAGGAATCAGTTGATCAGCGGTCAATGGGGCCCTGGTCACCGGGTCGAAATGTCCGACCCGTTGTAAGTGTTCTAAAATATCACGCCGATCGTACGTTACGCCACTGGGCGTGACGACAGGATCGCGCAACAAGTCAAAGCTTATTTTGCCGCATAAATAGTCCGGTACTTCGCGTTTTTGGCGTCGTTCGTCGACTAACGTGAAAAGGCGATTAGTTTCGACCAGTCGGGTTTGAGCGGCGTTTTCGATTTCGTCGAATTCCTAAATCGAGAAAAAATTGAACTGGCCGAAAAATAGACGTTTCTGGGAAATACGAAAAGTCGAATTTTTCAAATTGACATGTTTTGAATCTTCAGAAAATCTGTTTGCACTAGTAAAACTGAAGGTCTAAGGCATTGATAACCTGTTGCATAAAATTATTTATTTCACAAATTCAGAGAAAACTGGAGGTTTACTCAAATTCCTTCAAATGATTTAGGTATTGCACATCTTTTAATACTCGTGTTCAAGCGCCGCCAATGTAAAGGCGACTAATGAAAAAAATTACCCTTTTCAATCGATGTTTTTTGTAAATCGGTTATTTATTTGCATTGTTTAAAGGGAATTAAACTTGTTCATTGTGAAACAAGTGTAATTCTGAGACGTTGTATAAAAAACCATAAACAACACTGATGTTTACGTTGTTTTCTTTATAATGAAGCTTCAAAAAACCTTTTTCAAAATTTTTAAGCGAATACTTGAAATTTTTTGAAGAGATCCGAATTAAATAATGAGTAATTGTAACTCTTTATTGCGGATACCAGCACAATACGTCAATAAGTTCAATTTTTATTAGTCAACCCAATGTCTACAATTTAGATTTATTCTTAAAATTAAATTCGTTAACAGGTAGAGTTTAGCACAGCTAATAGCTTGAATGAGAGATTTTTCGGATAGTTTTTACTCCAGCAGCGACAAATAACTAATAATGCAATTATGGTGTTCCTAACAAGGATTAATCACGTCAGATATATACATAGATCGGGGATGGGCGAATCCCTATAAAATTCCTGCACCGCAACGCCTAACCCAAGTGGCTTGAACGTTGAAAAATCACCATGTTACATGAATTTTCGAAACATGCTCAACTCGTCTGAAATTCTCTACGTTATAGAGCACCGTACACTCCACCCGTAGAGGCCGAGGTGAGATGACCCTTTATGGTCCGATCTGGAATCGACGTTTCTGAACTGAAAGCTTATTCCTATAGCAGTCACACTAAAGAAATTTACTTCCTTCGTGGGCGGCTCATCGGCTTCGATTTTCAACTGTTTCAATTTTCTTTCTTTATCGTCATTTATCAATTTGCATAAGTATTTTTGCAATTCGATTTCTTGTTTTATACGCTTTTCTTCTTCGACACGAAATTTTTCCCGTCGAGCTTGTCTCAAAGCGCCGGTTATTTCATCACCGTACAACATTTTCTGACTTTTCGCCATTTCGAACGCCCTGGTTAAGGTGCGGACCGCTTCGTCGAATTGTTGCAAACATAATAACGACCTACCCAAATAATAATGCGCCTTTACCGATTTACGATCTAATTCCATAGCTTTTCGGCAATCAGCGGACGCTTTCTCCCATTGCTTGAGATGCAAATAGCATAAAGCTCTAAAATATAAAACACATGATAAAAATCCCTTGATTATGAGATATCGATTGTGAACTTTTGATTTCCAGAGAAATCTGCGCGCCGATGTTTTCATTATCGAGAAAATATGTATGATTATTGCTCTGATTTCACGATTTTCAAGTACTAGAGATGCAACAGTTAACCGGAACTGATATTTTCAACGAAAAATACGGGTTCTAGACGGTTCCATCAATTGTTCTTTTTGGTTTGGAAAATACATAAAAACATGGATTTTCTAAAATTTGAGAAAAAGTCAGTGAAAATTGACTGAATTGCGGCTTTTCGAGCATGTTCAAATCAAGGTTAATTGATGCACTTTTGTCAACTTCCACATACTTATTTTGAACTTTTTTTCTTTCAAGTTATCAATTTTTCCTCATGCAATCAATTAGTAAGAATAAATGAAAAATTTGAATTCTTACTAATCATGGAACGACAGAAAAGATTAATTCTTGGTGTAGCATTTTTTGATAATTTCCACGAAGTATGAGTGACGATGAACTCGAACACGAAAAAGTTCGTATTAGACAATTTTCAACCAACCAGACCAATTCGATTCGAATATGTACTTTTGTTGGTTAAAAACACATTCATTTTTGTTAACGCTGTTTTCTCGTGTCAAAATTTTATGAATAATTAGTAGAGGTGCAACGGTTAACCGGAACCGGAACCGTAACCGATAAGAACCGATGAAAATGTAGGAACCGGAACCGTAACCGGAACCGAAGTAAGGCCAAATTAAAGAACCGAAACCGGAACCGGAACCGAGAAAATAAAAGAGAACAATCGGTTCCTTTTCGGTTCCTATTGATAAACATGAAACAAACAGGAATTTTTCAACAAATTTATTTCAACCGACTAGTATATGAATTTAACAACAGGTTTTTTTTTCTTGTTTTTGACATGATTCAAAGTGCGATCGATAGTAGGTAAGTAAGTGAAATTATTTTTTGCGCTAAAAAATAAACGTGAATTAGATGAATAATTCTGAAAAATTCTCAACATTTTTGCAGCCCATTATATATTAGCAATGGAACCGGAACCGGAACCGAAACCGATCGGTTCCTAAAACTTTGGAACCGAAACCGGAACCGATAATTGCTTAAAAGTGGAACCGTTGCACCTCTAATAATTAGGTAAAAACACTAGAGAAGAATGCTATTATTTCTAGTCCATAGGAAATTATTAGTCAGTCTCTTTTACAACACTTGAACATATTATACTTTAATCAGCTTATGATCGAACATGACAGCCAGTTTTCACTTTTGGGTCAGGCCGACTCGAATAATATCAGAAAGTATCGAGTAGTGTACCGAGTCAAGGGATCCGATACATCACTATGTGGTATGCATCCATAACTAGCATATGCGTATCTTCTGTGTTGATACAGTAAATATTGTGTGAAGAGAAAGCAGACACTGAAAATGCTCTATTACTATATCATCGAAACATCACTTTTGCTCATTCATGTATGCTATTTTTGAGAAAACATATCTTTATATAGTTTGCACAGGACCGGAACCAATATTATGAAAACTTTAGAACCGAAACCGAAATACCAAAAAAAGTGGAACCGTCGCACTTTTAAAACGTAAGTACCTAAAGTATATTTTTTATGAAATCTTAGTAAATCGGAAAATTAAAAAAAAATTGGAACTGTCGTCGAAATCGTTTACACAAAGCTTTTACGATAGACTTCCTTTCTAAAAAATTATTAACGGTTAGTTGCACACATGCGCGGCAAGAATTTTCCAGGGGGAAGGGTCTTCGGACTTTTCATTGAAGAGGAGTGGAGGGTAGAGATGTATCGGGTAGCATATTTTGAAAATATCGGGTCCGTGTCCAAAATTTTAAGAATATCGGGTTTGGGTCCGATTTCGGGCAGGCTTTTTTTAGTCATTTTAGGGGCCTGGGCCCCTAAAAGTTTGGAAATAGCTCCTAAAATTTTAGGTCCAGAAGCCATTTTGGCTCCTAAAATTTTGACTTATTCATATATATTATGGTGAATTGTAGTTATTTTCATTCAATTTTATTTTCAAAGTGTTTTACAGATTCTAAAATCATAAAACATCGAAAATCGGATCTCATTACATAATTTTTCAAATTACTCTATGCACTGTTTTTCTACAAATCAAACTTTCTGGGAAAAAAATTCTCGACAAAGGGAAAAAATATGAGGGTTCGCTTCGCATTGAAAAGATGAATTTTGATGCCTTTAAGAGATCAAAATCTCAATTTTTCCATTTTTTATGACTATTATTTCAAATATTGAGTAGAGTTCAAATTCATGATCATAATAAAGGTGATTTTCATAAATTTCAAGTTTAATTTGAATTTGTCAAGCTTATGAAAGTAAGACCATATTTTTTAGTTCGTAAATGATATACATATACATGTTTTCGAACCATGTAAGTTTATCGAATAAGTTATCCTTAAATTGTTTTTCTAGCATTTTAGAGTGTCCAAATCTTGAAAGAATTTCGTTGCGTAGCGCCGGAAAGATATAGAAAACAAGAGAACAATAAGAACAGGATCTGCATTTTGGAAACCCTATACTTTTGAGTCAGAAGGAAATAAACTCAAGTGCTACCTCGGAAGAAGGTTTGTGCAAAAATAAACCGAATATCGTGTTTTTTGCATAAAAATTTTCTTTGCACAAAGTTTCTCGGCCGATCGTTGTACATGTAGAAAGAAGCCTGTAACCGAAAACGCGAGTAATTTTTTCTAACTCGTATCAACTGATTGAATATCTATATAATTTGATTATATAGTACGTTCTACAGTGTGTTACATGCCCGTTTTTCGATATTCTTCAATCAAAAATTTTTGGCTCCCAAAATTTCAATTTGGCCCCTAAAAATTTGGGTCCAGAATTTTGAAAATATCGGGTAAGGGTCCGGGTTCAACAAAATGGTCGGGTAATTTCGGGTCTTATTTCAGGTCCGGTAGCTGATACATCTCTAGTCGTGCACCATGTTCTGAAAATATCGGGTCCACGTCCGGGTCCAAAATTTTAATACCGGTTTCGGGTCCAACAAAATGGTCGCATAATTTCGGGTCTTGTTTTCGGTCGGCCTATCCGATACATCTATAGTGGGGGTGAAAAGGGCAAAAAAACTCCACATGTTTATCATGCATAATATGTATAAAAATGATTTAAAAACTTCAGAGGAGGTGTTTGACGATTTTTTTCGAGCCAGAAGAAGGGTGTCCATGATCTTTAGTAGGAAGGTTTAACGTCCTACCCCAGGTCAGCAGAAAATCGTTAACATATAAAATGGTACCTGCTTTCCACTGTGATAATTTACAAGCATTTCTCGAAAAACGGGCTATATGCTGGCAAATAGTGTGAAAAAATATCTAACAAATTGTCGAGGATCTGCACACATGATGAGCACTCAAATTAAAAAGACACTTTGTCAGAAGTATACTTTTCCAAATAAAATCAAATCATAGAATGGCAAAATGGAAAGTATGTTTTATTTTGCAATGCGTGGGCCAAGGGAGGTTACAAACTTTAAAGTGGTCAAAGTTTATCTAAAGCCATAATACTTGATTCGATAAGTCAAAGTCGAACAGGTTGAAAATAATGAGGCGATAGTATTCGACAATCAAAGTTTCTTATTTTGAATGAATTTTATTCTGAATGCATCAAAACTCAATATTCCTCGATTTTATTACGAAGTCTAAGACTTTTCGTGTAGAAATATTGATCTCAAGTTTTCAGTATTTATTTTAGTTTACCACTTTTTGTGTGGAAGACTTATTCCAGGAATATAATGGTCAATAAAGTAAATGAATTCTCCTTCGAAATACCTGTTTGTAAAATATGTTGCAACTTCAGGATTTTTGATGATAGCCTTGCAGTAACACGAAACCGCTTCTTCGTAACATCGAGCCGTGAATAATTTGTTACCTTGTTCCTTCAATTCTTTGGCCGACAAATTCGACGTTATGGTTGGTGGTGACTGCATTCCCGTTTATAGGAAAAGACTGGAACACAAATATTCATGGTACAGACTAAAACATCATCAGTACAAGACAGTGACAGACGCTCTTGCTGGTTTGTCCGAGAATTCAACATCATTGAATTGACTGAAAATTTAGACCTTTTATCCTGGAAATAAATATTGAAAAGATTCATTTTCCGGCGTTCTAAACGATATCATATTCCAAAAAATGTCGGCGTTCCACGCCCGAATATATTTTATGAATTTCTATGTTTTGCCCGAATCGGTGAAGAATCGTCGATTTCAAGCTGATTTTCTAAGTGGTTAGCTGATTGAGAACATCAGCTCATTGTTCAAGCCCGAAAATCAATCTAGAGTGAAAAATTAAACCTTAAATAAGTCTTGAAAAGATTCATTAGAGTATCGAGATAAATCAAATAAAGTTTATAATCCTTTACTTTGGCAAATCTCAGGAATGTCAGTAGTCGAATTTTCAGGCAATTTAGGTTTTTTACTTCTAAAATTAAAATGTTTTTATTACAACCTGAATGATTTCAAAATTAGGACACTTGATACATATGTTAGACCATACCCGTATCGAGGATTTTCAAAAAAGGGGGGAATTTTCTAAAAGTTTTTTACTGAATAAAAAGAAAATCATTTTTGCAGGAAAGACGACTTATTTTCAGTTAGTTTATGTGTGCTTGGAATAGTGGCTAAATTCTATGTTTGACGAAAAGTATGCAAATATAGTAATCTAATTTTGGAATTGTGATTAGGGATCGGCCGAGGGTAAAATAAAAAGCCTCGGCCTCGGCCGAGCCGAGGATTTAAATCCTCGGCCGAGCCGAGGATTTTCGTTGTTGAACAATTTTTCTAGCAAACTATCCAAGAGCATAATTGACTTGAATTACACAAGAAATCAATGGTCAAGTCCTCTATGATGACAAGTGAAAGCCCAAAAAAAGATGGTACTTTCCGGCGCAAAGCGCCGGAAATTTTTTTGGGTATATTGACATTCTGGGATGCTGGAAAATCATTTTTCCGAACATTATTTCAAGAATTAGATTCCAATTTAGTGTTCAAGAGTCGTAATTTCTAGAATTTTACTTGAAAAATTTTAAAATCTGTAATTTATTTGTAAACTCTCATGAACTTGGTCGAAAATATATGAGTAAGAAAAGTATAACTTTCCGAAAGATATTTCCAAGAAGCTTTTGAATTGATTTTACGTTAGCAACGAAATAATCGCATCATAAATCCTAGAGACTTGACGTGTATTCATCTTTCTCAAAAAGAAAAAATGCGAATCTTCATTAAATATTATGATAAAATGTTGAAGATAACCAATTAAAACATGAGATACTACGTTTAAGATGATGAAAACTATTATAGATTAAGTGATAAATGAAAGTAGACATGATAAAAGCCGCGCCTGAGTTACTTAATGAATAATGATGATTATTAAAATTATAACCGGCGCGAAGCGCCGGAAAATTTAAGGATTTGGACCTCCTAAAATGCACCAAAATGCATCTTTTCAATATGAAAACCCCAAATTTTTCTTCCACATTTGTGGAAAGACCTCAAAAATTTTTTCCACATTCCAGATTTTTTTCCACATTATAGTGCAAATGTGGAAAAAAACAGTGCTTTGATGCAGTAAACATTTTACATCAAAAATATCCTACTTGCTTTAGAGTTGCAAATAATCCTCGGCCTCGGCCATTTTTGATCGACACCCTCGGCCGAGGCCGAGGGTGGCCGAGGGTACCAATCCTCGGCCGAGGCCGAGGCCGAGCCCTCGGCCGATCCCTAATTGTGATGTATAAGTACAATGATATTGCTGAAAATTTTATTCTGAAAAAAATTTAGGGGGGGGGGGAATTCGCCCCCTTTCCCCTCTAAATACGGGCATGTGCCAGACCCATCTTGGAATATGGTCTCTCTGTACGTAATCCCTGCCCACAAGCGGATATACATATTCGTTGACTGATTTATTTATTTTTTATTTGTTCTCATTAATGTCGAGATATTCTTATAATCTGACCTAGAACTCAAAAATGCTGGTTTTTTCTTCAATTTCGGTAATTACTGACTGCAATAGCATGAGACGGTTCAAACAAGCTCAATAAATAAGCATATGTGGGCATTTTTGAGCGCAAAAAACGACTTGGGAAAATAGTGAAAAAATTTTGATCTGTTTCGCCAAATGGCGAACCCCTAGCAGATTTTTAGGCTAAATTTTATAAGTCGGTTCCCGGCCTTCAGCCTAATTATTGTATATGAGTTGTTTGTTAATTTTGAGCACGGATTTCTGTGACTAGTGAGTAGACATTTATTTTTCCTTTAAAATTTTTCTTAGGGTTAGGGTACAGCAGCGGCGCAGGCTGTTGAGGCTCTTCCAAATGAAGTTGTTAGTTAAAATAGTATCAAGGGTATTAAAAGAATATAGTGTTTATACTTTCTGGTGAAATTGTGTAGTGGTAAACGCATCAAGTCCATAGGCTGGTGGACCAGGTTCGATTCTTGACGTAGGTAGGATTTTTCTGTTGTGACAAGGACTGTGAAATGTGTGCAGATTTTATGCAAATGAATTTCTGAATGCCACGAGCGCCTGGATTTGCGAACTGATCTAGACAGCTGGCATCTTGAGGAGTCCAAAAATGCCAGTTTGGACCATAATTTGGAAGGGAACCGACTTGTAAAAAATTCCGATTTTTATTGACCCCAGCAGATTCTTTCTGACCC
Source organism: Romanomermis culicivorax (assembly GCA_963922205.1). Classification (NCBI taxonomy): domain Eukaryota; kingdom Metazoa; phylum Nematoda; class Enoplea; order Mermithida; family Mermithidae; genus Romanomermis; species Romanomermis culicivorax. The sequence continues at coordinate 2,275,118 of CAWUHX010000008.1, read as the reverse complement.
ATATCAGATTTGACTCCCCAGCAATGATTGAGAAGATGACGGAGGGAAATGAGCAAGAGAGAATAGAAATTTGTCATAAAATTGGAAATGATGGTGTAGTTTACCAATTTTTTTAAACAAAGCATACTCGATTCCAAAGAAGTGACATTAAAGTATTAAAAAGTGCTTCCAAGCAAACAATTTCACATAATGACTTATATAGGTTGATAATTATGCTGCTTGTATGTTAGAAGCTTTCTTTTCGTTATTAAGAACAACTTTTGACTTAGTTTTCCTCTTTACAGGGTTTTTTATTTTTGCACACAGCAACCAAATTTTGGGCTGTGCAACCAATTTTTTTCTGCCAAGTTGCACAGTGCAACCTGGAGCCTGACGGTCCTTATGATTGGGTTATAATTTTTCCCGTCCGAAAATGCATTATATGTGTTATAAAAGGGAAATACTGAAAATTGTCCAGCGCTTCGCGCGGAATTTCTATTGATTTATAATTTTATCATTTCTAGTAGGACCTGAATTTAAGCCCAAAAGACTGGCCCGAAATATGGGCTTCGGGCTATCTGAAAGAAAGCGGACGGAAAAAAATTTTGATCGCTTTTTTTCGAAACCAGTCCGTGCAGTGTTTCTTTGCCAAAAACTTTTTGCCCCATTTGAGGAAAAACCCCAAAAAATTTTTCCACATGAGGAAAAATCAGTTCTTTCAGTTTCTTTGCTTAAAAACCGTTCGAAATCATTTCTGATGTGTCCTTTGAACGTTTCTCATTATCTTGCATCTTATTCCACCAAAAAACCGACATTTTTTTGCAAAAAGTTTCAAGCAATGACCTGCATATAAATGACTATTTAAATGAGTTTGCACGAGCCAAGCAAGAGAATAATTCAACGGCATAACCTTTATTTCTTATATTTCTTTGACGACATAAAACAACTACTACTTTTGACATAACAATTAAATCTGGCAGTAAACATCGATAAAAAGATAAAAATGAAAAAAAATTTTAAAATTGATTCTGAACAGCTGACAATGTGACATAAAAGTATGAACTACCACACGGACTTTTTTCTGTACAGGCCAGTTTGCAATGTGCAACTTGCGGAAAAATTTTGGTTGCACTGATAAATTTTTGGTGGCTCACTCTAAAATCAGTAAATTAGCTTAATTTTATCTAAAAAACTACCAAAAGCTAAATTTCTTCAATTTCATTCGATTTGCGCCGGTTTTAGGCTTTTTAAACCAAATTTTTTGAGATTTGAAGAGAAAATGAAAAGACTGGTATGAGTAACTTGTTCGGCGCCAAGCGCCGAAAATTTTTCTGGGATTTTGATATTCTAGAACGTTGGAAAATGAACCTTTTCAACTTTTATTTCCTAGACAGGTTTAATTTTTCAGTGAATTCAATGAATTTTCAGTCGGGCAAACTAAAATTCAAAAACTAAGCCTGGAAACTGGATCCTTCAACCGGCATGAATTTCTAGCGTTGTCTTAGTCTTACACTCAAAATGTTCTAATCATAGAAAGTCAAAATTTTTATAAAGATTGCAAAAAGATTTTGGCAAAATGACCGAGAAAAATGACTTTTCATCAAATTCGTCAAAAACAATACAGGATCAAACATTTATCCATAATATGTTGATAACTAGGAGCTATAAGCATTAACTTGAATGACCTTTTCTAACTGCGCACTAGAATAATATAAAGAATTATGAATGATTAAAAATCAATATTTTGAAACATTTAACGGCTAATAAATTATTAAACTCATCTCAGTTTGGATTTATTTCTAAAAAGTCTTGTGTATCTCAGTTATTACTATACTTAAATGACTTGACTAAAAACGTGGATGTAGGCATTCCGACACTACCTTGACTTTGCCAAAGCTTTCGATTCTGTATGTCATCCAAAATTATTGTTTAAGTTACTAAACTATGGTATTTCTGGTTTATTTCTCTCATGGATCAAAGAATACTAACAGGTCGCACACAGTGTGTAAAAATTAATCAATGTTTTTCTGATGCCAGAGACGTCATAAGTGGCATTCCACACATACCTGTACTTGGGGAGGGGGGTTGGGGGGGACCCCCCCAACTTGGCCAACCATGTACCCAAAATCATCCAACCCCCCCCCCCCCCAGTTTGGAAAAAATTAAAAAAATTTGCAAAAAAGTGTATTTTTTTGGCCTTTTTTGGGAAAAATTTCGACTTTTACCATCCCCCCCCCCCAACTGGTCGGAGGTCTTACAGGTATGATTCCACAGGGAAGTGTTTTATTTTTGATCCTCATAATCGACTTAGCTTACATTAAAAATAATGAAAACGTGAAAGTTCTTTTATTTGCTGATGATGTTAATGCTGCTTCAACATTTTTTCTGGAAACTCAAGACTTATTGAATAAAATATATGAATGGACTGTCATATGGCAATAACCTCTTTCTATTTAAAAATGTACAACTTATTCATTTTGGTAGGAATAATCCTAGAAATAAGTATTGTCTTAATGGTGTGCCACTTACAGTTGTTGTAAAAATAAATGATTTAGGTGTTTCAATATGTGACAACCTCAAGTTTTCTGATCATATTTCAGGTATGATTAAAAAAGCTTATTATGTTATCGCCTTACTTTTCATGGTTTTCAAGTCTGGATGTACTGATCTGATTCTTAAGGCTTATAAAATATACGCTCGACCTATTTTAGAATATGCCAGCTGCATTTGGTCACCTCATCTTGTAAAGGACATGAAGAACGTCGGAAAAGTACAGAAATATTTCCCAAAGAAACTTTTGCATTTTCCCAAGGATATGAACTATGATGATAGACTTCAATTTTTAAATTGTGAATCATTAGAATATACCGCCGAATTTTATTTGATTTATGCCATGCGTACAAAATTATTTATGGTTTCATAGAAATGCCAACCAAAACATTATTTTCTTTCTCAAATGTTATCAAAACAAGACATCCTCACGAATATAAACTTTCCATTCCAAAATGTAAAACAGATGGCCTGAAGTTGCACCGTGCAACTTGACCGAAAAAATATGGTTGCACGGCCCGAAATTTGGTTGCTGTGTGCAAAAATAACCCTGCGGCAGCGTTTCTTTTTGTGCACGGACATTTGTGCCAACTGGCACAAAGGGCCAAAAAAATTTGTGCCAATGGCACAAAAAATTTTTTCACTCTAAAAACGTACTGAAAACTTTAAGAAAGTTTTGTGCCGAAAGTTTCATCATAACTAAAATAACTTTCACCGCATCCATTTGCATAAAAATCGTACCTACTCCATTTTCTTTAACCACGTCAGTGAGATAAGAAAAACTGAGCGAGAAAACGGTTTCTGCGATCAGAAAAGAAATCGAATGCTGCGAAAATTCAGATATTTTTATAGACTTTGTCATGAAGATTATTCTCCTTTACTTTTCGGCGTCTTTCATAACAACTATGAAAGATTTAAGATGCCTTGTCTATAATTGCTTTTTCCTGAAAAAAGCCAAGTCGAAAGTCGTGTCGCGTAAATTTTTGGTTGAAAATATGTGCCAAAAATGTCAATTTTTCTGTTTGACTTCAAAAACACCAAAACTATAAGTTTCGGTTCTCAATCCAACTGAATGAACAGAGAAAGTTAATAATTCTAGTCACACTGTTTTTTTTACGAACTTCTTTCCACAAATGTGGAAAGGGGTCAAATTCTTTTTTCCACATGTGGAAAACATTTTTTTCGTCTTAAATCCTAGTTTTTTTCGCTTAAAAATGCTCACAGACGCTTCATCGCACTGTTTTTGAGTTTTTTTCAAGCTTTCCGGTGTTTTTAGAGAAGCTAATTATTAAAATTGAAGAAAAAATTGAAATGTTCGACTTTAAAGCCTAATCTACAAGCATTGTTGAACAAATTTTCTAGCAAACTTAACTATCCAAGAGCATAACTGACTTGAATTACACGAAAAATCGATGATCAAGTCCTCTATGATGACAAGTGAAAGCCCAAAAAAGATGGTAATCTTTCCGGCGCTAAGCGCCGGAAATTTTTTGGGTATATTGACATTCTGGGATGCTGGAAAATCAATTTTCCGAACATTTATTTCAAGAATTACATTCCAAATTTGTGTTCAAAAGTCGAAATTTCTAGAATTTTACTTGAAAAATTTTAAAATCTGTAATTTATTTGTAAACTCTCGTGAATTTGGTCGAAAATATATGAGTAAGAAGAGTATAAATTTCGGAAAGATATTTCCAGGAAGCTTTTGAATTGATTTTATAGATTGAGTGATAAATAAAGGCTGACATGAAAAAAGCCGCGCCTGAGCTACTTAATAAATAATAATAATTATTAAAGTTATAACCGGCGCGAAGCGCCGCAAAATTTTGAGATTTGGACCTCCTAAAATGTACCAAAATGCATCTTTTCAATATGAAAACCCCAAATTTTTCTTCCACAAATGTGGAATGACCACAAAATTTTTTTCCGCATTCCAGATTTTTTTTCTACATCATAGTGCAAATGTGGAAAAAAACAGTGTTTAGTCATTGATAATCTCAAAGTCTGTTGCGATAATATACAAATATACTATTCGAATAGAATCCGCTCGCCTTCAAGACAAAGGAAAGTAGTTAACATCATACCTGTACTTGGGGGGACCCCCTACCCAACTTGGCCAACCCAGTACCCAAAATCATTTACCCCCCAACCTCCCCCAGTTGGGAAAAAATAAAAAAAATTTGCCAAAAAGTGTATGTTTTTTGGCCTTTTTTGGGAAAAATTTCGACTTTTTCCTACCCCCCCCCCCCCAACTGGTCGGAGGTCTTACAGGTAAAGACCTCCGACCAGTTGGGGGGGGGGGGGGTCAAACTTGTAAGACCTCCGACCAGATTTCACATCGGTCTTTACCAATGATAATGGTTCTGTGCCTCTTTTCCCCAAAAGAACTATGTCTGAAATCTCCAATTCATCATTTTCTGTTGAGCTAGTTCGTGCTGCTCTTCGTAAACTGAATCCGTCCCTTGCCTTGGGTCCTGATGGGTTATGTGCCTATTTTATGAAAAAACTATCCAATTGTTTGGCGGACCCACTTTCTCATATCTTTGAGGTTTCTTTTAGATCTGGCGCATTACCATCTATATGGAAAACTGCAAATGTAATCCCAGTATACAAAAAAGGTGATTCCTCATCGATTTCCAATTACCGACCAATTTCTGTTTGTTGTATTGCTTGTAAAGTAATGGAAAGCATTATTAACTCTTCTATTTTAGATTACCTTAAGAGAAGCTCTCGATTATCTCCCTTTCAGTTTGGGTTTTTGCCAAAAAAGTGATGTGAAACACAGTTGCTCAAATGCAAAAATTCATGGACCAAACTTATTGATTCAGGATCTTAAATTGATTTGATTTACCTACATTGATTTTAAGAAAGCTTTTGACTCTGTCTCCCATAGTAAGCTTGCTCTAAAGTTGAAAAACTATGGCATCTGTGGTTTTCTTGCGAATTGGATCATCGCCTTCCTTTCAAATCGCACTCAAAAAGTCTGCATTAACAACAAATTTTCCCTAACATCAGACGTAAGCAGTGGTGTCCCCCAGGGTAGTGTTCTTGGTCCAACTCTTTTCCTCTTGTTTATAAACGACCTCCCTGATACTTTAAAATCCCATGTCTATCTTTTTGCAGATGATGTGAAAATTTTTAACACCTCCACACAATGTAAAACTCTTCAAGATGATCTTGATCAGATTTTCAATTGGTCTAAAACATGGCAACTCGAAATTTCGGCTGAAAAAAGTTCTATTCTCTATATGGGCCATGCAAATCCAAAGGTCCCCTACAATTTAGGATTGTCTGAAATTCCAGGTGAAAACCCATATGTCAGAGACTTGGGCGTGCTTATATCCCAAAACTTGAGTTTTAGAGATCACATATAGCATCAATTACCAAGAAAGCCTTTAGCTTAAGTTCTTTGATAATTAGAACCTTTACTTCCCATGATACTTCTAACCTTGTACGCGCGTTTACTGTTTATGTTAGACCCCTGCTAGAATATTGTTCAACTGTTTGGAACCCTTACTATGCCTCTGACATAAATCTCATTGAAAAAGTTCAGAGAAGATTCACAAAGAGAATATGTGGTTTTGGGTCTATCCTTTCATATGATGAGCGTTTAACTAAGCTATGCCTTGATAGCTTAGAAATACGCCGACTACGTGCTGCCTTATGCATGATGTTTCAAATTATTAAAGGCCAATCCTGTCTGCAAAAATCGGACTTCTTTATTAGCAGTAATTTCGAGTCCACCCGTCGTAAAAATGACTACAAACTCAAAACAGGTAAAGCTAAAACAAATATTAGATTATATGATTTTTCCAACAGGTACATTAATATTTGGAATGAACTTTCAGCTGAAGTTCTTAGTTCTTCCAATTAACACACATTCAAAACGAAAATCTCTAAGATTGATTTTTCTGATTATCTCGGGGGAGCGCGTTAGCCTGTTACAAATATGTAACCTGCGCTCCCTATTACCGTCATTAACTTGTTTACTGTAGCACATATTTTCGCTGCAATATTGTATTTGTCGTTTTGAAGTAGCCGCGGATTGAGTTTTCGAAACTTTTCTTCGTTTTCTTATTTCATTTTAATCGTTTGTTCTCGCGTTTTAACCTTTTTTTTTCTTTTCTTGTGTTATATTTCGCCTGACAGGTAATAAATCTTCTTCATTCATTCATGCATTCAGTTGGGGGGGGGGGGGGGGGTAAATCCGAAATTTTGGGGGGGGGGTAGAAAAAAGTCGAAATTTTTCCCAAAAAAGGCCAAAAAACATACACTTTTTTGAAAATTTTTTTAATTTTTTCCAAACTGGGGGTGGGGGTTAGGGGGGGGAAATGATTTTGGGTACTGGGTTGGCCAAGTTGGGGGGGGGGGGGGGGGGTACCCCCCCCTTCAACCCTCCCCCCAAGTACAGGTATGGGGGGGGTAAATCCAAAATGTTGGGGGCACTGTTTTTTTCCACATTTGCACTATAATGTGGAAAAAAAAATCTGGAATGTGGAAAAAATTTTTGAGGTCTTTCCACAAATGTGGAAGAAAAATTTGGAGTTTTCATTTTGAAAAGATGCATTTTGGTGCATTTTAGGAGGTCCAAATCTCAAAATTTTCCGGCGCTACGTGCCGGTTATAACTTTAATAATCATCATCATTCATTAAGTAGCTCGGGCGCGGCTTTCATCATGTCTACCTTCATTTATCACTTAATCTATAATAGTTTTCATCATCTTAAACGTAGTATCTCATGTTTTAATTGGTAATCTTCAACATTTTATCATAATATTTATGAAGATTGGAATTTTTCCTTTTGAGAAAGATCAATACACACATCAAGTCTCTATGATTTATGATGCGATTATTTGTTTGCTAACTTAAAATCAATTCAAAAGCTTCATGTAAATATCTTAAGGAAATTTATACTTTGTAAAATTCTAGAAATTACGACTCTTGAACACAAAATTGGAATCTAATTATTGAAATAAATGTTCGGAAAATTGATTTTCCAGCATCCCACAATGTCAATATACCCAAAAAATTTTCCGGCGCTTCGCGCCGGAAAGAATACCATCTTTTTTGGGCTTTCACCTCTCATCATAGAGGACTTGACCATTGATTTCTTGTGTAATTCAAGTCAATTATGCTCTTGGATAGTTTGCTAGAAAATTTGTTCAACAATGCTTGTAGATTAGGCTTTAAAGTCGAACATTTCAATTTTTCCTCCAATTTTAATGAATTAACTTCTCTAAAAACACCGGAAGGTTTGGAAAAGCTCAAAAACAGTGCGATAAAGCGTCTGTGAGCATTTTAAGCCAAAAAACGAGGATTTTAAGACGAAAAAAATTTTATTCCACATGTGGAAAAAAATTTGACCCCTTTCCACATTTGTGGAAAAAAGTTCGTGGAAAAAAAAACAGTGGTTGGGGGGGGGGGGTAGAAAAAAGTCGAAATTTTTCCCAAAAAAGGCCAAAAAACATACACTTTTTTGCAAATTTTTTTTAATTTTTTCCAAACTGGGGGGGGGGTGGGATGAATTTGGGTACATGGTTGACCAAGTTGGGGGGGGGTCCCCCCAACCCCCCCAGCATACCTGTAAGACCTTCGACCAGTTGGGGGGGGGGGGGGGTAAAATCCGAAATTTTGGGGGGGGGGGGGGGGGGTAGGAAAAAGTCGAAATTTTTCCCAAAAAAGGCCAAAAAACATAAGGTAAAGTGGGGTAACTTTGCTCAATTTCACTTGAAACATCGCCGAATTTTTTCTCTGTAAGATATGCAGATACAACTTGGCACACTAATGTCTAAGTGATCAGTGCACGTTACTGTCAAAGGAAATTGAAATCCAAATAAAATTGAGAAATTTGTGGGTCGACAAAGTTGCCATTTTTTTTTAATGGAAATTTTCAAATTGTAAAAAATTTGGGTTTCACTCATCCGCTGCACTCAAAACTTTCACTAACTATTAAGTGTCTTTAGAGAGTTTCTCTTTTCTGTTTTGTATAAAAAAATAACTACCCATTTTCGAGCAGAAAAATTGGTCCAAAAGCCGGAAACTTTGGCCAGTTGGCGGGAAACTTTGGTCAGGGCGGGTAACTTTGGTCACATTATATTTTGGCAGGTAACGTTGGTCAAATTAAAATTTTTTGTGCCACACATTTTTCTACTTATAATAATTTGATCTTACTTCTTTTTCAGACGAATTATTTTATCCTGTATATAATTTTCATTGATTAGGTACATCACAATATGGTCAGGCATTACAAAAGAAAGCCTGATGCGCGCAAATACATGACTAATTACTTAACAGAAGATCTTGAAAAGGCCATCGAGGCCGTTCGAAACGGGTCAAAAAATCGAACAGCAGCTCGTGTTTACAATATTCCACATGGAACATTACAAAACAAAGTAATCTGACAGTAAGTATATTTTCTAAAACCACACTAAATTACTCAATCATAATTTGTTTTTAGAGAAACTGAACTTGTCCAAAAATACATCGGCTTCTTTGTTATTCAGTCCACTATCAAACGGTACATTGTAGACACTTTTGAACATTTATATGCGATTAAATACTAAATTATTGCAGATAATAGTACAACAATTGTAGTACAACAAAATTTATAGGCGTTGTCTTTTCCGTCATTGACTTCAACGTTTGAAAGTATGTACTTTTGTTACAAAATTTACAGAGGAATGATATCTAAAATTTTCAGAAATGCCCACATCGTCCGCATCAGCCATCAACGAGATTACACCATCGAGAGGTATGACAGCCAGTGTCATCAAGTATCCTCAGATGGTACATGCGAAAAAAATGAGTCGAAAAAGTCCAGAAAACGTCTTTGTCATGCGCTTAGCCAATCTTTGATGGAATCAGAAGTCAGTGCTCAACTGAAAGAATTGAAAGAAGCAAAAAAAGCTAGAAACACTAATGTGTGTCCCATTTGCTGTATCCAATGGACAATTTACAAGAAAAAGTACAAAAAAGACTGGGCGTGCTGGATGGATGCCGGGTTGGCAAAAACCCAGTTTTTGAAATCTTCATGGAATTTTTGCAGAGTACGGTGGCGGTGGTCCTAGCATTTGCAAAGTGGATTTTCGGTGTTTTTATGGTACCGGCAACAAACTGCAACCAAAAAAAACCAGGTGCTCAAGGACAGGGAGGGAGATAGACTAATTTGCATAATTCATAAGCAAATTAAGTAAAATGGGCAAAAATATGGAGTTTTTGGAAAGCAGAAGTTGCATTTTTGGCACCTGGTATTATGATTGCTGTTAGTATAGCCATAGCCCCATAAAAACCCCCAAACTCCACTTTGCAAGTGCCAGGGCCACCAAAATTGGCCTAAGCCTAAGCCTAAGCCTAAGCCTAAGCCTAACCCTAAGCCTAAGCCTAACCCTAAGCCTAGGTACGTACTTATACAACAAAGGACGCAGTTTACTGTAGGGTATAAAAAAATCACTGTTCTTCGCATTGGCTCCAGCCGCCGCTGCTTGTTTTTGCGCACCGCTTCGCTTCGTCTGCAGCCATCGGTAGTGACGAGCGCCCCCTAAAGTAAAAAAATTATGAATGTAGCGGTTCCGTTGTAGGTAAAATGCTGAGTGCGGTGGCGGCCGAAGGCCGCCACCGCACTAAGCATTTTAGCCTTCGGCTGCCACCGCACTAAGCATTTTAGCCGTCTTCATTTTTGGGTTTTTGGGTTTTTTGGTGGGTTTTTTCTGGGTTTTTCTGGGTTTTCGTATTTTTCTAGGGTTTTTGTTCCAGTTTTGTACTAATGAATGATCATTTTACTTAAAATATATATGAGAATGTTATTTTTAATGTATAAAGTGTATTAAATTGCTGAACAGTGTTCAAGACTGACTATACATTTGGTTGTAACATATTTACAGGAGTCACGACTGCACATTGCACAACGATTTTATCCATTTGGCTCATTAAAACAGCGAACCAGAAACAAAAAAAGAAAGAAAAAAATGAAAACATAAAAAAATACAATACAGAAAACAACAAAAAACAAAAAAAGATAAACAAAAAACAAACAGGAAAAAACGAAAAAATGAAACAAAAAAAGAAAAAAATTTAAAATTTTTGAAAACATTTAAAAATTTATAAATTTAAGTGATAAATACCGAAAATAATGCAAAATATTGATTTTTTAAAATTAACTTTGAAACTTTGAAGAATAAACAAATTTTCTTATCAAAAAAATTGATGACGTCATTTTTTACCTTATCAAATTATAGGAATCATGTATTTTCAATCCACGATTAAAATAGGCGAATTCATCAGGCAAAGATTTGACTTCCATAGCGCAGGAACCGTGTTTTTCCCATTCGTGTTTCCTATGAAAATTTTTTTTTTAATTTTGAAAAAATAAAAAAAAATTTAAAAAAAATTTTTTTAATGAAAAAAATAAAACGAAAACAAAAAATTTTAGGAAACATAAAAAAAATTTTAAATATAAAAAAAGTTTAAAATTTAAAAAAAACTAAAAACTAAATTCTTTTTCTGAAAACAATACTATCTGAAAATTTAAAAGAATTAAGAAAAACCCAAAAACCCAAATTTTGTCAAGAAAATGCACCCAGAAAAACCCAAAAACCCAAAAACCCAGGTCTTGCCAACCCTGGATGGATGTGATGGGTGGATACGTGGTAACTGTTTAGCTGATGATTTTGATCCCACTGGTAATTTTATTTGTCAAGTTTGTGTTACTCATAACAATTAATCTTCCTTTAAATTTGGTTAATATCATGTATTTTGATCATGAAAAGGCACATTTATCATTGTTTTAGTGTACCTCATATTTTTGTGTGTCGACCAATGTTACCCACCCACTGGTGGGTAACATTGGTCGACATGTTAATTTTTTTTCGTTAATAAATTTTGAACGATTAATATTTTTATTTTCATTCATATTGGTATTTTCATGTATACCTCCTCTTAACTTGCTGTATCTGAATAACACAATATTTTTCACGTCAGGCACTTTTTTTAGGTCAATTGACCAAAGTTACCCACCATAGGGACAGCCGGAAGTAGATTTATGAAAACTTTTTTGCTGTTGATGATATTCATCATTTTCAGCGGAAATTTTGTGACAATAAAGGTCGATGGTTATGTTACCTCATATCCAAAATTTGTTTTGTTACGTTCTATCTGTGGTGAGATATAACGATTTTACTTGTCGAAAAAGTAACTTGAACAGAAATTATAATGGCGACCAAAGTTGACCACCATGGTGGGTAACATTGGTCAAAAAGTGAGCTCTTTTCAACGATCAATGGTAGGTTAAATCTGCATGCTACTTATGAAATGATGTGTTTAATCGATTTGTCTGACATTTTTGACATATGAGTTCCATGAAACATTTTTACGAATTCCCCATGTATAACAAGTTATATGTTGGAGAAGTCGAATTGACTCGATTTTGACCAAAGTTACCCCACTTTACCTTACACTTTTTTGAAAATTTTTTTAATTTTTTCCAAACTGGGGGGGGGGAAATGATTTTGGGTATAGGGTTGGCCGAGTTGGGGGGGGGGGGGGTTCCCCCCAGCCCACCCCCAAGTACAGGTATGCCCTCCAGGTACAGGTATGGTAGTTAATATTGAACTTATTCATTGAATCGGCGCGAAGAAGTGCCGAGAAAATTTTACGATTTCAGCCCCTAAAATGACCAAAAATCAAGCAAATTTAGCCTTGGACCAGTAAAAAAGTTTGTGCCAATTGGCACAAACGCTCAAAATTTTTTGTGCTATTCCAAATTTTTTTGTGCGAAAAAACACGTTTTTTGGGCACAAAAAAAAAATTGTTATCAATTGACATACAGTAAACTGTCATCACGCTGGTGAAATATGGCAAACTGTGTAACTTCGAGATATAATTCGGAAACAGATCAAAAATTCAAACATGCGGTCAATTTAAACATCTGATATCAAAATCAGAAATTCCGTAGTTTGGAGTACTTCATGTGCTTCTTGAGTAAAAAGAAGCTACCTCGCGAACCTGTAGTAGTAAAAATCCGGTTCTTGTTCAGCGTGCACGAATGTGTGACGGTTTTCACTATGGTCGGTCAAATCCATATTCATTTTCTTTTCCACCATGTTGTGCCTATGCTCACAATATGGATCCATTGTATTCTTTAGTGCTATGTGTGGCAGAAAACCGTGCAACACATCTTTTCAGTGTCGAATATGCCCATGTGAAAAGTTTGTATGCTACGCACTAACTATAGTGCCATGGTTTTTCATGTAGGTAATTGTGTGGTATAATACTATTTCATGTCGTAGCAAAGAAGAATGTCATTTTTTTGTTGATGTGCTTTCCCTTCATATTCTGCTCTTCCTTCTGAAAATAATAAATCGTTTGTGTAAGCATTTTATGATGATGTAAGCTTATGATGGTGACTTTTGTGTTTACTCTTGTCTTCAAGCCTCCGCTGCAATCACATGCATTTCACATAAAAAATTGAAACTTGTTGGTGGCTCGATATATTTTTTTATCAAGGTTGTTCCCCAAATAGATCAACTTTCTTTTTTATTGTGAATTGTAATAACTATTATCTATTTTTTTAATCTTTCTTCTATACATCATCGCAAATTGAACATCCATTCATTTGATTGATTTCGTGAAACTCAATTCACATCATCTTTATTGATCGCGATGTGCAATTGATTTGATTATTCGACAAAGTGATGGCAAGTGGACTGATAAAATCCATCACTTGGAAACAAACTTTTTTGTATCTACAGCTAAATCTGCTGATTCTGGATTCATCAGGTGTTATTTTCCTACTTTTTTAGCTCGAGTGGAAATTCGCATAATTTTACAGTTGAAATCGTTTACGTCTTATGCATAATTGTTGTATCCCGGATGCCTTACAGCCACATAATTAACTTCGATCGGATATTGTTTTTGTTTATGTTTATAAATTTTTACGATCTGAAGTTCTTCGTCGCCGGAAATTTTATCTCCAAAAGATCTGCCTCAATTCAAATGGATGGCGCTGATGAAAAAGGTATAAACATGTGAAAGTAGCTATCGGGTAAATATCGAACGGATGTGCAAAAAGTTCGTCAATGAGAAATTCATTAGATTAGAATTCTGTTCGGATCTGTACACATAAGTAGGGTCCTGGTGTGAGTATCCCTGACACCCTTGAGCACACGAAGATCAGCATTAAATGACCTTGATTCATTAATTTGTATCAGCATATAGTCTGCTCCGATATTCAGTTGGGACCCAAAATCTGTTATAATAAATAATTGAATAATTGCTACAAGCATTAGCAATTAGCATAGATGGAAAATATCGATTTAGCAGCAATCAAATAAGACTCGGAACCAGGTTTTTTCATTTTTTCTCGACAGGCCAATTCCTAGGGTTAAAATTTTACTGGTCAATCCGAATTTCAACAAGCCAAAACCAAAAAGTTTGTAAACAAATGCGGCAGTATAAAAACAATGGTTCTTTCAACAAACTTATTCAAAAACGCTCTTCAAAATCACAGTTGAAGCCCACGTAACAGATCAATCATTTTGAATACTTACTCAATCAAACAAGGAATAACAAGGCTCACATATTAGATCAGTCATTATTCAAATCAATCATTTTTTTGCAAAAGCCAGGTTGAAATGTGCAACTTGGCGAAAAAATTTGGCTGCACAGATACATTTTTAGTTGCTCGCTCTAAAATTGATAAATTCGCTTAATTTCATCAGAAAAATGATTAAAGTTACTTCTTTTGTATTTCATTCACTTCATGTCAGTTCCAGACTTTTAGAACTGACTTTCCAGAGTTTTGGAGGAAAAGTAACTTGTTCGGCGCCCAGCGCCGTAAAATTTTGATTCCGAAGCCTCTAAGGCCCGTATTCACAATCGCGTGTTAAGTCAACACGGTGTTAGAACTTAACACCGTGTTGGCTAACACGGCGATCGAGCTAACACCGTGTCAAGTATCACCTCGTATTCACAATAGCGTGTCAAGTCCATGTTAGCCAACACCGTGTTACACTGTGTTACTTTCGTTATCACCGTGTTACTTTTGTAACAGAGTGGCAGAATAAGCTGAAGCATGTTTTTAATATGAAAAAGGATATAGCAGGAAAAAAATAAACATTGTGGTCAATGTCAACAAGGTTTTTCAACAATGCCAGTTTTTTTCAGTATGTAATTTTTGAGTTTGAACAGTCATTTGATGAGCAGTTAATTTTCATTTGCTGGAGGAATCGCATGATTTCGACCAGAATTTTATGATTGATCCTGGAGAAGCGTAATCAAGTCTCGGGCACCATTTTTCGACAATTTGTATCTTGATTTAAAGGTAACGTCATCGTAGCCCTCAAATGGATTGACCGTATCCCGAAAGTGACGAATATGATGTACTATTTCTTCATTTTCATCAATATGATCCAATAGGTCAATAATATCCATGACAATTGAAAAAATTAACAAACAGACTACTGCTAACACGCCGCTAAAACTGGTAGGGGGCAGGTTTAGAACGCCGTGTTAACTTTTCCATTTTTCGACCCTAACACGCGATTGTGAATACGAGGATAAAATTTAGCACCGTGTTAGCCAAAATTTAACACCGAGTACTCTGCGTTGATACCACTGCTT
>CAWUHX010000008.1:2044650-2259874 GCA_963922205.1 Romanomermis culicivorax | reverse complement strand
ACACACTCTATCAGATTAAGCAGTGGTATCAACGCAGAGTACTATTGCTTTTGTCGGGAATGCTCCGTATGGAAGTACTAAAAAGTATAACCAGACGAAGTCAAGACCACAAAATCAGTTGCAAAA
Source organism: Romanomermis culicivorax (assembly GCA_963922205.1). NCBI lineage: Eukaryota > Metazoa > Nematoda > Enoplea > Mermithida > Mermithidae > Romanomermis > Romanomermis culicivorax. Next base: position 2,259,748 of record CAWUHX010000008.1, on the reverse strand, counting down.
GGCAGTGGAAGAGGAGAGAAGTGAGGAGAATGCGGAAGAGATGCTACCTGGTCCGTCGCCTCGTGATGTCAAAAAGTCTAACGAGGAGCAGGCCAAGGAGTCTTTTCTAGCTATTCTCTCAAAGGAGTGGCTACAATTGGTTCAGAAAGTAGATAAATTACAAGTTACTCAGAGTGAAGCCTTAAAAGAGTTGACTACTGTGAAGGCTGCGTCTGCTGAAAAGCAGAAGCAGTTGAAGCAGCAGAGACCCTATTGTATTTATCATAAGAATAATACGCATGCTACGGAGGAGTGTAAGACATTAGCATACCGGCGTCAGCAACAGCAACGCGGTGGATTTAACCGTGGCATGTCTAATCAGTATTATGGTGGTGATAGGAATGCTTCATATAGAGGAAGTTTTAGAGGTAGAGGTGGACCTCAATTTGGATTTAGAGGAAGAGGAAGAGGTGCCTATTATGTAGGATTCCCCGAAGAAGATCAAATGTACGGGTATGACCCAGAGTTTGAGAGATACAGGGAATTCTGCAGACTTAGGGAGCAAGGCATCCAGTTGCAGAGACAGCCTCAGTTGATGTTACCTGCACCAACTAGTCAACCTGCTATTCAGGGTAGTACCGTCCAGGATCAGTCTGGATCATTTGTTTCGAACCAGTCGCAACCTAGTTCGCATAACGTAATGGTGACAAGCCGTACGGATGTGGATGATGAAAGCGAGCAGAGTAGAAACAAATCTTCTAGTTTGGTTCTCGGAAGTATTATTCACCTGGATAAGGTGACACCTCTAGAGAAAGTGAAAGAAAGAGATTTGGCTCATGTGAAATATGGAAGAAAAGCAACGGACGTAGAGAGAAGGTTGTTGGAAAATTATCCGAAAACGGTTCCTTTCTACATAAATGTGGTTATTAAAGAAACGGCTACCAGAGCTTTAATCGATACAGGAGCTCAGTGTACGGTCATGTCTTCTAAGCTTCTGAAAAGGGCATTAGACGTTGATTATACAGTGTACCCTCGTATCCTTAAAGTGACTGTAGCTGATGGAAAAAATTGTGCATGCCTATGGGTATGTACCAGTTTGTATGAAGACTGAATTCGGAAGTTTTCCTGTCAATGCTATAGTGTTGCCAGATGCAGGTGAGGACCTGATCTTGGGCACAGATTTTTTGGCACACCCAGATTTAGGTGTGGTGATTGATTTCAAAAGGAATGCCATGACGATACAAGGCATTGAGAGAAAGATTGACGTAGTTCAAGTTCCTTCTGTAACTACTGTGCAAACGGTAATGGAAGAAGTAACTAAAGTCAGTGTGGCGTCGACTGATTGCATAAATCAAATTGTTTATCCAAAAGTCTGTCTACTAAAGACAACTGTTGCAATTGTTGCATGTAGTAAAACCTACATTCCATATGGAACAGATGTTTTGATGAAGGCAAAACTTTGGGATCAACATGGAGATGCCACGTTGAACGGAATTATCGTCGAATCAAAGGATTCTGAAAGGAAGTTCAGAATGGAGAAAGCGGTTGTAGACGGATCACAAGAAGAGTTTGTAGTACTAATCTCCAATACCACAGGTTCTGGATGTCGGTTTGAGAGAGATCAAATCATTGGCTATACAGAATCTATGCTTATTGAAGATGATGATACGTACAAGAAAGTGAAGGAAATGAAAAAGATAAAGGAGGAAAAGGAATATCAGACCTGCATGGTAAAGGAAGGAATGCCTGCATTATCAAAAGCTGATTCTGTAGAGTTCTATACTTCACTATGCAAGATGATATCAAAGGCGAAAATTTCGGAAGAGAAGAAAACGGAAGCTATAGAGTCTTTGTTGAAGTACAGAGATGTCTTTAGCTTGCCTGGTGATCCGGCTACTACAACCCCAGCTCTGACATGCAAGATAGATACAGGAGATGCAAGACCTGTAGCAAAGAGATATTACAGAGCTTCAATTAATAGTCGGCCAGGAGTAAGGCGACACATAAAGGAGATGTTGGATCAAGGAGTGATCGAGCCCTCGAAGTCACCGTGGGCTGCACCCTTGTTCCTAGTTGGAAAGAAAGATGGAACTACGAGACCAGTAGTTGATTTTAGAGGTATAAACGAAGTGACCAAGGATGATAAATATCCCATCCCGAGAATGGATGACTATTTAGATTGCCTTGGAAGAGCGAAGTTTTATACGACTCTAGATTTGAAGTCGGGATATTGGCAGGTCCCGATGGAGGAGGAGAGCAAGGAGAAAACGGCCTTTATATGCCAAGAGGGCTTATTTCAGTTTAAAGTGATGCCGTTTGGGTTAAAGAATGCACCTGCTGAATTCCAAAGGATGATGGAGAGAATCCTTGGGGATTTGGTATGGAAAATTTGCCTAGTGTATATAGATGATATTATCATCTTCTCGAATACGTTCGAGGAACACTTAGAGAATTTGAACTTGGTGCTAGAAGCGTTGAGGAAGGCGAAGTTGACTCTTAAGCCAGAGAAATGTGAATTTCTTCCCGAGAAGGTGCACTTTTTAGGACACATCTTGGACGCGAATGGAATTTCTCCGGATCCTAAGAAAGTCAAGGCGATAACGGAATTTCCATTCCCGGATTCTGTTAAGAAAATGCAAAGATTCCTAGGTATGCTACAATGGTGTAAGAAATTTATACCAGACCTAGCAGCACTAGCTGAACCTTTGTACAAATTAACAGGCAAGAAGGGAACATGGAATGTAACAAAGTTGCATTACACAACTTTTGAGAAGCTCAAAGTAGCATTGACCTCAGTACCTTTCTTAAGACATCCAATTTTAGATGGATCTGCACGATTCATTCTTCAAACGGATGCCAGTGGAATTGCATTGGGAGCAGTGTTATGTCAAGAGACTGACTCGGAACGTTGGGTAGTTGCCTACAATAGTCGGATATTGCGGGCAGAAGAAAGGAAATGGTGCGCCACCGAAAGGGAATGCTTAGCTGTGGTTTACGGCCTTAAAATTTATAAACATTATCTTTTGGGCCAAAAGGTCAGGATTCAAACTGACCACAAACCATTATTATCAATGAGGGTGAATACACAGACTAATGACAAACTCAAGAGGTGGTACGCATTCATTTGCCAGTTTAATCACAAGTTGGAGTACGTGCCTGGCAGACAGAATGCCATGGCAGATTTCCTCTCCAGGAAGGAGGAACCGGATGAACAGAAAGAGAAGTTGCCACCAAAATGGGAGCTTATCTTTCAGAAAGAAGATGTGAAATCTCTAACTGAAGACGAAGTCCTTAACCAAAACTATAAAGTTTTAGTGAAACAACTTCGGGAACTCAGAGGAGATGAAGTGGATGAGGCTGTAGGAGTCTTCACTCCGGTGAAGATGGCCACAGCTTCAGTGGCTTCAAAATATGGTGTTAGTGATGAAACTCAACTTAATATTTCTCCAGAATTTGATAATTATCGAACGCCTGAGAAATATGAAATTGACGCGGTAGTCACTAGACAAATGGCAAAAAACTTGCAGCAGGAGGAAAAAGGACATCCTCCTGGGCAAGCAAAACCTAAAGAAGAGGTGAAGAGAATTTTTGAACCGAAGGAGAAGGAGTTTGAAGAAGCCCCAGTGATTGAAGATGGTAGACCGAAAGGGCTTATCTCAAACGCCTTGATGTCAAAGTTGCAAGGAAAGGATAAAGATTTAAAAGTGATCTTCGAGAAACTAGGTGCTAGTAGTAGCACTAAGTCTCAAAGTAACTTTTATATCGATCAAGGGATACTATATAGAGAGACTTTTGGCGAGGCAGAGGATCAAGTTGTTGTCCCCTCTGTTCTCAAAAAAGTTGTCCTGCATCAGTATCATGGAGCAGTGATGATGACGCATCAAGGGTTTAAGAGAACCCTTGCTATTATTAAGAAGCGGTTCTGGTGGCGGAGCATCGAGAAGGATGTTCGGAGCTGGATCAGCTTTTGTCCGATATGTCAAATTGCGACTCCAGGAAAGGCTACAATTCCGCCATTGAATCCAATCATTCCTAGAGGACCATTTGACATAGTCTCTGTAGATATTGTGGGAATTTCTCCCATGAGCGAGAAAAGACCGTATGTGATAGTATTTCAAGATTACTTTACAAAATGGGTGGAAGCAGAAATGATCCCGGATCAATCTGCTGTAACCATTGTGGACAGTTTTCTTCGGAATATTGTGTTCAGGCATGGAACCCCGGTGAAATTGTTGAGTGATAACGGTTCATGCTTTACAGCTGATTTGATGACGTCAGTCTGTAAATTGTTGGAGTGTCAGAAGATTTTCACAACTGCCTACCATCCACAAGGAAATGGAATGGTTGAAAGGTTTAACCAAACCTTGATCAAGCAGTTGCGAAAGGTTGCTATAGAGGATTCAGATAAGTGGGACAGATATTTGCAATCTGTCGTTTTTGCATATAATGCCACACCTCATACCTCAACAAAATGTTCTCCATTTGCCTTATTGAGAGGTCATGAGGCAAATTTTGGCATTAGTATTGGTGTTGCTAGAAACATAGTTCTACCAATGAACTATGAGGCTTATAAGCATATACTAACCGAAAGCTTAGTAGAAACTTATGAAGTCATTTCAGAGAATATCAGGAAGGCTGCGGAGAGCAGTAAAAAGTTTTTTGACCGTAAAGCAAAAGCTCATGATTATTCCGTCAATGATTGGGTTTTGCTGAAAGTCGATAAACAGAAAAAACTGGGTCTGCCGTGGCAAGGACCGTATGTTGTTACTGATAATAGTAGATTATCAGAGAATGTGCTTGAAATCGCTCACTGGAGAGAGCCGCTGAAAAAGCAGGTGGTATCTGTGAGCAGGTTAAAGCACTTTCGCTACGAGACCGGCAGATGGCTGCAGTCTAACGACGTGTCATCTAAGGACACGCAGTTTACTGTAGATTCAAAAATTAGTAATTATAAACTGCCGTAGCGCGTAGCGCTGTGTTTTTTGTGTGTGTGTGCGTATGAATACCCCCCCATGTTTTTTCGTTCCCAATATTGTATTTAAGTACAAATTGTAATTAATTGTAATTATTTATGTATTTATCGCGTATTTATCGTGTATTTTTAATTTTCCCTCGCGTAAATCTTAAAAATTTCTCAAAATTCTTGGTAAAAAACCACTCTTCGCAAAAACCTAAATTTTTAAAAACTTTTTTCGCGGCCTAAATTTTAAAATTTCCCCGAGTCCGATTAATTTCGGAGAAATAGTTAGTTGTTGCCCCCCAATTCTGTGAATATTGGAAGAATTGGGAAAACCGTTGAGTTTTAAAGTGAAAATAGACAAAAAGTAGCGAAAGCGGAAAATTTGTCGATTTTTCAGCTCATATTGAACAAATTTAAAAAATTTTGCAAAAATTGATAGCGCCGAATTAGTAGAATTCGAAGAAGAAGCGGAAGGAATGTCCAGGCCCCCCAATGGACGCTGGACGAAACAGTATTTGGTCACGGACCCCCACGTGACCTACGGACAGCCGCAGGTGCGGCAAAACAATCGGTATTTTTTAGTCGATGGTAAGCGACCTAAGTTTTAAACTTGGTTAATTTAAAAATTATTTGGGCAAAGCAGGATGTCATAGCCCACGGGTGTCTAGATGAAGGCCTAGACAATTGTAAAAGTTTAGTGGGAACATATTTGTTCTGTCAACTTGAAAAAGTGTGGCAAAGCTGCCCGTAGCGCAAAATTTGGACTTTTTGCGAAACTACATTATTCCTCTACACACATAGCGAGTTGAATAAATTCGTCTATGTGATGGGGAAGAAGTGGAGTGTAGCAACTAGTCGACTAGGGGTAGATAATTTCAAAATTTATTTAAATTTCTAAATTCCATCTTTACTTAATTTTCTACGAATTTCCACATTTTGGGTAAATTAGTAAATATATTTTCAAATTTCTTCTTGGAAATTCTTAATTTATTGATTGGATAGGCTGTTTTGGGCGTTGGATTGAGACGGCTAGCAGTCGATTGATGGAAGACGCAGGTGGTCTGTGCGTGTACTCCCGTATAAGGTAGAAGTCGGGGCCGCACTTGTGTTTAACTATCTGCCAACACTAACCCAATATATGTGTGGTACCTTATTTTCCCCTGCTTGCAATTTTCTTTTCTTTTTTCCTTTTTGTGCTTACTATCTGTGGTGAAGGTAGAATTTAACCGATGTTTGTCCGCTTTGGAAAAAATTTTCATTAAAAAGTTGTAAACATTTCGCCTGAATTTTTTAGACTACAATGTTAAACGCATTGTCAGAGTCGGCGAATTAGAACGATGGTTTGCCACGACATTCGGGAGATTTCCGTTGGAACTGACGGAACCGAAATTGGTCGAGGTAGGTAAGGTGGCTGAGATGGTCGAAACCTTGAAAGACAGTAGGTTTCGAGGACAGCCAGTTATCGGTTTTGATACCGAAAAAGTTACTCAAGAGTATGTGAGTAAGGTTTTCGCGACTTCTGGGGTTGATAACCCAAAAGGGAAGGAGTTCGCGAGAGTCATTAGCTTCTTGACGGTGACTGGAGACACCTTTGTTGTAGATACTACGACAATCATGCCGAAGGAATGGACGCTCATTCATGAGCTCTTAGATTCGGACATGCTTCTCGTTGGATACAACTTGGTTACAGATCTGGTTGCCGTCTGGAATGTTAATGGCGCAGGCAGAAATCACCAGGATGTTGATCTGACAGCAGAGATCAAGTACAGAATTGCATCTTCGTATGGCCGTTATTATGACGTAGCCAAGGTAGGGGATCAATTGAACGGAAGATTTTTGGCAATGTCCAGGAAGTTGGGACTTTGCCCAGAGACATTTAAGTTGAAAGGGTTGTTCACGGAGCTGTATCTGGCGGACGTTGGTTATTTCCAAATCGATTTCCGTCAGAGAGCGCAACGTGAACGATTCTGTAGGCACACGTTGACGCAGTTTGAAATCAGGTATTCAGCACTGGACGCCTACTACTCATTGTTGGTTTTCTTAGCGTTTTTCCACTATGAGTTAGCTATGGAAGTCGAGGTCGGATTCCAGTATTTTCCGCATGATTTGATGAAAGCGGATCAAATCCAGATAATGTCGTACAGGTTGTACAGGTTTTTTAATATGATACATGGAGAGAATTTTCCGCAGACTTTTTGTGGGAGTCCGGAAGTAGAGGAGCCGCAGTCGTCGGCTATTTACCACGTAATGAGACAGGAAGCGTATGCCCGTATGGCTGCCCAAATGGACACCTCATTTGGAGGCTATGTGGAGTACAGCTTCCCTCATTACGAGGCAAATCCGAAGAGAGGGAGAGACGTAAGTATACCTAAAGGTATTCATCCTGATTATACCGTTAAAGAAAAAAGTAAGAATGTAGACGGTAATGATACGGTAAGTGAGGATGAAGAGTTCGAAGAAGCTTTGTCGGAAAAGCAGATTAGAACTCGAATAATGAACAAGGTGGTAGATATGGTTAATCGAGGGAAGAGTTTCAGTAGACTCGATGAACCAGTATCTATGGTTTTGTACGAGAATTACCTAAGGTATAGGAAAGAAACGAAGCAGTTGTTGGAGATACCATCTCTGGAAGTTGATTACCACAAGTATGAACCGGTCAGAGTTTCGAACGGTAAAGACTCGTATGTAAGACAACACTGGAGTATGGATATCGCTCCTTATTCTGAAATATTGATCGAAGACAATTTTAAGAATTTAGAGTCAGTGTGTAATAAAGTTCCGCTCACGTTTCATTTGTTTTGGCCAGCTTGCAGAGAGGAAGCGGAGGAGTACCTTACCTCTCTCCTTGACCACAACTATTTGAGATCCTTTAGCCCTGAGGGAAAGGAACAACTCTTGAAGATGTTGTGGAGGGGAGATAGGTACGGTCAGTACTTATCATTTTTGAATAGTCTTCCAGTAACAGAGGTACATACGCCAACCAAGGGCGATTCTATTACATGTTGGGGAAATCGTTTCGGATTTCTGCCGATCCGATTTTGGCCCAAGACAAAGTCATGGGAGCAAAGACTGGAAGATAAAAGGAAGCATTTGGCGGAGTGTCCGCAGTACAAAGATAATCCGTACTGCTATCAGAGGTTTTACTTCCGCCAGATAGCTGTTAGAGTTCCAGGTTTGCGATACCCAATAGATATGAGTGAGGACGCAACGAAGGAGAATCAGAAAAAGAGCGTCTTAGCCTATCAACCGGAATACGTTCCAGGTTACGAGCCGCCATTTTTCGAGCCGATATTGCCGTCCGATGCTCCAGGATTCACGATTACGCATATTGGCGATAAGGTTGTAGTGACGCCGACAGGTAAGCAGCCAGCAGTGCCGGTTACAGGCACTGAGGTAAGCACAACGGTGAGTCAACAACCTGGAGTTGATATGAGTAGTTTGGGTCAGGTGCAGGGGATGCAGGCTGAGCCTGTTGCGGCGAAAGCACAGCAACAGGTGATACCTGCAGACCTCAACACCCCCATAGACTTGAATCAGGTAGGAGACGATTTAGAAGTGGACAATGAGGTCACTGTTGAATCGTTGATACAGCCTGATCAAGAAACACAGGTAACTTCATTATTAGATCAGACGGAGAGTTTACTTTCTGGAATGGATGTCAGGGCAGAGCAGATGTTGGATGAAAGCAATCTCATAACGATTGCTGCAAGTCCAGCAATAGAGGAAATTGAAGCAAGGCTCAGGGAGCAAGCTGAAAAGGAAATCGAGAGACAGAAAGAGATTTTTACTAAGCAGCTTGCGGAGCAGAAAGCGAGATTAGATCAGCAGCAGAAGCAGCTGGAACTAGTATTGGCTGGTTTTACGGCGCAGCCGACGCCTCTGGCAGCGCCTACAGTGGTGCAAGCTCCAGCCAAGCCGCCTACTGCTTATCATATCCCGAAATTGCCGGTGCAGCCCGCTAGTACGCAGGTCATCCAGCCTGCGGTCAGCAAGGTTACGCCGACAGTTCAAGTAGCGCCCAGAGATCCAAGTATAGACGGTGGTATACCAGGTATGTATACTGCCGAAGAGGTTAGAAAGTTCAGAGCAGAAGGTCGTACGGACGATCAGATTAAAAGACTAGGAAGACGAAAATTAACCCGAAAGGCCAATAGGGCTAAGAAGAGAGAGGAAGAAGATGTTATTGAAATCAGTGATGGTGAAGGAGAACAGACAGGGAGTTCTACGTCTGTGGATTTGAAGTTTGCAGGATCTACAACTTTATTGACGGATTCAACCAAATCCAAGACGGGAACTACGCCGACGAGCCTGATGCCTGGAACCAAAAGTTCTACGAGTCAGGTGCAGTCGACGGTTGCTTCGGCTAAAGTACCTAGTAAATCGTCTGCATCTCAGGTAAGTGCAACGACGAAAAGTACTTTGGCTAAGCCCGTGTCTAAGGTCGATAAGACTTCTCAGCAGGACCAGAGCAGCGCTTCAGGGAAAAAAGTTGCTTCTAAACCCTCTACGTCGGAACCGACAAAATCGGTCAAGAGAAGTAGAGATAAGGAAGTAACTTTGGAGTACCTAAGTTCTGTTTTGAGAGACTACTGGGACGTCCATAAGAAGTTTCCCTTGGTGAAGGGAAGGATAGATTTTTCGACACCAGAGGTGATCGAATTCTTTGCTCAGGATATGCCAGATGATAATAGGAACCAAATCATCTGGGCATTGGTGAATAATGGAGTAGAGGAGCTTTACGAGAACTACGGGGATCACTTTGATCTTCAAGGTGGTTTCCTGTATGATCATGTAAACGTTCCTGAGCCCATTTGGGAATATATTTGGCTCAAGTTCATGCCAAATTGGTTTCATCATTTTGATGCGGAAATAGTGATGGCAGCCGTGAGATACTTATGTACTATGGTGTTGCTAAAGTTAGAACAACAGCAGTTAGGCCCGAGACATATTGGTGCAATTGATGCACGGGCCAAATCATTTGTTACAGAAAGGTATTATTCTATCTACCTGCGGGGAGAAGGTAGTACTGCATTCAGGGAAGCGTACGCCAACCGAATGCAGGAACACCAACAAACTGCAGTAGATATGGCAGCAAAAAGAAGGTTGTCGGACATGGTTCAGAAATTTTCTGGTAAATTCCAGAAGGCCGAGGATGAGGAGGGGCAACCCTTCAAGATTCCAATGTTAACGGAAAGACAACCTAGGGATGCATCCAGGACTAGAAGCCAGCACTCGCGACAATCGTCTCACTCGCAGGGTCGGCACCAGCCTGGAGTATTCAAATTACTGTATGCGAATCAACAAAGTCAAGGTAGGTCCACTACCTCAGCTTCAGGAGTATCTTCCGTAAGTTCCACTCAGGGCTCGTACCAGAGGGGAACTGGAGGGGGATATGGCCGGTGCTGGGGTCAGGGACAGGGTCAAGGTAGACCCTTTAAGATGGTTAATCCGCAACCGTATAGAGGACAGGCGATGGGCGGACCCCCTCGTGTGGCCCAACCTCGAGAAGTTTTTGGGGGATTCCTCAGGGGTCGTGGAGCTCGGGGTGGTCCTTACCCTCGCCGTGGTAGCTTCCAATACGGCGGTTATGGTGGCGGCGGGCAACAATAATTTCATATAGCCGCATCACTTTTGGACCAAAATTCGTTATTTCGTACAAATTTTATTTCAAAAATACAAAAATACAAAAACACAAATAAAATACAAAATACAAAAAAAAATATATTATCTCGTTTTATTGTTGCTTTAAATTTTAAAATTTTCTCGTTTCCGGTGCTCAAACATTGCCCGGCAAAATTCGTTATTTCCGTCCATCTTATTTCGGGCGTGTATATAGCCCTCGTATTTTTCTTGTTTACTTTCAGGGCCTGAAAAAGATGAAGACGTGAAAATTTTATTCGCGTTTATAAAATTATTTCGTAAGTAGATATTTGAAATATTTTATAGAAAATATTTTTTACTGAGTAGATTTGTATTGGACGGAGCGATGTGGCGAGCGGCCGACCGGGGAGGAAGCGCACCTGGGGCACCTCATCACCGAGGTTGTAAAAACCAGGAAATGGGAGAAGAGGAACGGCGATGCCCCGGATCTAGGCACAGATCGACGTCAAAGTCCAGGCCGAACTACGTTCGTGATCGTTTCCGGTAGCCCGAAAGGGAGTGCCCTGCCGAATGGATTGGTCAAGGTCGCCGTCACCTGAAGGACCTGGTAGGGGCTGGATCACATCTTGGAGGGGGTAGCCCCAAAAATTTGTTTTCCGAGGGGAAAACTGTTATGCAGTCGGGGCCTCAGTATGAGACTCAGGCTGCAGAAAGGTTTTCACCTCCCGTTGGTCGGTTTTGAGGGCCGAGGGATGTTGAGGTGGGCTCAGGTGCACGTGTTCAGCTTCCGGCGTCGGTGCGCAGGCGGTTGGACGCGGCGAAAAGTGGCGAAAAGAAATGATAAATTTGCATAGGTTATTTCTGCCACTGTTTCGCGTTTTTGCTGTCTTTTTATCAGTGTTAAAAAGATTAGTTTTTATGGAGCGTCGCCGTCATTGTCTTTATTATAAGATTTTTGTTTATTATTTTATATTGGCGTCGCCCATCGTCACCCAATACAACTTGGACCTGTAAGTTGTTTTGTTTTGTGAGCGTAGTGGAGGGAGTCTATAAGAATAGGAGTGGAGACTTGGGTAGGAACTCCTGAGGTACGTGCCAAGGTGTTCTGCCTGAGGTTTAGTGAAAGTTCTGGTGTATATCTGGTGAAACGTTTGGGAGAGTTTGGTGTTTGTTGTTGTTGTTAGCCTGTGGTTAGAACTGTTGCTTTATTGTGACCCCACAGCAGCCTAACACTGTCGACTGTCAGGGAAATGATGTTCAACCCTGAAAAAGCAATGTATTTAGTCATTTATATAATCAATATCTAATCTCACCTTTTGTGACAACTTTGGGAGCAATGCCTTCTTTATACAATTATCGTAAAAGGAATTGTGAATCAAAGCCCTTGGCGTTATGAGCTATTGCAGTTGTATTTTTCATGGATGAGTTGAACAGAAATCTACAAAATTTGTCCAAGCAATCCTCTCCGATGAATGTTCGTTTTCTCGGTCCACATCATTGACACACAGTATCAGAAGCCTGATTTTGACATGTATCACATATTACATGTGCAATACATAAATTTGGCACATGCTCCAGCTCTTCACCAAGCTGAGTCTTCCTTAATACATGCTCTTGAGTGGTCTCAAAATCAAAGAAAACAAAACGTGGTATGATTTCCAGCTTTTCCCATTTTGATTTTGATTTAGTACATGCAGCCTGATCATCCCACAGACTGTCTCCATTGCAGGAGTCTAGGTCTACCAACTGCTCTTCCCCTTCAGTGTCAGAATCATCTTCAACATCAATCCTTTGCATGTAGCATTGGTGACTTATAAGCAAGAGATTATTGAAAAGCTTATCTGATGGTGAATTGACAATTCTTACCTTTTATCAAGACTTCCTGCTTACAAATTCGGCATTTATAGTATGTTTTTTATAAAACGCTTATAAATAGAAAAGTGACACAAATCAGTAGTGTCGTCAAAATCGTTTACATAGGGCTGTTACTGTAAAAATTTTTACTCGAAAAATTGTTAAAGGTTAGGTCAACGCGCTCGCAAATTTCCAGTCCTATACGATATATCGTTTATCAGAAAATCGTAAAAATCTTAAATACTACTTGCTTTCCACTTTCATTATTTGGAAGCATTTTGAGAAAAACAGACTATAGTGTAGCCACACTTGTGTTTTGATAAACCACTTTTACACACGTGTCTCTTGCATGACGTGCATCGGTGAATCTTGTCACAAATCGAGACAGTCTTTGTATGCTTTGTCTTCGATCCAGTAGATGTGGCAACATACTCTCGTAGATAGTTGTTGTAGCAAAATACACTGTTGAAGTAGCCGTTGCATTCTTCGCAAATTATAATTTCAACCTGTTTGCAAGGTGGACGATGGTAGCACAAAGTGCACTTGTTGATGCATCGATGATTATCTTCACAGTTGTAGGCCATACTGCAGAGTTCGCACCAATATGATCGGGAGAAAAATCCAGGCATAGAACTGATGATGGTGTAGTGTTGATCATGATAATACAGGTGAATAACCTTTTCAGCATCATTATTCCCAAATGAATCAAAAGTTGCATTATGACAAAGAAGCAAAATGGAAACTCACCTTCAAAGATGATGGCGCAATAGTGCTCCTTGCTAAACAGCTTAATTTTGTAGTCTGGTAACACAGCTTGAATCTTCTTGAGCTCATCGATGCCGCATGCACCATGGTGGTTGGATAAACCAGCTTCATCCATCAGCTCCATAGCTTCTCGTTTTTGCAAAGTATGATGGTCAGAATCTCCTTTACGAATACTGTCATACTGATATGCTGGATCATCTTTGTTGAGTCGGGCTATGGCTGTGACAATGGCTCTCAGGAGGCATAGGTTATCTTGATTGTTTATATGTACAAAGCATCCACTTTTTCCAGGATATAAAAACTCCTCGTGAGTAAAAAACCTCCGTTTGTTATGGGAACCAGCACCTCATACTTTCTTTACTGTCACCAACTTTATTGCTGCTGCCGGGTCTTCCAAAGTTATTTGCTGATTTAATTGGATGAGGCGCTTGAATAAATCAACCATGATGCTTCCGTTGAAATTGATGCAAGGCCAAAAATGTACGAGAATAGGATTGTCGAGGTTAGGATGGTAAAAAGCTGCTCCAACTAAATCGTCCTCGTGTATATCAGTTGTCATTTGATCAATCGCATGATCAAAAATTATAGGTAGCTGTTGGTATAAATTGTTGCATTGTTCGAGGTTCCTCAAGAAGAACTGTCACATCTGTCCACTCGTTTGGAATAACTGTACTCTTTGTTCTACACTTTCCCCGAGGTAGTAAAAGTGTTCAGGTGGAAATTCAACATTACCGCCCTGCTGATTCGATTCCCCTTCATCTGATGCGATATATCCATTCACAGTTGTAATTTCCCAGTCTGATGAATTGTCGCTATTGTCAAGTAACACTGAAGTGCCTTCATCAGCACTGGGTAGAGTCCCCCTGTCGCTCTTCTTTTTCTCCCTCTTCTAATGGTCCCCAGGTATTGTCAGCTGGATCGAGAATCCAATCCAAAAAGAATTGTCCATATTTAAGTCGAATATATAGGAATCACTAATATCAGAATCATTAGAGTCACCCAAAAAAAAAGACACATGGAGAAAAATGATAGACACACGGAGAAAAATGATTCTCTGACAGTGTTCAAGAACTTTTATAGTCCTTTTTGTCTATGTGTTAGCTGTCTGCTTGAGCAAATTTACTTAGAGCAGTTTCTTTTTTTATCATTCTATTTATACACTGTCTGGCCAATCTACAAGTAGAAAAGTTTGGATTTCGCTGAACTAGTTTCTCCATCTCCTAGAAAAATTTCGTCATTGAAAAACAACATTTGTTTACTATTTTATTTTATCAGCTTATCTACATGCATTGATACTACCATTGGCACTGTAACAAGCTAGTTTTCATGCACACTGGGAACATTTCAAATAAAGTACTTTGTCAGTATTTCATCAATTTCCTATGTGAGATTTATATAGGAGAACTAGTTTACAGTGCATTAAGAAAAAACAAAGCACACATTGATGCAAGCTGAAAAGTAAATATGAAGTTTTCCGAGAAATCAATTGTTAGAACAGGCAAGAGGTAGAGGCTATACTTTATCAGTTTGTCTATGTGAGTTTTATATACAAGAACCAGTTTGATATGCACTAAGAAACAAAGCACGCACTCTGAAAAGTAAACATTCAGTTTTTAGAAAATGCGTGGGTGGCGCCCTGAAGGGGCCAGAGGTACTACTTCGGCGTTCGTCAACATCTTTATTATATAAATTTGCATATTTGCCTGCATCCGCCGCCTTCTTAATAAATTTACATATTCACCTTGGGTCTCCCTTCCATTGCCCGACACCGTGATCCAACCTTAGGAGTTTACCCCGTCGCCTGTTGATCAACAACCCCCGTCGCCTCCCTGAGGAACATTTTGTATTGTCGCTCGCTGAATCGCATTTGCCGACCATCCACGCTGAATCACTTTCGGATTACCATACCTGCTTCCCCTTCGTCCCTAGGACTCGCATCTGAGCCTTGAACCCATTGCCCAGCACCGAGTACTTTGAGAAGAGGATCGAGTGAGTCTTCTCAGGGGTTATTGTTGTTGAGGGTATATTTGTGGGAATCCTCCTTAAGCCAGTTTTCCCTTGAGAGTACCCTCAGTTAGAAAAGCCCTGGAACCCTTAAGGTCAGGGCCAATAGGGGGATTTAGGTTGACAATTGGGTCCCCTACAGTAAGCCATTCCACGAATGGCACAGTCCCTCATTCTCAGTGAATGAGGACTAGGGGTTGCCACCCCTGACCCGGCCGCATTGTCCATTATTCTACAGCTGAACCCTAGGACAAGGCCAAGGTACACCATAGGTCTTCCTGTGGTAGTACGAGCTGGGTTAGGTTCCCGAGCTGAATAACCTTACAGAGCCACCCAACGGGGTCAGAGCATGTCACTGACAGTGTCATGGCCCTATTTGCTACGGGATATGGTATGGGTTTACCCATCAATGTGACTGATCACCAATTCAGTTAATGTGACATGCCCCCCCCCCCCATTCACTTAATGTCACAATAGAAAAACCACCACGTTTATTCACTTTTTATTTAGGTAGGACATTGACACTTCAGTGTTACTCCAGAAGTTTTGATCATTTAATCTGGCTATAGAACTAAATTTTCGGTTCGAGTTTTCTTCATTAATTACAGTGGTAAGCTTCGCCAAGTTTTCTGTAACTTACTTTCATATGATCTTTGCATCGATCATTTCAGAATAAAGCCCGGTTCATACTTCTGCTCTTTGCTCGGCGAGCGTGCTCGGAGATGTTTGGGGAGTACAGCATCGAGCAAGCTGCTCACCAAGCATGCTCAGCACACGAATATTTGCCCAGCGAGCAGAGTCCCGAGCACAAAAAATTTGCTCGCCGAGCATGCTCGGGGTAGTAGCAAATTTTTCTTCTCCTCGGAGCATACTCGGCAAGCAACATATGTTATAAGTATAGACGCGTCTCGGACTGCGATAATTTATGAAAAATTAAACAATGCGCGCACGATCAATGCCAAATTATGGGCCCTCTGATCGGTCGGTGTAGGCATGTATCGAGCCAGAGAATATCGGGTTGGGTCAGTTGGGTCAGGCAGTAAAAATATCAAATCGGGTCACGGGTCGGGTCAGAGACATCTAGCAAACCAGGTCAAGGGTCAAAAAATATGTTCAGTTCAAAAAGTGTAACAAAAGCACAAACTCGCCATGTTACATATTTGTTTATTATTCAGTGTAAATAAACATTAAAAATGAGAAATGACAATTGCTTTGAATAGTAATTGCTGCTTTGAGAAACGAGAAATGAAACGAGACAAGGGAAATGAGAAATAAATAAAATCTTTCTCTTATTCAAGGCAAAAAAGGAAAATCAATCCGATCTACGATTATTGGAAACATATTAAAAAAATCTAAAACGATAGCCAAAGATGGCGGACCCTTTTTGCCTGCCGAAATTGTGTTTGTTATGAATTTCATTTTTTGCTTAATCTCAAAAACTGCTTCTTGAAAACTTTCTCTCAGGTACAAGACTTATTTTTGTCTCTTTTATTAAGTGTTTGTAAATTAAAGAATGACCAACATCGGTGTTCCCACAAAAGTTTCACTACAGAACTTTTTGAATACAATAGAAATTAAAAAACACTTAATTTGAAACAGTATTTCACCTCGAAAAGTTTTGCTTTCATCATGATATTGTTGAATAATTCTTCGTGAATTATGGAAATTGAACGATTTTTAAGTACACTTTTTCAGAAGATGAAGGCTGAAACTTATTCATCAACCATTGTATCATAATGCATTGAAGGGGAAAAGCCCATTGTCATTTCATTCAACATTTTTCTTATCACAATTAACCAAAAGGGATCCAAAATTTACACTTGCCCGGTAAGTAATCACATGCAGGACTGATTAATGCAAAAATTGCCGTAGAAAACAGGATATTATCGATCATAGCTCGCCCAAAAAACCATCGGCCGGCCGAAAAAAGTCAATTATCAGCCGATGCCAATACATCGATTATTCCCTACCTTCATTGGAAAACTACTGAGAAAATTTTATTTTTGAAATATATGTAATAATGACTAAATTAATCTTATGTAGAACAAAATTTTATTTGTCTTTTCTTCTAACAGTGAAAATTATCAACTAATTTTTTTAACTCGTGACTTTCAAGGCACAGAGGTATCCTGGATAGTGACTAAGTTCAAGTCTTTTTTCATCCTTCGGGTCAGGAAACTTGTATAGCACAGCATATGGTCAAAAGGTCCGGTACATCTCTAATCGCTAGATTTTTTTGTAGGATTTCCTTTTGTTGTTGTAAAGTTTTTGCAATGTCTATTCGAAAAAAATTGATGAAAAATTTGAACATCGTGAAAAAGAATTCCTGTTTAACGTTTGATCCCCTGATTACAAGAACGTCAGGAAAAAACGATCTGTTTTCAAGATACTGATTTTATGGTTCGTACATGGAAAGAAATAATTATGCATTTTAGGAGAAAAATTTGCTCGCGAAGTATTCGGGGTAAATTTGTTCGCCGAGCAGAAGTATGAACCGGGCTTAAAATGGGGTATAGTAATTTTCGAGCTCATTTTAATCACCTCAGAAAAGCGACCAAAAAGTTTTTTTTTACTTTTTAATTTACAAATGTAACAACAAGAGACTACATAAATTTGGAATGACGTTTATTCTATGGATCTAATGAGCAAGTTAGTAACAACGACATTATTACTGTAGAAAAAATTGTTTTCGTCACGAAGAATACCAAATCTGCATTAATTTCACTTCGAGCAGTTTTTAAGCATCGTAAACGTTGAATCGACCGCGACTTCTATACCTAACGCCGCCGGCCCTTTGCTGACCCCATTCATCCAAAATGGGCACCGGGTCATCCATCAACACGTTGACGACAGAAAACGCCACCAACAAAACGATACCAAAAAGGACAATGACTATCACAGCGGATGTCATGGTCAATCCCGTGGCGCGCCAGTTGTACTGGTCATTGTGGTGACGATTGATCGACTGAGGACCGATTCGTCCCGATATCGGAGCTTCTTGTCCATAGCCGGCGATCGTTTTCCGAGAAATTTCATTTTCATCCTCTCGAATAGAAGTTTCCGATTTTTCGTCGTATTGTGCCGAATGTTGAATATTTTTATCGTCTGATTGATCGTCTGCTGACAAATCGATTTTCACCGAATCCTAAATAGCATATGGAATTGTACAAACGTTCTTTGGGCTTTTGGAGATGCTAACTCGGCAAGTCTCCCCGCTGACCTTGACCAGAATACTGGCTGACTGTATAATCGTATCATTTTTCGAAATTATGGATTCTTTGAAATAACAAATTAAAAAATTACGTCTTTCTGCTTTTGCTTGACTAAAATCACTTGAATCTCTGCCCTATTTGACTTCCATCTGAGTACATTTAATAGACATGATGTTCGAAAATGTGCAACTTTGGTTATTTCCGAGACAAACACCATGAAAATAACGGATAAGAATCGAGTGCAATGGAAGCAGAGAAGTTATGGAGGCACTGAGTTTGGATTATGCACCCGAAAACAGAATTTGAAACCTGAAAATGTTCGTCGTTGATCAATTCGCGATCGATAGACGCAAATAATGAAGAAATGCATGAAATCAACAATAAGAAGTTGATAACGATATTTCTGGCCATTTTTGGAACTTCGACAAGGAAAAAAACCGATTTCAATGACGTGCAAAGTACTTGAAATGTAAACTGTATCGTAATCGCTTAACATACTCAAGAGTATATTGCACATGGCACTGAAGTTCTAACCTTCAATCTGAAATTCATTCTCATGCTTTAAGTAGCCTAAAATGAAGCGGACTTCAGGGGCCGGTTTCATTAATTCGAACTGAAAATCATACCGACGTCGGTGCAACTGAGTTTCAGCTGAGCACGACGTCGGTTTTATCTTTTTTTGGATTTCACTAAAAATTTCGAGCTCGCTGAACCTGAGGTTCAAGCCTCAGCTCGAGATTATTTCGACCATAACAACAAAAACACGTAAAATGTGGCACATCATTAACAAAAATTTTGAAAACAGAAAAGTAAGTTATATGTAAGACATATGTTTCAAAAACTGCAAAAATAAAGAAAAACAAAAAGGGATGTCTATTTGGAATCGTGGAAAAGCGTGTAAAGCACACATATTCGTACTACATAACTACGTAACCGCTGGACGGGGCATAATAAAATGTGCTGAAAGTGTGGCCAGAAACTCGAAATATTTTTTGTTCTTTTCCAGTTACTTTTAATTGTTTTTTTCATCATTTCTACTTTAAAGTCAAGTTAAATAAAAAGTAACGATCTTATAGTTCGGCATTTCGTTCACGTTTAGTATGTCGATTTATCCATAGATAATGCAAAAAATTCATTTTTAACAACTGACGGTAAAAAACAAAACCAAAAAGTTTGAAGTTAAACCTGCTCGATAGTAAGATAACAGGATTAAATGAAAAATGTTTGTGAAACCCAAAATCTAGCTCGGATTAAGTCTGAGCTAGAGATGATACCGACATCGCGATTGTAACGTACCTGCTAAAGCAGTACTGTAAATATGTAGCATACTGTATGTAATAGACATTTATTAGATATTATTTTATTTTCACATTTTATCGTCTCAAGGGTGTCTGGGATTCACGCCCAAACATTCCTACAAAATTACGTGAAGTACTTTATTTTGATCCGTTCACACCCCGGTAGCCCAATTAAGATGCCCTAATTAATTTGCACAAACGGCAGCTGTCCCCCTAGAACCTACACTAAACTACACATTCCACAGCTACCGTAATCCCCCGTAAAAATCGTAAACAACACCTGCACACAGTAAAATACGTAGAAGCCCCACCAGACAGTAATCTCAAGTGTAACGGTAGCGGCGGCCCCACAAAACATGTGTATACAGAGAAACCGATACAGGAAGCATGCACAGAAGCACAAAGGTGTGGCCAAGCCCACCGTAGAAAGCAAGTGAAGCACAGAAAGCATACAGTACCAGGAAAGCATTAGAGAGGCATAACTAAGTAAGCATAAAAAGCGTGGCAGGAAACGACGATTGGCGGAAGAAGATGGACAGAAGCTCGACCTCCCGCGACGCCCAGGGAGTGGCCAAAATCGCCGTATAAAAGAAGAAGCAAAGCGTGATTTTGTTCATTCTTATTCTTATAATTTTTTGATTTCAACTCCCGCGCTCGCCCCGTCCTTTTTATATTTGCAAGCAGCCGACTATCCGAAAGCAACTTAAACCGAGGCCACCGTTTGTATTATAAATCGAAACGCATTTTTATTTGTCGACGTTCAAGCGACCGTCGATCACCCGTTGTTTTATTGTAACTGTTCGCCCGCGCCCCTGTCCCGTTATTTGTCCCCGCCGTATCGACCAATTGGTTAGAAGTAAAGTACCTCACACAAATCTGGTCGTTACATATTTTGGTGACCGTACCGTTACGTTAACCACTGGAACTCCCTGCCCCCAATTAGGTGTACTCTTATCCGGGCATTTAGAAGCATTAGATAATACAGTAGTAATCATTTCCTACAGTAAGACAGTATTCGTAGAAAGCAAACTGGAAATCCCCTCCATCGAAACATTAAGCAATACATTTAAACGAATACAGCGTGAAGCAAAAATTGAAGCATTTAAGCAGAAATCCCGATGCAAACCAAGAATGACCCACCAAATGCAAGATCATTTAGGAGAAATCGTTAGAGAACAGATAAACGATTTATTTTCAGAACATTTTCGTACCCTACGCACACAATTGAATCAGAATACAGTAAACCCTACCCTAATAGACGATCTAAGAACAGCAAACATTCGTAATAACATGGCAAATAATTTTTACGCGAAACCTACAGTATTCACGGGCGGCGTGACCCAACATTTTGGTGAATGGAACAAAAGATTAGAACAATTCATGGCACTCCAAGGCATGAAAGATACAGACGTACAGTTAAAGTTAGCATGTTTAGAAATTCATTTTTTCTAGGAGCCGCGTTAGCAAAATTCAAAAGTTTAGCAAATTCCGAAAACCCTCCCCACACATACGAGCAGTATAAAGTCGCATTACAGGCATTTTTCCCAAACAATAGAGATAATGAGCTACATCAACAATTCTTACGCAAAAGAAAACAAAAGCGTTCAGAAACAGTAACAGAATTCTTATTTGATCTAGAACATCTTGCAACCCTCGCCTACCCTAACTTTAACACAGACGCACGAGAAATGATCATAAAACCCCTCTTTGTAGAAGGCATGCAAAACGAAATCAGGGAAGCAATTAAGTATAGAAGGTTCGCGACTCTAAAAGAAATGTCAGACGAAGCAGCTTACATTGAACAGCAAATTCTTAGAAATGAGTTAAAATCTAACGTCCTTCCCTTCATACCCCCAAAACCCGAACCCATCTTTTCCCTAACCAAAAATACAGATCAACAGGACCTTTTGCATCAGTTAGAACAACAAGTAAAAGATTTACAGTTGCAGATCAAACAAAAACCTCAACCCCCACAACAGAGTAGCTACAACAATTTCAGTAACAATACTTTCAGCAGGAATAATGCTTACAGGAACAATACCACCTATAGGCAACCCACATGCTTCCAGTGTGGACAAACCGGACACGTAGCTCGTGATTGTAAATCAGTAGGTACCCGAAAATCATGTGAAATCTGTTTCCGTAATAATCACAGCACACGTGATTGTAAAAGCCGATGCATCCACTGTTCCCAAACAGGACATAGATCAGATAACTGCCTTTCAAAACCCTACTCCAATTTTCAATGTTTTATATGCAAGCAGAGAGGTCATACAAGCAGAAAGCAGATATTGTCCAAATCAGCAGAGTCGTAATATTCAAAATTGCATTGAGTACAGGCAACCCCAACCCCTCATGGACATTGACGACCCCGCATTTTACTCAAAATTACCCGCCATAACTAACGGCCCTCAGACTACTTTAGGAACTATCATGCCCAACACCCACCGCCGTAGTGACGAATTCGTCCTTGATCTGGACGTACCCGATTGGTGCGCCATGTCACCACCCCCCACACCTGAAGAGACAAAAATCGAAAAATCGCCGCCCACCATCCCCGTAGGCTACAAGATCCCCCGAAAGCAAGACACAACGCCGCCCATCGCCCCCGAGACCCCGTCGAAAACAGGCCGCAACTTATTATCCCTTCTCCATGGCCTGACCCCCGAACCCTACCAATTCCGCCCCCGCCAAACGCTTTTACCAACCCCCACAAGTAAGCAAGTCCAAACCCCATCCCATAACTCAACTTCTAAAGTTTTACAGACCGTTCAGATTTCAAACCGGCCACCCCCCCAGCTCAAAATCGCAAAACGACAACACCAAAAACCCCCACGCCAAATCGAGCAGAGCGAAAAAACACAGTACCCCGCGGCCTCCACTAAAACACTACATTGGCCATTGTATTGTATATTTTTATGTATAATAATCCCCACATCGTGTCGTGCCCAATTTCAGATGTGTGGAACCTCATTGAGCGGTCACTCAGTCAGCATACCAAAACTTGTATCATGCATGCCCCCTTCCACAGTAGAGAAACCCGTACAAACATTCGAAAAAATCTATATCCCCTCCACTAAGCCCCACATTACAGACGCATACAAATGCAGTGTTCGCAAATGCAAAATTTGTACTAATACAGGATTTTTTGGATCAAAAGGTATTGTCTTCGACCAAACCCAAATGCAAAATCTAACCCCGCATGTTTGTAAGGCAGTCGTTATAGACAAAGAACACAACGGTCAAAAATTATACGAAACCCAACCAGGATTTTGGTCAACAAATAACTCCCTAAGCGTAGAATACACATGGTGTTGTACAGACCATTGTACCTCGGTCACTAACGTCATCATAGAAATAGGACAAATAGCATCTTGGAATGGAAAATCTATGACAGGTACATTAGGCGACCTAGGGTCATGCAAACCGACATCAGGTCATTGTGTCACAGCCGACGGATCCATTATCTGGAATGAAACAGCATTTGAGAACCTATGTCCTTTCGAATACAAAAATACACACCCCATCAAACTCACGCAAACACACATGATAATAGAAGAGCTACAAGGTGCATTCTCGGTTAAAAATACAGTTCTTTCGAACCCCAATTGCCCAGAAATCCAAGACAGCATTCTAACCGAACAAGGCATTATCGTACAATTAGACAAAAGCACACCACATCGTAACGCATTCTTAACCCCAAAAACTAATGAAACTCATACTACACTATACGATTTTGATGATTTTGAACCCATCAATGCAAAACTAAACTATCTAGCAGACAAAATACAGGAATTCGAAATTCAAAATTTCAAAAATGTATGGAATGAATTATGCAGACAGGCACAGCGTCACCTTGATCTCGTATGGCAAATTTTACGTCTTGATGCAACCCTTGGAGCACGTGCATTCCTACAGCGAACGGACATCATAGCAGAATTCACAGGAGAAGCCCTCACAGTCTGGCCCTGCAAGCAGGTAAACGCATCCAAAGTCTTTTACAACCATAAAATCAACCAAACATGCTACAAACTTTTGCCCATTCTCGTAGGAACTGAACTCATGTTTTCAAATCCAGGAGGCAACGATTTGACCCCTTTTTCACAAACAGTTGACTGCCATCACATGCATGTAGCCCTTTACAAACAGAATAATACATGGGTAAGTGAAACAGGATCCCCACATGTCACAAACTTACCCTTAGAAATCGTCTGGAACCAAAACTTCTCCCTTTTCCATTTTAATACACCCGCCATTTTTCATGATCAACTTGCAACTATTTCAACCAACTTACTCTTTTTGAAACAATACATTTACAAAACTCACACACTCGAAAACATTGTCAAAAAACTCGTCAATTACACCACCCAAATGTCTCTCAATTCCGATACAGTTTACAACATGATCTCAGGCACTGGCCAAGCACTCGGAAATACACTCTCTGGCGCCTGTCAAGGCATAGAACATGTAATTACCGGTACCACCCAAAGTCTCACAGACGGATTAAACAATTTACTCAAAGGACCCCTGCAAATCATTATCAATCTCGCCGTTATTATTGTAGTTATTGCAGGTGTCTTTTATTCGTTTCTTATTCTTCGAAAATATTTCCCCTCTCCAAAGCATCATGCCACAAACGAACATGCATACGAAATACCATCAAACAACAGACATTTACATGAGACCATTCCCCCATCATTCGGCCATGCTCTCTTAGAATTAGCTAATCGTCGTGGGGCACAAACGCAGCAGAAATACGTCCTTGTCGATATCGATACCCCCCGAACTCCTGCAATCGAACTCATTAATCAAATTCACCAATCTGCATCAAATAAGCCACCCCAAAACGTACCTGAGAAACATACCCCTCATATTCCAATCACACTTAACGGCAAATTAATGACAAAAGGCATGATTGACACTGGTGCAGTTTACTCACTCATTGATTCCCGAATCGCTCAAATCCTACAGTTAGACATGAAACCCCCGCTAGTCCAAGCAAAAGCAGCAAATAATCTCCCGATTCACTTTGTAGGCACCACTTTTGTCACAGTGACAGCCCAAACAATCCAGGAAACAATCATGGTCCATGTTCAAAAAGATTGCACAGCAGACATCCTTCTAGGCAAAAACTTTCTCAGTCGTTTTTCGGAATACACTATCAACAATCAAAAATCACAGGTCAAATTTGGCAATGTTATACTACCTTGTGATGGCCTAGAATATAGCCCTCTTTCAACTCGTGGTGGAACTTATCTAGACGAGAAATTAGAATTACCACCCCGTACAGTAACCGAATTTACTGTCCCCTTGCCCAAATCGTACTTACAGGTCAAACAGCTTGAATTCACCCCGAAACCCAAACAGAACTCTAAAGTCCATTTCGCAGCTTGCATCTCTGAAAATCAAAACAGTCGCATATGCATATCCGTCTTAAACACACAAGAAACAGCCCAAATTCTTTATCCTGGGACATGCATTGGTACAGTCTCATGTTACATCCCAAAACAAAATGCTCCCGCTAATCTAACCCCTTCAACACAAAACCAGCCCAACCGTTTTGATACATTCACATGGTTAAAAGAAAACGTCAATTTGACCTCCAGTGACCTCACAGAAACCGAGAAAATGCAACTCCTACGCGCCCTATCGAAGTACCCTACATTATATGCTAAATCCAAAATGGACGTAGGCAGAACCACCCTCGTTTCACATACAATTGACACCAATGGCTCCCAACCCGTACGTAGACAACTTTATCGGACTTCCCCAAAAGAAAAGCAAATCATACAAGCGGAAGTTGAGCAACTCGCAGCAGCAGGTGTCATAAGCCAAAGCAATTCCCCATGGTGTACCAACACAGTTTTAGTTCCCAAAAAAGATGGAGGCCATCGTTTATGCATTGATTTTAGAGGCCTCAACAAAGTCACCAAAAAAGATACCTACCCCTTACCCCGTATAGACGAAATTCTAGACACCCTCCGTGGAATGAAATATTTCACCTCCCTTGACCAATCCAATGCATATTATTCCATTCCCATAGCACAAGCAGACAGAGAAAAAACTGCATTCAATTGCTCAGCCAGCCAGTATCAATTCAATTACCTCCCCTTTGGACTCACCAATGCCCCAGCCACATTCCAAAGGTTAATGGATGTTATTCTTTCGGGTCTGCAATGGAACACATGCCTTGTATATCTCGACGATGTTTTGGTATTCGCAGACTCCCATGCCCAAATGCTGGAACGTTTAGACACTATTCTTGCCCGATTCTCACAAGCAGGCCTTAAGCTAAACATACAAAAATGCAAATTCTGCCAACCCCAAGTCCAATACTTAGGCCACGTCATTTCTCAGCAAGGCATTTCACCAGATCCCCATAAGGTACAGGCCATTTATGACATACCCACACCCAAAAGCTCAAAAGAAGTTAAGTCATTCCTTGGCCTACCCTCATATTATCGCAGATTCATCCCAAATTGCTCTCAAGTTTCTAGCCCACTCACATCGCTACTCAAAAAGAATTCCGAATTTTCCTGGGGCCCTGAACAGCAAAATGCATTCACTAAGCTAAAAGAATTACTCATTCATGCCCCAATACTACAGCATCCCGATTTCACAAAACCGTTTATTCTGCAAACCGACGCCTCAAAACTCGGAATCGGCGCCATTCTCAGTCAGCTAGATAGTAAAGGTCAGGATCGCCCCATTGCTTTTGGGAGCCGCACACTAAAACCAGCAGAACGCAACTACCCGATCACTGAGTTAGAAACCCTTGCAGTAGTTGAGTTTGTCAAGTATTTCCACCCCTATCTTTTCCAGCAACATGTTATTGTACACACTGACCATACAGCAGTTCAGGCAGTCTTACAAAAGGAAAACCCGTCCCCTCGCATTGCCCATTGGGGATTAGCCCTCTCTGGTATTCAACTCGACATTCGACCTAAGAAAGGCACTGCTAACCGCAACGCAGATGCAGTTTCTCGATTCCCCTCACAAACAGCATAGCAATCCTTTGATATTGAGCAATTAGAAACCCGTCCTGAAATATCCACCATCAATTCTGTTCTTGAGGCCGAAGCAACTGAACAAGAAGAGCAACAGAAAAACTTTGCCGAACTCCAACGCACTGACCCAACTGTCAAAAGTATTTTAGCAAAAGTTGCCCAAAAACACCCCCTTACCCTAATCAAATTCGCAGTGCATCAAAACATTCTTTTCTGTATAGTCGACAAACAGGCAAAACTATACATTCCCAAGTCGCAAGTCCAGCATCTCATCGCCTCACATCATGACAGCAAGTTCACAGGTCATTTTGCCGCCCGAAAAACTTCACACTTGCTCAGACAGAAATATTTTTGGCCCCAAATGAGCCGTGATATCAAACGTTACTGCAAAACTTGCCACCCATGCCAGACACAGAAAGCTCTCAGGCACAAAGTACATGCAAACTTGGTACCAATTCAGCCAACTGGCCCATTTGATCGAGTTGGTGTTGATTGCATGGGACCATTACCCCTCACAGAAGACGGCAACCGATTCATTGTCGTTTTCATCGATTATTTCACAAAGTATGTAGAGGCATTCCCGACCCCTGACATCACTGCAGCCACGATTGCCAAGCTATTCGTAACCAAAATTGTTTGCCGTCATGGGTCCCCAAAAATCATCCATTGTGATCGTGGCACTGATTTCGTATCTGATCTTTTCTCACGGATCACCAGTTTATGCAATACTCAGAAAATTCACACTACCCCATATCATCCCATTGCCAATGGGGAAGTTGAGCGGTGCAACCAAACCTTAGCCACCTATATCCGCATGTACATCAATTCAAATCACACTGATTGGGATACTTATCTGCCCTATGCCGTTTTTTCGATCAACATTCATAAAAATGATAGCACTTCGTATCCCCCATTTGAATTACTCCACGGTAGGCAAGCTAATCTGCCGTCAGACGCAGCCTTAAACTTTTTCCCCACGTCCTATATGGTTGATTTAGACAATTACGCCCTTCGTGTAAAATCACATTTTACAGAAGCACTCTCAACCGTGCAGAAAAGTTTGCAAAAAGCCCAAGCCCACTATACCCGTCAGTATAACAAGCATGCTCAGAACATACATTACAAGGCAGGTGATCTTATTCTCTACAAAAATCATTCGTGTAAACAAGGGTTGACTCCCAAATTCCTCCCTCGCCAAAATGGTCCCTATAAAGTTACAAATTTCATGTACCCCAACGTTACACTCAAACACCCCCACAAGAATATTACATTTACGGTGCTTATCAACGAGACAACCCCTTTCTACCCTCGGAAAGCAACTATCGAATCTACCCCCACCCCTCCTCAACCTGGAAAGCCTTGAATGAGGACGTTCAACTCCGGAAGGAGGGAAATGTAACGTACCTGCTATGTAGCATACTGTATGTAATAGACATTTATTAGATATTATTTTATTTTCACATTTTATCGTCTCAAGGGTGTCTGGGATTCACGCCCAAACATTCCTACAAAATTACGTGAAGTACTTTATTTTGATCCGTTCACACCCCGGTAGCCCAATTAAGATGCCCTAATTAATTTGCACAAACGGCAGCTGTCCCCCTAGAACCTACACTAAACTACACATTCCACAGCTACCGTAATCCCCCGTAAAAATCGTAAACAACACCTGCACACAGTAAAATATGTAGAAGCCCCGCCAGACAGTAATCTCAAGTGTAACAGTAGCGGCGGCCCCACAAAACATGTGTATACAGAGAAACCGATACAGGAAGCATGCACAGAAGCACAAAGGTGTGGCCAAGCCCACCGTAGGAAGCAAGCAGAGCACAGAAAGCATACAGTACCAGGAAAGCGTTAGAGAGGCGTAACTAAGTAAGCATAAGAAGCTTAGCAGGAAACGACGATTGGCGGAAGAAGATGGACAGAAGCTCGACCTCCCGCGACGCCCAGGGAGTGGCCGAAATCGCCGTATAAAAGAAGAAGCAAAGCGTGATTTTGTTCATTCTTATTCTTATAATTTTTTGATTTCAACTCCTGCGCTCGCCCCGTCCTTTTTATATTTGCAAGCGGCGGACTATCCGAAAGCAACTTAAACTGAGGCCCCCGTTCGTATTATAAATCGAAACGCGTTTTTATTTGTCGACGTTCAAGCGACCGTCGATCACCCGTTGTTTTATTGTAACCATTCGCCCGCGCCCCCGTCCCGTTATTTGTCCCCGCCGTATCGACCAATTGGTTAGAAGTAAAGTACCTCACACAAATCTGGTCGTTACACGATAATCGCAAGCTCGGAATGATCTCGGCGTTAGTGGAACCTCCGAAATCGAGGTTTTATTTTTTGTGGTCGAGAAAATCTCGAGCTCGGGCTTGAAACCGGTTCCACTTGAACCACTTTAGTGAGACCGGCTCCAGAGTTATTTCACAAAAAAAAATCGTTCTGCTGCTAATCTGATCATGCGACTTTGTACATTCATTGTTTGGGGTATATTTTTCCAAGCTTTCAGAGAGTGGTATTTTTGGGAAATGCCGCAAACTACAAAATCCTATAGCAATTTTCCGTTTGATGATGAAATTTGGAGATGAATGGTTGACCCTCGAATTGAAAAAAGAATCTGCTTATTCGTGCTCGAAGCAGATTAACAATATATTTTACTTTTTGGTGCACTACTGTTTTTCTTTCTTTTGTCATTCTTCTGCTACAGTTTTTCTGCTGAATTATATGTTACATAGGACTAGACATTTCTGGAGCACACTCAACTGGGAATTTTTTAGCACAAAGTTATATCATAAAAGTGTTCTGTAAACCATACTAATTTTTGCCAATTTTCAATTTACATACAAGTGTTTTATAAAAAACCGACTATAGTAGTCTTGTGCAAACCAAGACATACGGCACAACTGAATCAATAGAAACGACTGAACTATGGACGTTGGTGCAATCGGCCTTTGGTGGGTCTACTGAACCGCTGATCTACTGGTAAGGCAACCTGTGACTCATCCGGGTATCCCAGCGATATTGTCAGACGTTGAAACGGGGCTTGGATTGCAACACTATGTTTTGATGAATATATATTCTGTTTTTATAAGATGCTTCCAAATAGAAAAATGACACAAATCGATATTGTGGTCAAAATCGTTTACATAGAGCTTTTACCGTAAAATTTTTCACTCGAAGGATTGTTAAAAGTGAGTTCAGTATGCTCAGAAATTTCCAGACCTATATGATATATCGTTCATTAGGAAATCGTGAAAATCTGAAATACTACTTGCTTTCCACTTTATTAGTTAGTAGCATTTCGAGAGGCACCGTACGGCGAAGTATACTTCGCCCTTAAGTAATGCTATAAATCCCTTTACCCCAAGTAGCGCGATTTTTTTAAATGGTGTCCTGTTACTCCAACAAAGCTAAATGAATCTTCTAGAATTTTCCGTAAGTACTTTAACATAACAAACTGAACAAACACTAAAGCAAAACACAGAAAATGTAAAGAAAAGAACTACAAAGAAAAGTATAAGTTAAAGCAAGAATAGCATGTACGTACACCAGAATATAAACAAATACATAGAAAACAACAAAAAATAAATACAAAAAAGGTTCAGAAAAGAAAAACATAAGAAACAAAGAAAATAAAGAAAACTGAACAAAAAACGAAAAGAAAAGCAGTTTGGCGCCGAAACAGCCGACACCAAAGTGGCCGGCACTGAAATAGCTGGCGCCGAAGCGGCCAGTGCCGAAACGATTCTGTGCCAAAGTGGCTGACGCTCAATCGGCGGCGCCGAAACGTGCCTTTCCGTACTTTGCATGACCTTTACATTAGTTTGTCTTTAGAGAAATCGTTGTGCAATGATGAAAATTGAGAACCAAGAATATGCGGATCAATAATTTGATTGTATAACTTAACTTACAGGCGCTGCATTCAAAAACATGAAACACCCTGATGTTTTGATGTATTTTGATGATGATGAAAATTGAGAACCAAGAATATGCGGATCAATAATTTGATTATATAACTTAACTTACACGCACTGCATTCAAAAACATGAAACACCCTGATTTTTTGATGTAATGTTGGTGCAGGAGATTACCCATAGTTTCGCTGTAACGCTTTTCACAGCTTTACTTTACAAAATGAAACTTTCTGTAAACGATAGCCACTTGGCTATGCTATCGAACGAGTGTTTACACTCCTTGCACACTATATTTACATCACAGTGCAAACTGAAAAAATCATTTTTCGAGTATGGTTCCGAATATGGCCGTGATCTTTTGAACGGTGTGTTCTAAAATCTTGCGGTTTAGTGCAATGCAAAGGGAAGTGGATGGACTATTAGGTAGTGCGTAAAACTTGGTGGGAAACCAAGGGATGTAAAAGTGGTGGAAGTTTGTTGAAATAAAAACTTTTTAATTACACAAAATAAACAAAATTATTTATAAACAGTAAAATCCTCTGCATTTTGTCATAATTTTGTAATTGTCAAAAAATTATTTTTAAAATGAGAATACATAGTTAAGCCAAATTCGATCACCGAGGCGACAAAAATCCTAGGATTTTTAATTTCCTGAATAGGGCTTCAACGTGCAATGTTCGTTACAGGTTATTTATATTGCAAAATAACAACTTACTATGAGTTGAAAATTTTTCGTCTTTTTATGAAAATCTTTTTTTTCGGTAAAAAAAAAACAAATTTTGAACACCTGATTTTCCTGTTGTCTCAATAGGCATGCCTGTTAGAGGAAGTTTTAGAATGAGAATTTATAAAATTCAGGTGAGCTATTGCATCATAGAGTCAAATTTGAATATTGGAATATTTTTAAAATAATCAGCCTTTTAATCTTATTGAAATTTTAAAAATTTATAGCATTCTTGGAGAAACGGGACACTTGGGGTAATGGGACACATGGATAAATGGGACACATGGATAAATGGGAATTTCAAAATATATTTAAAGCATTCTCGTGGTAATGGGACACTCGGAGTAACGGGACAGTTGGTGTAACGGGACGCTTGCTGTAAAGGGACAAAACGGAAAAAAGTAAAATTTTCAAACCTACATTTTAATGCAACAGAATATCAATAGCAGAGTGCGCAAGGGCGTAAAACGGATGATGTCAGCTCGGAATTGAGGAACTTGATGTTTAGTGAGCTCATTTATGAATATCTGACGCAGCAATCCGGGTTAGGATTGCGCATTCAACATGTATGATGAATTAACAAGCCATCTGAACGTCTTTTAACGTCTTTTAACGACGTCAGTATCGTAACTATGGCATCGGGGAATGTGATGTTTCTATGTAGTTTGTTTTACAGAGAAAAATTAAAACTGTTATTAAAATCTTGTACACAAAGGTTTTGCTACAAATTTTGGTTTCACCCCTATTCAGCGAAACACACAACAGCGAAACTCAAAATAGCGAGACTCAATACAGCGGTTCTCAATACAGCGAAGTCTCAGAACATATTCTCAAAATAGCGAATTTTCAAAAAAGTTATCTTTAGAATGAAAGAATGTAGATTGGGCGGTGTAGACGTTTTGGCGCGTGGCGCCTATTTGGTCCCCTATTTCGACCTGATGGATGCTGGTTGCCATACATTTTGACACGAATCGCCAGATTTTTGACATTATGACTCTTCTATAGCATGTGTTTTCACGACATTACAGCTTTGTATTCTGGTTTGTTTATTATTATTAACATATGTATCTACGTCCATGTTTTTTGTTTCTTTTTTCCTTTAGTGACTTATTTCCTTTTATATTATTCTTATTTTGCGCCACTTTTTTCTTTGTTTAATTTTTTCAGGTTGTGTACTTTTGTTTTATTTTTTATTTACTTTTAATTACATTATTTTCCTTTTCGTTTCTTTATTATTCGTTTTTTGTTCTGCCTTTACTGCTTAATTATTTTATTCATTTCATATTATTTGCTCATTCAATTTTGTTTTATTTATTTCATTAATTTAATTTTTTTGCAGTTAAGCTCCATACAAAACAATTTAATCGGGAATCCTTATGATAATTTTTTTTGTTTTTTTCTAACGTTTTGTAAAAACGTTTTTCTGACAGATATTTTTTGTGATTTTGGAATGGTCCGTTCATGCAAACCTACAGCAACTGCAGCACAAAGCGTGTGAAACTTAGATGAAGTGTGCGTTTACTCTAATGCATAGAACTTTTTACTATTCGCTGTATTGAGATTCGCTCTTTTTAGAATCACCGTTTTGAGAATCGCTGTTTTGAGAATCGCTGTATTTGAACTTTGGTGTAATGAGATTCGCTGTTTTGAGACTTCGCTATTTTGAGTTCGCTGTTGTAGCTTTCACTGTATTAGGGACACGCTCAGATTTTTTACCCAAAAATTGGATATTGCATGCTGTACTCTGTTTGACTGTAGCCAGAATAGGAGGGTAGTTTTCAGTTCATGTTTGGTCATTTCTTTTAGTTTAACTCGTACTTGAAAAACATTTCACAAAACATTGACATAATTCCATGGTTGCTCCATGATTAATCTACTTCGATCAAAACAGGTTTAATAGTATTCTAAAAAATTTTTGTACAAGTGACGCTAATAAAATGTGCTGATAATATAATTTTCGAAATACATTAATTCAGGCAAAAGTGAAACCAGCGTTTGTATAAGTAGTGACAATTTTGGTTATAGAATTCGCGTAACAGGCCGTCCTCATATCCAAGCCCAAATTGTACTTTTTGGCTGTATGAATGATGCCCTGGCCGGCCCGTTCCATTGTGTACAACAAACCAGAATGGACAATATCTTTCTCCGAAGCGCCAGCTATGCGTTTTTTGAATTCGTCGTTCGGCTGGACGGGCAGCGAACCGGCCGCTTTGTTCAACGATTTTTCCAACGATTCTTGCACGCTAGCCAATAAAAATTGATTAGAATCGCGCTCGTATTTGAAGGTTAAACGGCCGAAACTGACGTGGTTCAAATTTTTCAACCATTCGAAATAAGAAACGGTTACGCCGCCAGCGTTGACGAACAAATCCGGAACGACCAGACGTTTATTGGCTATCAAGATTTTGTCGGCGGCGGGCGTCGTAGGACCGTTGGCGGCTTCGGCGATAATCTATGAAAGAAAAATTTGAAGTCACCTCAATCACTGAAATTGCCTGCTAATTCGGATCCAGATCGGACATTTGACCAGAATTCTTACTTTTGGGTTGATGACCTGGTCGAAAATTCCTGAGGCGTTCGATCCCATAAATGTAGGGGATTAGAATTACATGATTGACCCCTAGTTCATTTCCGCCATGTGGTAGGTTTTCGAGTTTATCAGGTCAGCAAGCTTTCAGTTTTTTCACATGAAAAGAATGTAATGTTCATTGCTCGAAAACCTTCTAACTTCTGTAATCTGTACCAGCATATCACGTTTTTCCTTAAGTAAAAAATTTAACTGCCAAAACGCCTCATTCCGTTTATTTATTTTCAAAAAAATTTGAAAATCGGCAGCAAGAAAAATTCAGAGTGGGACCATTCATCCACCGTAACTGGTCGAAAACTATTATTTCAAATCATGTTTTATAATATATCTCATCGAGATCTATCGATTGGCACAAAATTTTCTTTTTTAAAGGAAAAATTCCATTTCAATATACAAAATCACTGCATGGGTAGGGTGGATAAGCTAGATAAGTCAGGTCAAACACATTTCGGGTGAGGTCGAGATACACGTAACATGTACGGCATAAGAATTTTGGGGGATGGGTCAGCCACAAATTTTTTTAAAGTGCTTAGAACTCGATCATAACTGATCAGAATGCTGAAAACCGTTTTTAGATGTTTCTCAGTGTGCTTTTCCACTTCCAACAGAAAAAAAAACGTTTTTCCTCAATCCTCATAATTTTCAATATTTTTATATTAAATTCTCAAGTTT
The DNA here is from genome assembly GCA_963922205.1 of Romanomermis culicivorax. Classification (NCBI taxonomy): domain Eukaryota; kingdom Metazoa; phylum Nematoda; class Enoplea; order Mermithida; family Mermithidae; genus Romanomermis; species Romanomermis culicivorax. The sequence continues at coordinate 2,225,173 of CAWUHX010000008.1, read as the reverse complement.
TCATTTAAAATTTAAACATTCCAAAAAATGAAAATTCTGGGGATGGGTCAGCCGAGGTTGTGCTCCGGGTAAGGACCGTCTTAACCTCCCCATGAACATGTATTGTCGAACCCCTCTACATGCAAACCCACGTCGATGTATGGCTCGTCTTATCGACTTTGTTAAGATCTCACTTTCGCCTTAATCTTGTGCGCATTATCTTTCGTGATAACTTTTTCAGTCGCCGCCGGTACGAAGATGTCGCATTCTTCGAACATCAGATCGTCTTTCGGCTCGTACTTTTGAGCTTTCGGGTAACCGTTTATCGACCTTTTGTCCAAAAAATAATTCTCCAATTCTTTGGGGTCGATCCCGTCTTTGTTGTAGATGGCGCCGTCGTATTCTAAAACGCCGACGCAACGGGCGCCAGCTCGATGGAAATAACGCATGGTGTGCAGGCCTACGTTACCGAAACCTTGAATAATGAACGTTTTGCCTTTCCAACCGGGTTTTAAACCCAATTGTGCCATGATTTCTTCATTTTGGATAAAAACCTAAAATCAAAGATTTTTTAAAGTTTTGTTTTCAGGCTAGAAAATGAAAGGTACTCGTCAGACATCAGCAGCATGTCGATCCATGACTCTCAACCGTAAGCAAGAACGTCAGTAATCGCTTGTATATTTTTGTCAACAGTAACTTGAAAAAATGATGACATCTTATTTATTCTAATAAGATCTACCATCTAGTAGAAATTTTAATAGAATCCACTTTCTTGTTGAACTAACGGTTACTATAGAATTCACGTGGACCTGAATTTCACAATGAACGATAGCAATAGTAATCACCAGTCACATCGGTAACTTCAGCTTAGTTAGTGGACTCGATGGAACAATCGATGATTCATCTTGGGTCAGTTGCAATTACAGCCTGCCTGCAAGAACCCCCTCCAATAGAACACACTGTCCAGTAGAAGTCGCGCCAAACATAAGAAAAAAATAAAGTTGAACTGCGGATTTTATTAGAATAAATACGATAATTATGCTCGATTTTTTCTGTCTTACTGATATCTTACTGATAGGTAGTGAAAACTGGTACATCATTTCAGACTTTCATTTGCTCAAAATTCACCAGTTCGAGTTCTAGAAAATTACAAAATTTTTGTTACAGCATGTCAAAATTTTGGTTCACCATTGCCAGTTTACTTCGAAATGATTGACGCAGCCGCAATCAGAAAAGTAGGTTCAGTTTGACACGAATTTTTCAGTTAGTAAAGAACCTTATACTGCAGAAAAACGCTTAATGTCTTCACAACAGAGAAACCAAAATCACAGACAAATCATGTGCTTATCTGCTTTTGACATGCATAGAACTGTATCGACATTTGAGGCCCGTTTCTGAACAGTGTCTCAGATATAGCTGTGTTTTAAGACAACTTTTCCGCGGCAAAGATGTGTCTTATGTCATAGCAATGTCTTAAGACACTGTTCAGAAACGTGCCTCAAAGAGCTAACCGAGCCCTTTTTGTGATTGAAGGAAGTTATGTTTGCCGCTTGAGGACGATAATTTTTTTTTCGTTGATTGCAGTAATAAGCCCACGAATCTTTCCGTGTTGAACATACTTTCATGGGATCGCCGCATCTATTTCAGAATACTCTCCATGGTCATTTTGGAAAATCGAAAACATATCCATGAAAATCCAAACGAAAACGCGTACAAATACAGCCGAAACTAACCCCAGTTCCATTCCAAACGCCGCGGCCGGTGGCCGATATTCGACCGTGGATGCCACCTATCGGAATGGGCTTGCCGGTGACGCAAGCGAAAGCGTCTTTTTCGTTGTGACCGATAGTCATCGAGTACATATCGGCCATCCAGGCCATTTCGCGTTCGCCGGTGAACATATCGGGAGCAGGTACGTCGAGGCCGGGTCCCAAAAAGCCCTGGGAAAGTGACAAATCAGTTTATTTTACAATAATGCTTTGACATCGGCTGTGAAATTAAGAATAAAGAATTGAAGTTACATACTCAAACGCGTAATATTGCAATAAGTACAACTGCAATGAGTATAGCCTGTTCAGATTTTTTATTTATACACCGAAGTTACCCTGTCTTTTATGAGTAAATGCCAAACTTTCATCTATATTCCACACTCACATTATCACGCAGCAATTCGAAGGATAGACATGACTTTTTTATCTTCATGCAATATTTTTATGAATTCCAGACTCTGAAATACAATAAAATGATAATTCATAAACGGGATGATCCAAAGAAACACTGTAGAAATTTTGCTGAACTTCCGTTTCATGTGTATTGCTTATTGGGGAAATTTTTATCTATCGAACAACATAAAATAAAACAAAGGTCAAAATCTTTCCCGAATCTTGATGTCGTTTTCCAAACAAAGGAGCTAATTCCGAAAATCGATTTTTCTGAGAATTAGCAATTTTTTCCGCACGATTTCTAATTTTTTGCAATCTCTTTTCTTATTCGAAAATATCACTGCACAACGTGGAATTTTCTGACAAGCATTATGCACAAGGTTTAAACCACGATATCTAACAATGAAAACTGCCAGGGAATTCTTTGATCAAGTTCGTGCTTTTTCAACACCATTTAGAAAAAATCTCAAAATGCGAAAACAAGCGAATTTAACCGAGCTTGGTCCATTGAGAATAAATCAGACTAATACTTAACCAGTCCCAACTATTCAGACAATCCAATTAGCACAGGACTTGGAACATTCTCATGAAGGAAAATTCGGGAAATTGATCCAAGTTTCAAGATTACTTAATTACCATCTTGGGTACGATTACCATTTTTGTACAAGATTACCGCTTACATTTATATTGTATCAAAAGCATACCACATTATAGTATGTTTTTTAAGTGCTTGAAAAGATTAAGAGTGGAAAGCAAGTAGTATTTCATTTTTTCCATTCTTTGCTGTACCGTACGTCGCACAGAACTGCAAATTTGTGAGCTTATTCATCCGACTCTTACCACAAATCCTACAGTAAAAGCTTTGTGTAAACGACTTTAAGGGTTGCATTTGCCTTTTCTCATTCATCAATTACAATCATTTTATAAAAAACAGACTACAGAGTACATCGGCAACTTCTCAGCTTATACGAGCTAAGTTTTTGTAGGTTAATGGTCTGGTCAGCAATTATCAAAGTTTTCTAGCAGCGTAGATTCACCATGTAATGGTGGTGATCTTGTGGTCATACATGTAACGGGGCCCCGAGGTCTGAGGGGGTCGGTAATTCCGTAAATTTGGGGGGAGGGGTCTCTCAAGAAAAAAAATCGATTTTTTAGGAAAAAAGTCCGAAAATTTTTTGAACTAAGAACACCGAAAAAATGTATTTACGGTGCGAAGCACCGAGAAAATTCACATTTTTGACCATTTTTTGTTCAAAAATCGACAATTTTCATCAAAAAATTGACATTGTTCAGTATTTTTCCGACCAAAAGTATGGGGGTCCTATGACTACCATATGGCTAGCCATAGGAATGGAAAATCCTGGGGGGCGGTTGCCCAATGGCCAGCCATGTGGTCGACGATTTTGGGGGGGGGGGGGGTTCCCATAGCACTCCCCCCCCCCCCCAATTACATGTATGCTTGTGGTGCCCAAAAACCGTGGCAAATCGTACTAAACAAGTTCAAGACTCGAAAGTAGCAGATGCGGGTACCATAGGCAGCTCTTCGATAATCAAAGATTCGGAGATATTATGACGTTCGATAAGCACGTAGACTGATCAGTTCCATACTAATTCATTAAATAGAAAATCGGACACTCAGTTTTGAAAAATTTACTTTTTTCGCGAATTCGACGGCTACGCGGCGCGTTATTTTTTCCAACTCTCGATCGCTATATTTCCTGGTGTCGATTTTGACGCCGGCTTTAGCACCACCGAACGGTACACTCACCGCCGAACATTTGTACGTCATCAGGGCGGCCAGGGCCTTGACTTCGTCTTCGCAAACGTCCATACTGTAACGGATGCCGCCTTTGCATGGCACCTTGTGTTCGCTGTGCTACGCAAAGAAAAAGATGTAACGATCAAGACGCAAATCATAGTTTTCTTTGAAACTGAAAACTTGTGACACCATTCTACTGGGGTTGTGAAATATTCTGAACGAAAATTCTACAATAAAATTTTTATGTGAATTTACATGTTATGGAGGTATCTGAACATAATAATTTTTACAGAAGGATAACTTAATGTATGATCGGGCACCTGTCTTGTGCAAAGATATTTCGTTCAACCCATGTCCATCCTCAATATAAGGGTACATAAATTTTGTTCGGCAAAAACATGTCGTACCTGACATCGCCAAGCTTCGATAATTTCGTATTCGCCGCTATCTCTCTTCAACGGGAAAGTAATATAAAGCATCTTATTGGGCACTTTGATCGTTTTCAGGACACCCTGTACGAAACGAGTCTTCTCTTCTTTCGAAATTCGCCCTTTTAATTCGTCGGCTAACTTATTTTGTATCACTGAACTTCCACGATCAAAATAATATTCAACCTATGAAAAATAAAGTGAAAAATAAAAAATACCTCAATTAGAATGTTCTTCCAGCTTGTTGCGAATAATCAGTCATCCGAATGATGTAAGATTTTCGGGATTTCAGGGGTCGAAATATGCCCATGCCACATTATATGGGATTACTATAATTATAACAAAACATCGACTCTCTGTGGAAAGATTACTGTGATATTTCAGCTGCGTACTTTAATGAAATTTCGCAAGCTGGAGTTGAATATTTCACTATTCTTAGGGTACAAATTCACTTTGAGACACCCCGTTTTGCCGAATCGAGAAACTTACCACGGCATGGTGCAGAACGAATTGTGGACAAGGAATACAGCTTTTAAAGCCTTTTCAGGGATCCAGGTAAAACCCGGTCTCTAATATAGCAACGACCTGATCCAGCAGTGTCTAGCATTAAATTTAGATAAGCTTGATGACCCAGATTTTTTGGACATTACTCTAAAATTTGTTGAATCTTCAGGTTTCGGATCGGATTTTTCTTCCACCTTCGGCTTTAAATTTTAATTCCAACTTTAATTTACAACCCATGTTTTAACGGGCAAGCAAAATTCCGAAATTTTTAACAATGTCTGAGTCACGTTACCAAGTCACAGAGATATTTTGCGCCGTTCGAGATGTATCTACGATTATGTGAACTTTCGAGGGTCAGAAAAGCCCGTACTGTGTCACGTTCCGCCTTACCGAACGATTGAAACTTGGAAATCTTTGTTCATCGATCGGCAATTTCTCGTCCTCCAATCGAGCCAATTCGTCGGCACTTGTTCGCACATCGCTATAAAATCGGCTTTTGCAGGCGCTGACGACTATTTTGGACGTCCATTTAGTACCGCTAACCGTTCTAGACAACATATCCAACGGAGACTTCAGGAATTACAATCCGAAAAATTATGCCGCCAGAGTTTAAACCTGAAAGTAAAGTGTAATAAAACGTGCATTGCAGCTGGACGTTGCGGAATGAGGACATAGACGTGGGTGGAAAAGTACGGCCTAGAATATGATGTCAGTAAGTATCCAAAATGTTTACATGAAAAACATACCGACAGACGATCCATTTCAAAGTTTTGACAAAAACTTGACTTTTTGTAACTCACGTGACGACCGTTCATGGTATTGCGACTTTGGAAAAATTATTTTCAAGGGTATTAAACCGAAAAGTAAAAACAAATATGTTTACTTTCAGCAAATATGTTGAGCAATTACGGTTCATTTGAAGAAAGATTGATTAATTTAAGTATTCATGACAACACGTGAAAGTCTCTGTAATACAGATAACGCAACCGCCCAATAACTCCTCTGAGTTGCAAAATATATTTGACATCTACAAATCTGGAAATGGGACACGATAAGAATAAAAAATTCGTTAATGTCCGAACTGCTAACTTCCAGACATGGTTTCAACACGTCCGGATCCTGGTATGCCCTTGGAATGGTTAGAAAGATAACCTAGACCTTATTTGTATAATGTTTCGTATAGCTACAAGATTATTGAAACAATGAACAAGGAAAGCGATGGTAAACAGGATGTATGCCAAACGAATAAGTACGTAGCGCCAAATCACACTGTCATTAATGGGTTGTGGTAAATAAGCTTTTGAAAATCTGAAACAAGCAAAAGCATTAAATTGACGCCTAGCACGTAGTCTTATCAGGAATAGAATAAAGAGAAAATGAAATAAAAAATTAATCGAAAAGAAAATAAAAACGAAACAAAACGAGAATGGGAAGGGAAGAAGGAGAGGGGAGGGAAAATTATATGTTTTGAATCCTAAGAGTGATTATGGCCACAGCCACAGAAGACAGTGAAAATATGAATTAGTTGATTTATGTACAGCCATATGTAAAACGCTACCGTTTTATACACTTCTTTTATTATGATTTTTACAGAGATCATATAATGAATAAAAAAAGATATAACTAAACAAGCACGGACGCTAAAAGCTCGTATTTACAATATCGAAATCAAATGTTTTGCAAAGAGAGGAAACTGATCTGACTCCCTAATCTCCGTGTGTGAATTTGACATTTGCATAACAATAAGAGTATATACAGTACATTTAAAATTATCAGGTATTTGCTTTTCGTATTGTAGCATTTACAGTAGGCATGAACAGACGATAATGATCTCGAAACGTACAGTAATATGTCGAAAATTGATTTTCACAAATCTTCCTCTTCCGGATCTTTCCGCGTGCAATAGCACCCTAAACCCACCAAAATGGCTAAAAACAAGGTGGCGCAACCCAAAAGCACGAACGTCGCCAATTTATACTGATAAAGTTCTTCTTTCAAGGCGGCGATGTAGCCCAAATTGCCGATATCAACCGAATCCAATTTCCGAGCGTAATCATTCCAAAAAGAATGCCCGTCCCAATGGAAGCCTACTTTCATGGACGGCGTGTGGCTAATACTGTAATAATTCATGTAATTTCGCTGGAATCGTGTCCAATTGACTAAACCGCCGTTTGGAGGCGTAGGGTTACTGTAAATAGAATACAGTGAATTGATTTGAGAAATATGTGGAAAATTATTTTGTATTAAAATTTAAAAATTTCCCATATTACAGGTTGACCGGAAAAACGGCCAATTTCAAAATATTATAGCCAATATCCTGGCTCAACTTTTTGGGACTTTTTTCCGACAGCATTGCTTTATCTTTATAACTCATAAATTTGGCTGCAATACATTGTGAACTGCACCGACTTGCACTAAACGAATGTCTTAGTGTCAAATGCTTCTTGAGTACCAAACATGACACGAACTAAACAGAGAACTCCCAGTCTCTGAGCTAAAGTAAATTTCTTTCATCTTCAGTAGGGAAATCATTGTTTTGCAGTAAAATTTGCTACCCTGGATACTCAGACTCCCCTCATCAGAGTGTCATGGATTGATAAAGAAGTCGTCCCAATTACCTGACGAATTAACAATGTTACTCATCCTTTCGATTTGTTATCAATCAACTTCCTTGATCTTTGTTAACCCTTATTCCCTACATGAGAGGATTGCCAAGTAAGTAAATGCCTTTTTTGCTAACTCTTTTCGAAGTTCAACATCATTTGGTTTTGATGAGCACATTTTTCTCAATTAAAAACTATTATCCTTTGCTGACCTGGCCCCATCCGTGCATCATCTGTGTCCGTCACTGAAAAGTATCCCACCCAACATTTGAAAACGAAGACTCAATCAAGGCTCATGAGAACTTTTTCTGACTCAAAGCCAAATATTCAATTATCAAGCAAACATTATTGCAAGTTTACGCAAAAGAAGGTATAGTATTCTTGATAGGAATGGTGTTTATTTTGATGGTTAAGTAAACTTTCTTTTTGTTGATCCTTAGAATTTGTAAGAAAACTCAGTAAAATTTCGGCAATTACTTTCGATGCAAGGGTTTAAAACCTCAAAATTCAGTTACTTCATGTTAAGCAGCCGGGATCAGTGTGTGCGTTCCGAAAATGAATAAAATTAGTATATGTGATGCTAGAGAATAATTTTATCAAATTCAAAATACCAAAATCACAGATCAGTTCGTTTATTTCCTATTCTGTACCCTCTTACTTGTATTTAACAAAATTTGTCAACAATTGCGAAAATATTTCTGTAACTCTTTGATCATTTTGCCATTCTTTATCCGGGTAATGCGAAACAAACTCTGTTTCTAAATCGAACAGAAAAATCAAGTCCGTTCCATGGAAAGCCCCTAAATAAAGACAAAAGAAAAACAGATGAGATATTTATTACAAAATAAGAAGAAAATAAAAAATTTACATTGCTCTCGTTCCAACATTGATTTTCGTATAGTAAAATCGAACGAATATAAATAAACGGGTACCCTGCTATCGTCGTACAAAGTGGCCAATCGAGAAGCCGGAGCGTGAAACCAAAAGTGAGAATAGAGCTAGAATAGTTGAAAAATGTGATTTCCTCGAATACCAAACTGAAGCGCAATTTGATCAAGACGATGCTGGCTTTTTGAGCTTCATCCCAAATATATCGAAAAAAATTGTTTTATTTCACTCAAACATCAAATATATTTTTTAAAGTTTGCACATTTTGGTTCTATAATCAAGAAATTTGATTTGAAATACAATAGACATTCTTGTGACAAATATTCATCCTTCAATTGACTTTCTAACAAAAGTACTGGATAAAAGTTTCCGAATTCTTGACCCAAGAGTAATAGAAAAGGTGTGAATTGCTGATAACAGTTATGTTATTTAGAAAATAGTTCTGATACAGTTCTTCCCCGGTCTAAGCACTAAATCTAATCTAAATCGTAACTTTAGATGTTAGCACTATTTCCAGCAACGTTGTGCTTGAAATTTCAGAAGAGAGCATTATGTTATTGTTTTTCAAGATTTATAAATCGTCAGAATATCTTTATTGCAGTGATTTTTCAAGATTTTTGGCGAACAGATATACTCGTACGTGTCTTGCACTGAATATGAAATTCCTTTCCTCCAATTCAAAGGACATTCTTAAATATATTCTCCGCAATGTTTGCACGTTTTCTTTTCCCTCTCTCGATAAAAGTGACCATTGTTGAATTACAGTAATAAGATGACAAATTTATTATGATTGAACATGCTTTCTGCACAATTTTTTCTGTATTCAAACTGAGCTGACTATAGTCTGTTTTTGTTTTTTACTCACAATTGTTAGGCTAAGTTGAGAATGCTCACAAAGTTCTAATTCAATGTTACGTATGCTGGAAGAGAAAATAGTAAAAATATGAATTAGTCCTTCCTTTCCACTCTTATTATTTACAATTATTTTAAGAAAACCAACGATTTGGGTCGCATATGCAATGGTTTTTACAATCTTCAAAGGGGTGATATAAAATCTGATGTTCAGTTAAACTCATGTCAGTCACCTAAAGGACACGGTTAAGGGAAAATCAAAACGTTTGATTCCACACAGAAAATAGCGGTTCAAATAATTAATGTCTAAACTTTTATGAAAATGACGAAGAACGGTAAATTTTTTACAGAAAATGATTATCTCAAGTCAAACATTTCGCATCTTGATTGCACATATGATGCAAGCAGACGTATGAGAGCCAGTAAATTTTGAGTACAGTAAAACTAATCATATTTTTAACGAATAATTTTATTTCTAGTAAAATAAGGTTGTCTAGAAAAGTTGAAAACCCGTTTTCTCTAATGGTGGCTCGTAAATTCATAGAAATATTTTTAAAGGCATTCGTAAGCTTAGCCTCGCTCCCACATTTCGCTTGGCCTCGCTTTTATATTTCGACCTGTATATGTTTCGTTTACTTCATGTAACATGTTTAGGACACCCTGCTGACAAGTTAGCCTTAGTCAGAAATATCTCGGCAGCTAGGAAATAACTTTCGGTCAAATAGGGAAAACTCTAACTTACGTCTAAAAGACCATCCCTCAATACTGTCCAATCTGTGGCCGGATCGCTCAAACTATAGATGTATCTGTAAAGGCAGCCTTCGGTAATTAGTTTGTGATTAGTAAAAGCGCTAAATTGGCTGGTCAAATTACGCACGGCTTCTTCCGCTTGAGTTTTAGTCAAACCCGACGTCATATTCAAATTTTCTCTGCCAACTTTCACTGAAAGAAATTTACGATAAATGTATGACTCTAACAAAAATAAAATTTGAAACCGTATAAGCAAGGAAGTTGGATAAAGTCGTTCGAGAAATAATTTTTGGATTCAATTTCACGAATTAATACACAAAAATCCGTAACTCACAGTCTCGAATCGAAATTGTCTTTCATGAAATCTTAAATATACTTCAAGTTTCTCATACATCAACTATCGCGATGTTTGTTACCGGTAGATCATACTCTTTCATTACTAATGGATGCAACTATTCGGAATCGAGTGAATATGAGCTGTATTAAATGATTTGCTGTTACTCGAAAATTTTCAGAATATAAATACCATAGAATAAGAAATATTAATTTCAAACTTTTTATTTTTTTCCTTTGTGGCTATCCACTCGCACTTGTAGTCTGTGTTTTACAAAGTGCTTTTAAATTGAAAAATTACAAAACAGTACCGAAAAACAAAAACATTTATACAAAGCTTTTATTGTAGGATTTTCTGCTTAGAGAATTGGTGAAGGTTAGTTGCTGCTTTTGAATACCGTACGTGCCCGCCCAAGACATATAAACTTACAGGACAACATTTTTTTGGTTAAAATGAATGCAGCGAAATGGTGTTGGAGTTGAAGCACGACTCACTGCCTCGGTCCAACTCGATGATACATTGACTATTTTTTGTAGAATGCTACCAAATTGAAAAATGACAAAAAATCAGTACTACTATTAAAATCGTTTTTACAAAGCCTCTGCAATAAGATTTTTAACTGAAAATTGCTAATGGTTAGTTGAGTGCGCTCTCTCTAGGCCGGGTTACGTACGGTTCAGCCGAAAATCGTAAGGATGTGGAATAGCACTTGCATTCCACTTTTATTATTTAGAAGTGTTTCAGAAAAAAACAGACTATAAGCATCAAAATAGTGAATAATTTGATTATCATATAAAAAGTTTATCAACACATGTGTATGTTTTTTAGCGTCAGAATGTCATTCCTTGATGAGTTTTTTCTGGAGCCAGAGTCCATCAATGCCACGAGACAGGGACACATATTTCAAGAAAAATAATTATTCTACTATAGTTTGTTTTCTCAAAATGTTCGTAAAAAATAAAACTGGACTGCTAATACTTCTTCATGCCTTTTTTAATTCGCTGTCACGCTTCATGTGGAACTGAAAATGTGAGACCATTCAATTTTTGAGTAAAAGTTCAATAATAAAAGCTCTGTAAACGATTTTAAATTCAGTACTAGTTCGTGATATTTTTCATTTCACAAGCATCCTTCAAGGACGGTATCAACTGATAAGTATGTCTTCTATAGCAAACCTCTTGATCGGAACATAGAACACCAAGGTTAAGACATATTTCAGGTTTAATCTTCATTTTATTCCAATTAAGGTCGTAAAGTTATGGCTAATCATGCGTGACTTTTGTACTAACGGTTGCATTCAAGCAAAATGTAAACGTTGCGTCAATGTTTTTCCGACGAAAAATACAATCCACGCATAAAACGTCAGCCAAATCTGAAGTCCTCCTAATTAGTTAACAATATCAGCAACAATTAAATTAGGAGATTTCGAAAGATTTGACGAAAAATTAAAAAGATTTTTCAGAAACCTTCTGACATCTTGATGATAAAGTATACTAACGAGAACTAACTTAAATGCCAAGCAGATTCGTCCCTCGTCGTGCCGATCATCATTGGAATTTTCGGTCTACTTTGAGCTAGTCTTTCTATACTTTCGGGTATTATACCTCTACTCTTGTCAACAATCGGCGCATATTCGTAATAATCGTCGTAGAAAACATGCTAAAGATCGAAACATTTTCAGAAAATTTGAAAAAATAAAAGAAAAAGACACAGACCGGTCTATTTGGGTCCAGAAGACGACTGGACGGTCGATTATCTCTGAGGCAATGAAGTAACTGAGTTGAATTGGACGCCCGGCAACTTAAATGACCTTCCAAGGCCCAAGTGGCGTTGATGGCCGTTTCGCGAACGACTCCCGGGCTTATGGCAGTGCCACTGAGGAGAATTATCCTATGGAATAGACCTGAAAAATTTTTTATTTTCTCATAACATTAGTCGAGGTCGAGGTGACGGAATAGTCGAAGTAATGGGACAGTCGAGACAACGGGACATTCGAGACAACGGGACAGTCAAGACAACGGGACACAATCGCTACTCTATCTTACTACGTCAAAGTCGGTTTGAGTTTGATAAAATCTTTGTGCCAAATAAAATCATATTACAAATCGTAATTTTTTTTTATTTCACTGCTGATGTTATTCTAATAAGCACTACTGAATTAACTACAACTTAGTGTACATTGTTTTCTTTAAAATTTTTTAAATATTAAAACTAGAGAGCAATTACTATTTCGGATTGCATGCCTCTAAGGCTGTCCCTGTAAGTCGACCATCCCAGTAAGTCGACTGTCCCAGTAAGTCTACCATCCCACTACGTCAATTGTTCCTCAAGACCGACTGCACTGTTTATCAGTATGTCCGGTAAAATGCTATTTTTACCGAACATACTGAAACGTTCGGTAAAATGCTATTTAACTGAACCAAAATTTGGAAATTTTATTAAATTTTGAAATTTTGTCGCAAGAAGTATTTCATTTTGTTCCAAAAATACAGAGCAGATATCTCCGCTTTGAATTCGACGCAATCGACGGATAATGAACGAAACTCTAATATTTTAAAAACAGACGATGATTTTCTCACTAGTGAATAAATTGAAGTATAAAGCCAAAACAAGTACCATTGACTCAACAAATTCATGAGGAACATGGTTTTATTCAACTTTACCTTCAGCTTCAGGCGACAAGGCCAAGATAGAGGCCGCCGATGCGCCACTCCCTTGACCGGCCAAAGTAACGCTTTTTGGATTGCCGCCGAAAGCAGCTATATTCCGCTGGACCCATCTCAAGGCGGCGATCTGATCCATCAAACCGAAATTACCCGGCAATGAATCGTCGCCCGTTGATGCGAAACCTGAATTGACAATAACGTGAAGAGTTTCAAAGATGAGTAAAGACATTTTTTGGAGTAAGATAATTCCTGTTAATGACTATAAAATGAAATGCGAATTTTCTATAGGTTCGATCATCGGAGCAAAAAATTTAAATTGGATAGCCTATATTCTGAACAACCACAAAAACCTGCCTAACTTCATGGCTCCTGCTGATTGGGCCCGTTCGAACTAATCTAAAAATTCAAGAGTACAAGAAGTCCGAAGTCTTAGTTGTTCAGGAGGAAAAATTTCATGTTGCAAAATAAGACAATTATTGATTTTTATTCTCTTCAAAATTATTTCGATCATTTTATGCCGATATTATTAATGATTCTGTCTAAATTAGAATGACATACTTGAAATTCTTCAGATCACTGTCAATCTGAAATCCGTTTTTAAGGCTTGTAAATAATAGCAGTTCAAAAGCAAGTACCATTTTATATTTGTATTATTTTTCGCTGAACTATATGTCACATAGGACTGAATATTTGTGAGCATTTTCATCTAACCTTTAGCAATTTATTTTTCCAATAAAAAATTGTATCGCAAAAGCTTTGTGTGAAGTTGATGGCAGTACTAATTTTTGTCTTTTTTTATTTACAAGCATTTTATAAAAGTCAAACTACAGTGCACTAAACGTACTAGTGAGTGACCAAAGAAACGCTATTGTAGTTTTTCCGGATGTACAATGCGGCGTTTAAACTTACTCTGTAAGCTTCGATTTTTCGAAAAAATGATCAACTAAGTGGTGTATACTGTTGACGAAATTGTATCGTGGGTCTCTATTGAATAACAGAGAACAACTTTTTTCATCTTTTATGGACAGTTCCAGACTATTAATAACATTTTTCAAAAACTTTTCCAATACAATTTATGCTTTTGACTCAGCGACCTTATCTAGCTTTTTGTGCTGATTATGACCGTAGCTAAAAAATAGAATGAAATACATCCGATTCCCCAAAATCAAGGAAGATTGCTCGTACTTGTGTTTGCGTTTGTCTTTTAATTTGTTTGTTTTTTTGTGCAAATACGTTTCTGCTTACATTTACATAAAATTAGTTGTGTTAGTCATTAATTTTATGTTTTTATTTATCTTATATATATTTTAATCATGACTGAAAAATTTATATTATGCTAAAAGTATTGTAAATAAATAAGCAGCCGGCATAGAAAAATCAGAAAAGTTGAAGTTTCGGGTCTTGGAATATCGAATGTATGTCGTCCAATTTTTTAGCTACGATCATAAATACTGCACTATTGGAATAATCATAAAAAATAATTAAGGTCGGCGAGTCAAAGGCATAAATATCGTTAGAAAAAGTTTTGAAAAACGTCATCATTAGTCAAAAATTTCTCACACAAGGATAAAAAAATGACATCGTTATTCCCTATCGCTGACAATATACAACACTTTGTAGGGAAAAGAATATGCTACCGAACGGTACCAAGCATATCGTAATCGGTTAAGTATTTATTGGATAAACTTAGTTGTTGAATTTTTCCGGAAAGTCAAAGTGAGTCTGAACTTTTGAACCGCACTGTAAGTGCGTACAGTCCACGTTTTCCTGCTAAGTCATACGTCGCCCAGTACTGGGAACTTGTAAGTACTTATATATACAGCATTCAGGAATTTTGTTGAGTGAAAAATTTTACTGTGAAAACTTTGTGCAAACGATTATAACAGCATAATGTCGACGAAAATCATTCTGATTCAACGGTCTCAAAAATTTTGTTCTAGAAGTGAAAACTAGTTACTGGTATTTAAAGACATAAGCTCACCTAATGGGCCGAGTCGGTAATTCAATGAAACAAAAACTATTTTCCGGCTGACGAAATTTCTGAGGATCGGTTCTTGCTTAAAATCGGCCGACGAGCCAACTTGGAAACCTCCGCCGTGTATCCATACTAAAACGGCATGCGATACGTTGACGATCTGAATTACATAAATGAAAAAATTGTGAGATGTTCTGACTTACGGTTTTCAGAGTGCCATGCATGGGTGGAAAATCTACAATCAAGGATTTGGTATCCAAACCTAAATGGTTTAGTTTTCCAGGTTCATCATCATCATCATCTGTCGATTCCGTTGTGTATCGGTATCCCGAATGCATCCCTATCCCGAATGTGGTACGTATGTTTATTCCGAAAAATGCATTAGTTATGAGAATCCCGTACATATACACTTTAAATTTTTATACACATTTTTTGTTCATATTGTCAACTCTAATTTTGCCCGAACTACTCATAAATGTGTGAAGTTGTCCTACTGTCAATTTTTTTGCATTATTTTTTTCAAAAAAACTGAGGATTTTCCACAGATCGGGCTTAAACTTATGCTTAGGCTCGCGTGGGAAAATTTTATTTCCTTGTAAAATACTGTGGGAATCTATATAGTATTGAAAACTGTCAAATTTTTCTTCTAATTTTATTGCATTGTTCGAGATACTGCTACGTACGGTATATTGATACATTCGGGGTATCGATACGTTCGATACAGATAAGTTTTGTTTTTATTGTATACCATTGTTCGGGATACTGATACATTCGGGATATCGATACGTTCGGTGTACCGCTACACAATCGAGTCATTCCAATAGATTATTGTGGATACCATGCCAGTCTTCAGGTAAACTTTATCGAATTTAGCTGCTAAGTGGGCCCCTCAAAAAGCTCAAAATCCCTTTTTTTATGACGGGAAAGACGACCAATGGTAGGGTTTTTCGAGACTCGAAATCCAGGTTTTATGATTTAGTTATTGTCAATTTTTTAAGAAAAGCTTGAATATCAAAAATAACAGAAATTATCACTATCGCCGACATCGTTTACACAAAGTTTCTAAGGTTCAAAAATTTTTTGTTAAAAAAGTTTAGTTGCATAGGCTCACAAATTTTCAGATCTATGTGAGATAATGGTTTAGCTGAAAATCTTAAGAATGTGAAACCTTACTTATGCTTTCCGCCGTTATTATTTACAGGCATTTCAAGAAAAACAGACTGTAAAGTTATTAATACCAACAAATCACAATATTCTTTTTGAAAATTGGTGTAATTTCAAAAGTGAAGGCCTGTCTATATTCCTAATGAAATTTAGTCATTCTTAGCGTCAAGTCGATTCTTTGAGGTTACAGGCAAACTCACGAAATTTTTTTATGGAAGAAGTTCTATTGAAGGTCTTCTACTTGAATATGTGAAAAATGCGAGAGACGCCGGATCTTGTGCGCGCCAATAATGAGTATAGACAATGATCTTGATCAATATGCTAGATGCCAAGTTTAAAAAATTCCAAGCGTTCTGAAAACCTTCCAAGCAAAAAAACAAACTAATTTCTGACGGCTGAATTGACTTATCAGGAATGACCAAGAAGTTTCGAAAAGCATTTCTTGAAGGCTGCAGGAAAGGATATGTCTACTTACAGAAAACAGCAACAAGCCATGTGTAAGAAATTATATAATTCAAGTGCTGGATGCAACACCCATTTTGAGCGAGCTTAGTCTATATCCTACTCAAAGCAGTTCAAAGATTATGATATTGCGCTTATAGAGACATTTACGTCGCTAATAGAGTTTTTTATAGTCCATTTTTTAAAATTACACTCGAAACGCAGAGAAATAATTTCGTAGATGAAAAACCAGTCATGCACCGTTTGACATCTTTTGCAGTCAATTTGTAGAAAAGGTGTTTGCAAATATAGGTTGTTTTTTCTCTGCCCAAGCATTGTCGTCCAAGTCTCATTTAGAAAAAATGGACTATAGTCAATTGTTCAGGCTTTGACGGAAGAAGATGGACAAAACGCTTAGAATATACTTTAATCCTACGTTGGAATGATTGTCAAAGCTAATGAATCTATAGGAACGAATTTGCAGTGATCAACTGGAATTTATTTAATTTTCTTATTTCTAGTGTTGTTGAGTGTTAGTTTCACAGCTTGAATTAAGCTGATTGAATTATTGTAATATTGATCACTTCATTATAAAGTTCAATAACACTCGGTGGAATCTAGCACCCAGCTGGTTTATGGAGTCCTGACCTGAATATAAAAGGATGAAATCTCATAACAATAATTGTTCAAATTCTGCTAGTTAATTAGAAAAGTTATTGCATGAGAAAATACACTTGTAAGGGTTAGTAACCAGACTGTACCTTTGGCGGGGCGAACACGTTCAAGAACAAACAATCTTCTTCCCTTTTCGTTTTCTGGTTAATGCCCAAGAAATGTTGTTTCCGTCGCTCTTCGTTTTGAAGGCATGATCTGAAGGTCGTTGCGTTCATAACGCCCCTCCAATCCGCAGGGTCTATCGGTGCCTGAAAAAGTAAGTTTAATTGATTGGTTGATTAACAAAAGCTGACACAGAACATTCTGCTCAAATTTTCACGAGTGCAAATATAAAACAAGTATCAGCGCTGACTGGACCAAGTAATGAAGCATTGTAACGTTTTTTAGTTTGAAATGCTAGCACATCAGGTTTTGAATAATCAGAAACAGTTGGATATGACAGACAATAATACAACACAAATTTACTTAAAGAATATTGGAAATATAGTAGATATCCTTTAATTCAAGATTGTTCAAATCATGGCTTGATGTTATGTACTAACTATGTGGAAAAAGTGTGTTTATTCGTGGAACTTGTGAAACATCGAGCTCTGGTTTTAGGAAATACCTAAAGAATATTAATGCACAATGAAATTGAGCTGAGGGACGGTCTTTCTACGGTGGAATAAATTCTGACCTGACCAGGCATGCCATGATCGTAGCAATACATGTTACGAACATCTGACCCAAGCTTGGGTCGCCAAGTTGACCAAACAAGACATCCAGAAGGTACTTTAGCTCTTTTGTCATTTTTGCTCGGTCTTCGAGGTACCCTCGAAAAATGTGGGTATATCGTAGGAATTTTGGGGTTGCGTTGCGACAAAAATTTCTTTTTGATTTATAATATGGAAAGAATGGGGCTCTCCTCCTGATTCATACCTGTAAGAGGTCCGACCAGTTGGGCTGGAGGATTAAACCCAAAATTTCCAAAATTTAGGGGGATCGAAAAAATACCAGAAAAGTGAAAAAAAATTTCGAAAATTTTCCAAAAAAGGCCACAAAAGGAACTTTTTTATAGATTTTTCCGAGTTTGGGAGATGTTGGGTATAGAGCTGACCAAGTTGGGGGTTCCGACATTTGGGTATAGAGCCCGACCAAGTTGAAGGGGCCCACACCCCCCCCCCGATTACAGGTATGTCCTGATTGCAGTAAACTTTTTATGCACACAACAGTGCAGATTGCAGCAGTATTTTTCGGCCTAGCTAGTACTATATCTTCAAAGTTTGCCTTTCATACTTACGTGGTTTAACTTTTTTTGATGTAGCTATTCGACTTTCTCAGTTTTTACCGAAAATAAGGAATATCACAAATGTAGTCATCTATCTTTTAACATAATCACCGGCCATATTTCTGGCCCGAGATTCCGAACTCACATAGACGCCATGAGCCTAAAAAGTCATGTACATAAGGTTTACCTGAAATCTCGCCGCCCCGACCGGCGGCGCTGCGTACGGTATGCCCTTGAAAACGGCGTAATTTTCGCCTTCCAAGCTACCATATTCGCCCCGAATTCGGCCGCTGGAAATTTTCACTTCTATGGCCGTTGCATCGTACAGCATGGACAAACACTGTCCCAAATGGCAGGTTAGCTCGATGAATACCAATAAATAATGGACAACGGCGGTTTTATGCCATACGTTAATCATAGGTGGAAATAACGAAAAATCGGCCCTCTGCAACGATTCCTGCCTTTTAGCATTAGTCTGATGGCCAAAAGATTCGGCTACAATAAGGAAGATAAATCATACAAATTTTGGGTGTTTGATAATAATATCCCATAATCTGTTCAGAAATGTGTACTTTTTTCATTAGCACCTGTTATTTTTGCAATAGACTCGCAAAGTGTCATTTTCGGCTGGGAACTCGTAATTGACTCGTTTGAACTTTCGAATCAAATGAACATGATGAATATGAATATATCAGTTTAGTTTCACAAAGTAGCTATTATGTAAATCGGGAAAGTTGGTCCAAATAACAATATTAAACACATCTCTTCGAATAGTTTTTTATCTATGATACATACGTGTTACCAATAGAGCACATTGAAAACAAGTTGTGTGTCATTACAGTGTCTCCTGAACCTCAAGTTAGCCTGAAAAGAAGCAAAACTCCTATAACTGTACCGATCTACGTGCTGTACTACCAATTTGTACCCTGTCCGATAAAATGTGGACAAAACTTTTTTATGTTTTAAATAAAGAAACCATGAACGTTTTGATTCTAAGTATTAAAGGAAAAACATTTTGCCTGGTTTGGATTTGATACATCAACTTTTAATTTTATTTTTCTTATACAAATAGAAATGATCGGGAGTGACCCTCCTTTCACACACAAATAGCGACATTTGACCTTGTAAGGACAACGTAAAGTTTGCTTCTCCAAAATCGCCCACATTTAACACGACAGCGCAATGGACAAACTTAATTAAAAACTCAAATTCAAATGGACATTTCTTCGTGAAGTCTGGTAAATTCTGAGAATGTATATAATTTACTCAGTTTTCGAAATTCTGGGGACGTGCGAGTTTGCATATAAAAATTCAGTGTTTCTTTGTGAACTCCGACAACTATAATGATATATGTGTATTACTCGCAAATGCATGCTTTTTAATGGCCAATAAAAAGTGAATTTGATAAAGCATATGACTCAATTTTGATCTAAATCATATAATACGCCAAGTTAAGACGGATGCCAAGTTAGGGTGGACGCAAAGTTCGGGCACAATCGGTACAATGAAGACATCCGTTGCGTGAGGTAGCATCCAAGCCTCATAAAGCGGAGTGGTGGGAGAGTATGAAGGCTAAGGTTGGTTAAAATGTGGATGGGTGGTCCCCCCATTTCCATCACTGCGTGAATAATTTTAACTTTTGGTGGTATCCATGAAGCATTGATAGGAAACATCATTAAAAAGAATCAACTCATTCATCTGGTATTAATGAGCCTTTTTTCATCAGTCCCACTTACATCACGGTTAATACGATTCTAACGATTATCAAGTAAAAAATTTACGTGATAGAATTTAAATAAAAAATATAACATCAACAATACCACTTCGGTTAAAATTTATTATTGAACTAAGGACGTTATTATTTACTATTTCAAAAATTTTAAACGAACTTATCAATAGTGTTTAGCACCGAAATGTGATTGGGAAACGTGAAAGCAAAAGCGTTCATTACATACATACCATGAAACACCCCGTATAAGCGTCATGATTTCTAGTACGAAGAAAAAATTATAATCTTATGCTAATTTGAGCTGCCGCTCACAAAAGTCGCTAACAAAGTGAAGAAGCTGGAGCTAAGTCACTTGGTCGCTTTGATTCGGTTTCATACGCTGAAAAAATGCACGTTTGGGTATTACAGAAGTGTGGAAGAAATTTCTCATTCTAGGCTATATTGGCCTATCCATTCAATGTTAACCCAGAAACAGCTTTCGCATTTTTTCCGCCTTCGTTTTTAAGGCGCCCCCGAAAACTCGGGCAATCTTAAAAGTCGCAAAATCAATAAAGATCATCCGGTTTGGTGGTGTTAGTACATTGGCCTGTACACCGAAGATGGCCTCTTTTGGTGGTGGTAATATCAAATTTATATACAAAACTGGAATCGAGAGAAAAAAGTCAAATAAGAACGGAAACTGTTTGCTCCTCTGACGTTTAACCCTCTAAAGATGGGCTCCAAAAAGAGGGGGAGAGGAAAAGCCATTATTTAAAGATCCATGTAGATTTGAGAAAAGTCGACGAAATGCAACTTTGTAAGATTACGTTCTCGATTAGTTGACGGAAAGCTTGATGAAGCTGATAAACTCATTTGTTATAGATCATTCGACTGGTTATTTCTATGTTAAGAGTAAACATATCGCGGAGCTAATTCGCATAATAAAATGATGAGAATTGGAAAACATTGAACATCATAGAAAATTCTCTATCGAGCATCGCACTCATGTTGGAGATCATGGTTTTTGATCCAAATGATGAGTGAACCAACGTGCAAAAAATCGACATTACCCCTAAATTTGTAATTTTCAAGCAAGCATAATCATAACAGCTGTTGTTTGTTGTAGCACGATAATATTTATTCTGAGCGGGACATTTGTAAAATGAACTTTTGTCGATTTTTGGTGTTCGTTTCAGATGGCGTCAAATTGTGAATACATCAAGCCAGACAACGGAACTCAGTACACTAGCGGAAAATCGCATTCTTATATGAATAATTTCGTGACAAAAAACATCCTGCTGTTCAAGTTTCAAATTTATCACCTATCTTAAATTGCAACTACAATATTATCAGCAAAGCAAAGTTCGGCAATGTTGAACTGCATGCTTTTATCCACCGTAGTTTCATTTTTCTGTTTTACATCGTTCGTTTTCTTGCCTCTTTAGTTTTTTAGAACGTCCCATGCTTCAATTAATTTTTAGTCTCACACAGCATGTGTTTGATTTCGCCACGAAAGCTGTTGGTCGTTGGTCTCATCAGAATAGACCTTCTCGAATTGAGCAGACTTTTTCTTCCCTTGATCTCTTTGAAGTTTATTACCAAAAATACTGATTAGAATGTTGTAATTCTATTTGTGATTGTTATATGTTCTTAAGTTTGGTAAAACCTGTGTAAAAAACGACCGGCCGACGCCGAAACATCCCACTCCAGTTCCATGAATTACATATATGGTAATTGGTTTGCGAAAAATAAATTTGATTATTTCCGTCATTACGTCAGTTTGTAGGCTAGCTGATCTGATCATTTCTCGACTCATTATGGTATCGATTTGTAGAGTTTTCTAGCAAATCATTTTAAAACCTAGTATCAATCTGTTTTTTATGG
The DNA here is from genome assembly GCA_963922205.1 of Romanomermis culicivorax. Classification (NCBI taxonomy): domain Eukaryota; kingdom Metazoa; phylum Nematoda; class Enoplea; order Mermithida; family Mermithidae; genus Romanomermis; species Romanomermis culicivorax. The sequence continues at coordinate 2,203,134 of CAWUHX010000008.1, read as the reverse complement.
ATGAACAAGGTTATGTAAATAAATAAGCTATTTTGTGATTATATTTCGCAAAATTACCATCCGAACAACAAGAAATTTGATGACAAATTATAACCATTAGGAAACTCATCACTACCGATGAATAATAATGGCACAAACCAAATCTTGTCATTCGAAAAGAAAAATTCTAACTATTTCAGTCTATTAAAATTAGATTTTGTTTCTGCGAGATGAATATCAAACTAATGAACGTTCTCCTGTTTTCTGTCACGATAGAATCGAAGAAATAAAATGATAAATTATTCATCAACTGATCCCAAAAAAACTTGTTTCCGTATCCGTATGGGACACAAAACACATGCATCAACTATATTTCTCTGGAACTTATTCCAAAACTAGTCATACAAACAGAAATCCTGACCTTTTATGTTTTGATCTCACATATAAGTAAGTTTTGTTGTGATAAGTATATCGACCTAGATCACGGTTGCTTTATACTTTAGCCGTATCAATGTCGATCAAGTGCTTAATTTTCGCCGCTTTTTTTGCTTGCACTTACCAACAAGTCAAATTTTTGACCGATCTGGCAACCACGAACGACGACAAAGTCGAACAGCCTGAAAAATTGTACTCTTGCCAAGTCTGCAAAAATTTAGGTAAACATTGTTCGGGTAAAAAATTAGACGATTGCGAGTACTGTTCCAAAGTTATCGGTCAATTGGAGGACGAGAATGATCTGCCGGATTGGGCTAGATCTTACGTCAGTCAAAATTCTACAATCAATGGTGAGTCTACAAGGCACTGTCGTGGAAACTGCATGGTTACTAAATGTCTCAATGTCTCTTGCATTGCAACACTTATCGCGTTCGACCTTGGAAAGTTCAAACTACAGTAATTCGTCCTGGCTGATACTTAAACGAACTATTCTTTCCTTTCAACTCTTTTGAAAACGCATTTGAAACGATCGACTGTATCAAAACCAGCACTGTAGATACACACATGTTGAGAACTCGGTGAAGTTGTTTAGCTTACCGTAACTAAATTGACATTTTTCACCGCAGCATAGGAAAAATGTTTCACAATGAATGTGATATTTTAAACAAAGAATGATTCATTCACACTACAATACTTTTTTAACATAGATGAACTTTCGCTGATTACATTGGGCCGGTAGCCCGAGTTCAGTATCAACTAAGGTAATCTTAAAATTGCAACTTTAGAGTAGTTTCTGTGGCTCGACTTCCATCTAAAAAGTTCCATTTTAAGGTAGCCTTAACGCGAACATCAGCGATTAAGGTCTTAAAAATCTGTTGCTCGACTTGCCTTATAGAACTGTTAAGGTTACGTTAATGCTATATCAAGGTCAGAAACGAACTAAAAGCCCCGTTAAGGTATGCAACAAAGTTTTTGTAAGGTTTCGATATGATTGAAATTTTACCTTGACGCAACCATTAATAGAGATTCGCGTTGGCCTAGCATTAACGTAATGTTAAGGCTGCCTTTGTTAAGGTTCAAGTCGAACAAGGGTTGAGCTGTTAGATAATTTTTTCAATGGACACGTCGGCTAGTCGGAAAAATGGGATTGATTGTCCACCAAATGAGTTCCATGGCTCAATTTGATGACTTCATATCACCTTTACACTGGGATGCAGGAGTTTGAAACGTCAATCTGCAACTCACACTGAGTCAAGGTTTTAAGACCCATAGAGTTTTCCAACTTTGTTAAAACCTGTCAAGGTCTTGTTCGCAAAAAACAGTTAAGCCGTTGTTTCCAGTCTAGATATAAAGGGGCTGTTTGAGTGAAATTTTTTAGAATGCTTTCAGTAACGTCGATTTCCAAGTAAAATACGATCTACAAAAATATTCATTCAAAATATGCATTACCGCAATCTGTTTACAGTTCCAATATTTTTTGCACTGAAAACGCAATACGAAAACGAAGAAACTAACAAACCAATGAATGCTTGTAAAAAATTTGTGGAAGAATCCTTCAATCAAAGCCCATAAGATATTCTCCGTCCCATCATCCCGTTACCCCGACCAATGATATTTTTTCAGATGATATATTTTTGAATTCTTTCCGAAAGCAGCAAAAGTGTAAAGCCATATTCAGAAATAAAAAATCCTAGGATCTTTGTCGCCGACTGTCAGCGACTGCACTTCTGAATTGGGCTTAACACCAGTTTTGAAGTTCGATATGAAGAACGGACAGCATTTGACAGCAAGAAGCAAATCTATAGAAATTGGATAAGATGCTGATTTCGGAAATGAAGAGTATCTAAATAACGAAATGAACATGGAGCCATTTTAACTGAACTCGTCACAGTCAAAAAGCTTCAACCTTTTCCTAACAATATCACACACGACATGAAAGCAATCTAAATTCTACAGAAAGACAGTATTGGTCAGAACCAAACAATTTTCAGACATAAAATACCGCTGCATCCGGAACATGCGTGTTCACAATCACATTTGTTTTAAATCACCTGCAATTTTAATGTATAAATACTGTTGCAGTCCGTTGAATGACTGTGGCACTCCGATTCTTTCCTGAACATGCCCATAAACGTGCTGGTTTAGTCTCTTTGGTGCTGCCCCACAACATAAAAGGGTTCGATTCTCAAAGGTTACAGTTCTCTTGCTGAGGTCAGAAACCATAGTTGATGACAACTTTGGCCCTACCCTCAACTATTGCAGTCCAGGCCTATCCTTTTTCAGGTCCTATAATTGAGGTTTGCCCTATCCTTAACAATTGCACCCTAGATCCAGCCTTTTTCGGGTCCACAGACTCATAATTGAAAACAACTGTTGACCTCGGTTAACCATTGTGCCCTATGCTTATCCTTGACCTTTGCTGGCCAGATTCCGAGGCCGTCTCACAGACACCATATTCCTCAGCTTCATTCTTGCACACCAAACTCCAAGCGAGAATATCCATGGTTGAAAATAACTCTTGCATTATGCTTATCTATCGTACACTACACATGTCCTTAACTAATCTACCCCAGACTCTAGGCCTTTTCGAGTTCCACGGACCATTAGTTGAAGGAAATTCCTACTTAAGCTTAGCCATCGCACCTCAGACCTCCAGACCCTCATAACCGAGGGCACTTTTATAGCCTCACATTTGTTTGTTTGGGCGTGTGTAGACATGTCCACCTAATGGTGCTATGCTATAGCGCTGTAACACCGGGGGGTGCCGGGGTTTTCTATCAGTATATTATTGAATTATCAGCTAATTGAACAGACTTATTCTTCTGGAATAAATGAATCTATTTGAATAGGTGGTAATTTCAACTTTTAAGCTTGAAGTCCGACATCTTGTAGAATAAATGAGCTGCACCGAAATCCATCATTATAACAAGTTACAGACCAATCGATTTTGACGATTTTTCCGCGATTCAATTTTTTCGTTAGATTACAATGAGAAAGTATTACCACTACGGGAACATCAGAACAACCGATCACAATGATTGAATAACGATCGAAATATGTTGTAAATAAACTTGTATTTTGAGATTTTAGATTCCAATTTCAATGGTACGATATTAAATAACTAATAGGATAGCAACTTTTCTATATTTTAAATAGAGTTTGAGTAGTCGGCATTTCACTTTATTACTAAACCAAGACTGATTATTTTTTTCGATACTTTTAAGGAACCGCTGATTTGTCGAATTTTGAGAAGATAACCAGTTTTCAATCCATCCTTCTTTTTCAGTATCGCATTTTGTTAACAAAACCGTCGTTTTTCGAATGTGCATGAACTCGGCGATTCTGGGACTTTTCGGTATGGAGCCGAAAGTCGGTTGTCGATCATTCAGCGTTTTCGGTTTCACGGGTCGGGGTTGCCTGTGCCGCGGTGATTGCTTATATCCCTTAAATTTGATTAAAAACACCGTCCAAGAGAAAACAAAGTGAACTATGTGTTTTAGAGTAAAAAATTGATTTTATAGTTTATGCTTCATGTGAACAGTGAATTTGGGATCTTAATTAGTAAAATGTTTTTTTCTCCACGCACGTTTTTGTGATATACAGTTGGTTCACGTGATTTCTACAGAACAGGAACTTAATGATGAGCCTTGTCAAAAAAATATAGAGCATTTCACATTTGGAAGTGCGTCCCCGTATGATCGTATTTCTTTAGACCGTGCCGAAACAAAACGGGGTTCGAGAACACGAGTGTTTATCCTATCCAGATAGCGACTTTCCAACTCGAAAAAAACTTCGTGCTGAAACGCAGCGACGGCACTTATTGAGATATATCGTGTTGTTTTTGAAATAATTAATAATGAATGATTGGTTCCGAGAATTCCCTGAAACATGTTTTCTTTGATTTCAGTGATAATTGTTTCAATTCCATTTGATTTTATCTGAAATAGCTACATTTTCCATGCATACTCATGCAAGCTTCTATTGGGACCTCAATTGAAGGTCGTGATAATTCGTTAATGTTGATAAATTTAAAAAATGACAGGAAAGTTATCACAAAAACTGGATTTACTGTAGAATAATTGTTCAACAATTGCACAAGTAGTTATTTTATTTCAGTTGTTTCAGCAAAGTTTCAGTTCCGTATGACGCGTGATTTGGTCGAAAGTGGCAAAATCATGAAATTCTGTTCGCTTCCTTATGTCATAAATTACACGCATTTAAAGGTGGTAGAATCGAGTGACAATTATTTCTAAAAGCGTAGCAAAGCTCATTTCGTATGAAAATTTCATCACCGAAATCCTATATATGAATTTTCTGGAGTCTTTTTCCACAGTAAAGGCTCATTTATAATTGCGTTCTCTGATGGAACGGAGCGAAATGCAATCGACGAAACGCATTTTTCATAAAAATTCATTGGTCAATGTAAGGGAAGTTTTACACACTAGTCAAGGTAAAGGGACAGTCCAGGTAACGGGACGGTCGAGGTATTGGGACACAACGTGCAATTTGTGATTAAAAAATCATTAACAGTTTTAATTTTTTCCGCTAGTGGGAAGACGATGGAAGAGCCAGGGGGCGTCCGGTAAAGTTGACCATATATTCCTGGGACGTATTCTCAAGGCACTTACTCCCTCCGATGAAATGTATGATTGATCACGACGCATCAACATTCTTAAACTTTCACGCAGAAACCGCCGGAGCTACACATAACATCCATGGCGGGTTTTTCAGGTTCTGACGTAAAAATTGAGGTCATGTATGATCCGGCTGGCTGACACCTTAGACCCAGCCTGAATTCATCAGAAGTGCTAGGAGAAAGTTTACCAAAAAAATGTGCGCTTGAAGGCGTTGGCGGCATATGGTTCTCTGACGTGATAAGCCTGTTTTTTTCTTATCAATGACGTTGCACTGATCGTAAAATCAAACGCATCTACATTGTTCGGCTATAAAATCTAAATGTTGCCACAGTCTTCGTGTATCAACCCTTACTCATAACTTTCAAAATGTACCAAAAAGTGTTCATATCCTTGATAATTATCAAATTCTTTTACGTTTCGGTGGCTTACGATTGTCAAATTTGTCAAGAAATCGGTAAAAGTTGTACGGGACCGACACAAAGCGGTTGCGAATATTGTGCGAAAATGATCGGCATGGTGCGCGATCCTTCCAAAGTGACGCCTTTCGTGCAAGCGTTCATCAGCAAAAGTTTGCTGAAAAATGGTCAAAGTAAGATCATCATGTTGCTCGAATTTCGGTAGAGTAGGAACTTATGAAAATATAGGATTATTTTCAATATTCGGACTAAAAAACAGCAATCGCTGTTTCTGATATTCTGATTTTCCCAAAAACTTCAATAACATGAACAGAGTGGACCAAGATGTTATCATAAATCCAAAATAAACTTCTAGATCTTCAAGTTTTGTACGAAATTAGGGGCTATAGATACTTACAAAAAAACTAGAATTGCTTAAAGTTTTTATTTTCAAAGAAATTCCGAAAAAGTTGTAATATAAAGATTATGCAAATAAATTATTCCTGATACTATTCAATGATATCACGTGGAATGACGACAAAAATAGCTGTCACTAACAAATCTACTATCATCGCACTCAATTTTCGGTTACTCTCAGCAATAGAAGCTAAAGTCTTTTCTCCAAATGAGTCGGGGAGTCCGGAAAGATGTTCGTGAAAATAATAGATTGGTCGGTGTCAGATCCGCTACCTTGTGCACATCCGCTACCTAGTGCACAACCGCTATCTAGTGCACATCCGCTACCATAGTCAGATCCGCTACCTAGTGCACATCCGCTACTTTCTGCTGAGGTATATAAGTAAGACGGAATAACCTAGGCAGGATTTCATTATGGAAGAATGTACAGTATACATTTACAAATTATTAGGCTCATTTAATTTTTTTTACCAATTAGATGGCGCATGTATCGTGAAAATTAAAAATGAAATCCTGCCTAGGTTATTCAACGCAAAAAGTAAATGTAACGTGTTACTTATGTACCTCAGCAGAAAGTGGCGGATGTGCACTAGATAGCGGATATGACTATGGTAGCGGATGTGCACTAGGTAGCGGTTGTGCACTAAGTAGCGGATGTTCACTAGGTAGCGGATCTGGCACCGACCCAAAATAATAGGAGTAAACAACGTACGTATACGGATACTTTTTTCTCGAATTGACTGTGGCAGTTAGACGAACAAATTCAGAAAAAAAAACGTTTTAGTCTACAATGCAGGTTTATTGTCTGCTCACCGATATCTGCTGATTATTTTGCTTTCCGAGGCTCTTAAAAGTGAATAAGCTATAACTAATCCATATGTCCTGTACTGAAAAATGTCTGCATAATGATAAAAATATTATGGCCACAAATTTTTGAACACTTTCAGGATCAAAAAAAAAATTGAATTTACAAGTCGATTCATGGAAGTGCAATCAAGGATTTAGTAACTAGCTCCAGAGTTGTCAACATGATGAAGCGTCCATTTGTCCATATCCTGGGTTTCTTGAAATATTTGACAAATTCCTAAAACTTAAAAAAATATAAATTCTACCGGGCATTCAACAGCAATTTGCCAAAGATTTCATGTAACCCGAACCTTCGGTTGATCCTTACATGTGTATCATTTGCTGACACCAAGCTTTCTGTTTATTTTAATTACAAAGAAATTAACAGTTTGATTAAAACATTGAATTCTGGTTCAGTTTCTGATCTTGTCAACAAAACAGTCGTTTCAAAATTGTGCACAAACGAAAAGCTTTTGGCGTTGGCGGGTGAAAAAGCCGAAGTCGGATGTAAGTCGATAAATAGGTTCGGTTTGGTCGGGCGATCTTGCCTTTGCAAGGGCGATTGCGTTTATCCGTTGCAAATTTGTCCAAATTCCGACGACATCCGGTGCGTCGAAGCTATAGAACAAAGGACAAACGAAAGCAGAAGAAAGTTTTTGTGAAAAACTGCAAATAATTTATTTTTATCCTCTTTCTACGTTGTTATATAAAATAGAAATACGTATTATGGTACTAAAAAATTAATAGTAATTCATTTATTATGTGCTAATAGCAGTCAGCAGATGTTGTCAACTTAACTTAGCTAAGCTATAGTCATTTTAACTTTTAGTTAATTAATCCATGCTAGGCTGTTTATGTTAAATTATAGTTAGCTAGGACGGACAGGCGATATCCGAGACCAGGCACCGCGTTTCAAATTCAGACCGCCCTGAAAATTTTTTTTCAAGTTTTTGATATTTGCTTTCGAATTTGTTTTTGAAATTTTTTTGTTGAGATTTTTTTCGAAGAACTTTCTTCATATTTTTGGAATTTTCTTTCAAAAAATTTTTTAACTTCAGCGTTGAAGATTTTGTGGTCAGACTATCCAGTCCCCGGAAGGCATCCAGCCCCGGACTACGGAATACGAGGAGGACCACTTGAAAAAACTGTTACCTGCAAACATGGTGCACAAAATGTTTTAGGATGCATCGCAACACAAATCAAGATGTGAGAGTTTTTCGATGTTCGACAGTAGTATAGAGGGGGGGGGGCTCGAGCGTAAAATTCGTCCCCGACACACACAAAACATAGGCGTTTGACTTAGAAAAAAAAGCAGCATCGTCCCCATGTACAAAGTATAGGCAAGCACAGCTAGCCTACACTTTGAACCTATTAGTCATCAGCTAGCTGCCAAAAAGTTTCAACTTTTAGACAGCCAGCTAATAATAGGGGGGAATGGGACCCCTCCCCCTCCCAAGTTTTCATCACACTCAGCTATGTAGCTAACTACTACACTATTTAGTAGTTTAAAGAAGAAAGGCATGCTTGCTACTACGTCACCATTTTAAAAAACAACAAGCCTTTAAAGAATGAGTAAACATGTTCTCTACTACTAGGTCATTTTAGAAAGCATATTCTTTATGCATTTTTTATGTTTCAGTGAAGCCACATTTTTTTCAGTAATCACAAACATAGCTTCGAGCTCCATGCTTACTACTACGTCACCATTTTAAAAGGGCAACAATAATTTTTTACAACATTTTCTTTTATTATGGACTGGCGAAATAAAGAACAAGCACAAAGCATAAATTAGCATATTTTACAATTTTAAAGATAAATCAATAACATAGGTTATTTCTTTTGCTAGCGTAAAGACAAAGTGTGCACCAGATAAGGGTTAAATATTAGGTCTATAGTATAAGCATTACTACTTCTTTTGTTATTATTTTTTTCATTTTTTATTTTTTTTTAGTTTTCAATTTTTATCATTTTTTTCTGAATTTTTCATTTTGATTTTTTTCATTTCGACTTTATACCAAATAGTTTGCAACCAACATAATAACTATGATCACAATAATCAGTTTTCTTTGGTGTCTTTACTCTGAGTGCTGGCAAAGGGTCTGACCCCAATTCTCTAAACTTTCCTGTTTGGACGTATTTACACACAGCATAGTGACAATTATGAATAGGAACTTTTTGGCACAACCTGCAAGGCTCCATTGCAGAGAATGAATGTTTCAGCTTTCTATATGATATATTTATACCAGTGGGTAGTACTGTAATTGGATTATACTAACACTTGCTCATCAAGTCCAAAAATTGACAATTAACTCTTTGAAGTTCTTCTGCAGTTCACCATAGGTCTTTGCTCCTGCAATAATAATTTTACCATTGTGAAAAATCAATGCACATAAGCCCCGCTTTTTAATTGTATATTCCAGTGCAGGAAATAATTGGGGAGAATAATCACATTGACCCCTATGAGTGTTATAGAATTTCTCAATATTGATACAGTGATCTAGGGCGTATGACCCAACAACATTGCACATTCTAAATTTCCTGGGTCTTGGTCAATAGCCGAGTTTGAGCAGTATTTCTGCAGCATAATCTATACTTTTCACAGCCTGCTGAGTTGCCTTAATGCCCACACATACGAGCTTGCCATTTTCATACAATAGTAGACAACATTTTGGATCATTTAGATGCCAAATTAGCGACCAAAATTTTCCCCTTGTCAGTTTAGAGCCATCCAGTTTTTTAACAAGTGAGTCCAAATTGAGTCAACAGCCAAGTTCTGCTGTGACAGTAATGTTTTGTACCTGCATTTTTAGAATAAACTTCGCTTTCTAAAGTGTAACTTCACAATTGTTTTACCAGTGACAAATTTTATAGGTTTGTCTTGATCTGTTCTAATTGAAATTTCGATAGAATCAATATCTTTTACGAGTACAGGCAAGTAGTGAGGAGCTATATATATCTTATCTATAATGTCACCAAAAGCTCCCTCTATATTAACAATACGGGGGAGGGGGGCTAAAAATTCACCAGCAATCTGTTGTTCAATGATGTTACAATGAACATACATAGTTTCCAGACCAGCCTTCATATCAGCAGGGTGTGCAGCAGCAATTTTTAATTTTTCAAATGAAGTTGTTTCTAGTTGTGATTTCTCAAAGCCCAACAGGTAGAGTAAAGGATCACTTAATTTTATGCCCTTGATTCTAGTCAAGTTCACTTTCAGGACAACTGCTCTGGCTAATCTCCTGTATGAAAATTCGATGAACTCATTATATGGAACTTTTTCCTGTTCACTCAACAACCTGATGGATTGTTGAATTGCTTCAATTAAATCTATTATAGATTCATACCTTGTAGAAGGTACTTTTAGAAATTGCCTAGTATTGGTCTGAAGATCATAAAATTTTATTACACTATCACTAGGTGTTATATTGAACCACATATTTGGGTAGATGAATTCACAAAGTGCACATTCCCATTCACCTTGCAAAATCAATCTATGAGGCAACCAGATACTAAAATTTGAAGCAGAGTTACTTGGATCGCTCCGAGCATTGCTCGGTAATGTTACATAAAACTGTGAAAAATCCTTTATTTTCAATATGTCATTATGGTAGAAACTAACTTTTATATTCTGTTGAGCTGTTCAAATAAAAATGCATCATCATATATGGGAGTATTTGTCCTAAAGAGACTGTTGATGAAGCCAGTGACAAATTCATCAGCATAGCTTTGTTCCAAACTAGCAGCAATATCTCTCATACTTATACCTCTGACTATCCACACGAGAAAGTATACACATAACTGACCACATGTAGCAGTCAGGTACTGTTGAACACATTTGGTATTGCACTTGTAAGAAGTAGATATAGTCTTGATGTAATTCCTAAGCTGTTGAGGTGGTTCCAGGCCGTAACTGTCAAAACAACAACATGCATGTTTTTTATCAACAAACAGAGCTACCCAGTGTGAACCAGGTTCATCCTGCTTGTCCAGATTTACAACCAATGCTGCGGGTACAGTGTCAAGAGGTGGTAAACAGTCTATAGGAAATACCCCATTGAAGATTTGCCTGAGAGCTTGATCTCTATTGATTAAGATGTAGATTTCAGAGGTATTCATGCAGTATAGTAATTAAAGACATGTCTATTTTTATCGATCATAATCAAATTGTCAAATTCTGCATAAACAATAACTTCTATACCTGCGTCAGGTATCCTATCAGCAAATGTCAATTCTATACTTGTAGAACCATCTCTAATCAAGTCCCAATGTCCACTATCATCTTCATCAGGTGTAAAATCAAAGGCAAAGTAGCACTGTCCATTTTTAAAATTAAGTCTGCTAATGCCATTTCCTTCGGTATCTTTAGCCATGTCTAGAGTTTCAAAGAGCTGATCATATGCTCGAATATATTTGTTGTTGGCAAAATCAAGTCTTAGTATCTTCAAAAGACTTTACCTTATCAGGAAACAACTGTCTTGCCAAAATTTTTACTTGGAGCCTATCTGCAGGATTCTTCATCAAAACGAGGTACTCTGCATTTATTCTAGATGTTCTCAGACCCTCGAAGAAAACATTTTGAACAATGTGTATCACAGACACATTCATGTGATGACATCCACGAGTAAAAAGAATATCCAGATGCTTGTTTTTTGCCATTTCCTGCATCAGATCATCTAGTATAACAAGCTGGGGTACAGGACTGAGCTCTCTTATCAAGTTCATGTCAGGTAACCCCTGATAGAAGTTGACCCTGCCAGATAAGTGATTGTAGACTGGCTGCTTCTCAGTAAAGAACCAGTGAATATGTTCAGGAACTGGTTCAATCAAGTACTTCACATTTAGTACTAAATTCTTTACAAAGGTTGTTTTACCAGCTTTTGTAGGGCCAGCAACAATGCATGTAAAAGGGTGATTAAATTTTACAGCCATGTTTTTTTTCTTTTATAAATTCTCAACTTTTATAACATGCAACATGCTGGGAATACCAGCAATTGTGCTTTAATTTGTTTTTTCTCTCAATTTTTTTCTTGTCTTTTATTACAATATTTAATTACAATTATCACAATATTAATAGGGTATATCCATACCTTCATCATTGTATTTTCCCATGGCTTCTGGACTCAGATTCATCAAGATCTCAAACAAAAGGGGTCCAGCATTGCAGGTTTTCATCAAACCCTCAAGTGCATTAGCAAAATGCCAAAACCCTGTCAATTTTCTCTTACCCGTACGATGATCCAGTTCATTGGCCACTTTAGCCAAAATCTTCCATTCATGCTTGTAGCCATCATTTATTCGATCCCAAAAATATGAGGCAAATCTGGCCACATCTTTTTGAGTATAAGGTCTTTTGAGAAAAGTGCCCATACTCAGTGCAACATTTAAAAAAATACCTTCCATTTTGAAAAAGTGACTAAACTGTAGATGGAAAAGTTTGAAGACTGAAGACTAAGGAGAATTCACAACTTATATACATAAAAATGTTACAGAATACTTGCAAATCACATTTTACTAGTTTACTGTAGGCTTGCAGATGAGTGCCTGTCTATCAGCCAGCTGCTTCTTTAGTACAGCCGTGCCAGCTTCCTGCAATGCCTTATTGTATTCTAGACATTTTGGGCACATTTCAATAGTAAAGAATGTTTTACCCTGAGATAACTGGAAACACTTCCATTCAGAGCTGTTCTTTTGACAAAAATAACACAGTTCAATCATTAAGGGATACATGGCTCTTGGCAAGTTTCGAGCACAGAGTTCAATAGGAGCTTTAACTTTTTTTGACTCCATTCTAGTTAATCAAATGATTAAAATAATTTTGAAGTTGCTTATATACTGAAATGTCAGGCACAGGTAAAAATTTTTATACCTGCAAATCATTGTTTTAGTTTTCATACTGTAGCTATAGTTTTATCAAATCTGTCACCCAACTATTGAATTTATCTGGGTGATCCTTCCATTTAACAAAGTATTCAGTTTTCCCAGCTCTTTTTCTCTTTCGTATAATCTTTTCTATAATGCAGACGTCTGTAATCTCATCAACTTTCTGTAATTCTGGCTCATAAAAGATACCCTGTATGACTTCTCCCAGCTGATCTTCTACCGTATATACAGGAGGATATCTAGCTTTTTGCGCATGAATCACAAAAACTTCATCACTCCGATTGGGAGTGTAACCCTTCTCAAAAGTCCTTTTGACTTTGCTTATGCGTACCTTGTCACCAGGGACCAGTTTAAATTGTACACTGGACTTACATTTCCTGAAAAGCTTTTCAACAATTTCAGCTTTATTCTCATCAGTAACATCAATGGCAGCAGCACCTATGGTCCTATGCCTAGTCGAGTTGTAAGAGTTTAGCAGGTGGGGTAGAATGTTTAGGTACTTGTATGTATTACTTTGAGTAAAATGATGCAACATTTTTTCCTTTAAAGTTCTATTGAACCGCTCAACAATGCTAGCCTTAGTTTCACTAGCAGTTATGAAAAAACTAATGCCAAGTTTCTTTAATAAGGCCTGGAAGGCTTTGTTTGTAAACTCTGTACCAGCATCAGTCTGTATTTTTTGTGGCTTTCTGCCAGATTTCAAAATTGTTTGGAAGGCATGCAAAATAGATGATGTATTTTTATTTTTCAAGGGTACAGACCATGCAAATTTTGATAGGACATCTATACAATTTAAACGAAATTTGTATCCATCATTATGCCTGGCGAGTGAACTGAAGTCTCCAAGATACATTTGCCACTGTTCATCAATATCAGTAATTAGAATGGTAATGGCGCCTAGCATACTTGTGTACAGTATATGTTGGCTGTTTCTGTAACCATTCCTTAACAGAATGCAGAGTAACCCTGGGATTACTAGCTTTTGCCCCTCGTAACAGGTTCTGAACACTACAATACCCTGTACTTGGGTTGAAGTATAAGCTTTGAATGAAATTTTGACTAATCAGTATAACTCAGTATTCCAACGTTTAGAAGGTATGATAGAAAGTTGTAAGGCCTACATTGAAGAACTGTATGATCAAAAAAAAGATTCCAGGCGGGAAAAGGGACACCTCAACTCAATTATTGCAATCAAGACATGCCTTGAGAGGTACTGTTCCCAGCTCACTTGTTTGGGTTTTAATTCAGGAAAATATGATATTAACTTGATAAAAAGAAGTATTTTCCCAAAACTTGTCCAGCAAGTGCGAGAAAATGGGGAAAGACCATGGCCAAAAGCAATTTAGCGAAATGGGTCCTTCTTATGCCTTTCTACCAAAAGTCTCAGATTCTTGGATATCTCCCTGTATTTAGCCCCTGGTTTTAGTTTAGACACCTTTATGAAGGCTTATGGGGCATCCCTTAGCAAAGCCAAATTCCCCTATGAGTATTTGGATGCCTTTGAAAAGCTTTATGAAAAATCACTGCCACCCCCACAAGCATTTTACAGTTCTTTGAGAAAAGAATCCATTTCTGATGAGGACTATCAACTATGCCAAAAGTACTGGAGAGAGAATGGAATGGAAAACTTGAAAGATTTTTTAATTTTTTACAATCTTCGGGATGTTGTGCCTTTTCTAGAAGCTGTTTCAATGATGATGAGGCTCTATTGGGACCAATTTGGAATCGATATTTTCAGAGAAGCAATGTCTCTGCCTGGGGTTACTGAGAGATACCTGTTCAAAAGCATTCCAGACACCCACTTTGCCCTCTTTTCTGAAAATTCAAAAGATCTTCATTATTCCTTAAAATCCAGTATGAGGGGTGGTCTGGCGATGGTGATGACCCAACTGGCAATCAAGGATAAGACATTCATTCGGAATAATCCCAAAAAACTAGTCAAATCAATAATTGGGATTGATTTTAATGCCCTCTACCTCTGGGCGCAGTCTATGCCTACACCCATAGGATTTTTTGATCAGTGGGTCTGTCAGGGTGAAAAATTTCAAAAAGTAAACAGTTCTAAAAAAGTTTCTGTTAAATGGTTAGAAAAGATGAGTTGGGAATGTGGCCATTTTATTCAACACCTTGGAAATGGCAAAGAAAAGTGCATAGGCCTGAGGCATTTACCTGTAGATGGTTACTGCCAGGACACGAACACCGTATATGAATTTTATGGGTGTTACTGGGATTGTCACAACTGCAACTTCAGCAAGCCAAATAAACAAAAGGATAGCAATGATGAGCATGCTAAAAGAGAGGAAAAGGAGGCATATATAAAATCACTAGGCTACAACTTGGTAACCATCTGGGAGTGCCAATGGGACAACCAGCACCAAGCTTACATTAATCAAAGAGATAAATTGTGTCCAAATTTTTTTAGAAAATTTCAATTTCAAAAATACGTTAATAAAAATCTTATGGAAAAATCAATTACAGATGGCTCTGTTTTTGGGTTTGCAAAAGTCGATATTTCTACACCAAAACATCTAAAAGAAAAATACGCCGATTTTCCTCCGATAATAAAGCATGCAGAAGTGGGCCGAAATGATGCTGGTGACTTCATGAAGCAGTATGCTGAAAATACCAACCAGCTAAGACAACCAAGAAAAAACCTTATCAGTAGTTACTTTGGCAAAGAGATCATGGTTTCTACACCCACGATCCAATTTTTGGTAAAACATGGTCTGATACTTGATAAGGTCCATGAAGTTATTCAATTTGATGAGGCAACACCTTTTGAAGCATTCCGTGACAAAGTTACCAAGCACAGACAGGAAGGAGATACCAATCCCGAGCTAGCAATGATTGCTGATACGTTTAAATTACTTGGCAACACAGGATATGGAAAAACATTGACCAATAAGGAGAGTCATATGGACGTCTTCTACGTAGATTATGAAAAGGCTGCTGAGTTAGGCCTCAGCCCTTACATCAAGAAAATAAAATGCATAACTGAAAAGTGTTATGAAGTCCACATGCGGAAAAAAGAAATTGTTTTAGACTTGCCCATTGTAGTGGGCCTTTCAGTCTATAATTGGGCAAAGGTCAGAATGTTGGAGTTCTTCTATGATGTGCTCCAAAAGTATTTTGACCCTGCTGATTATCAGTGTATGGAAACAGACACTGACAGCATCTACCTCACAATATCAGCTGAACACCTTTTGGATATTGTAAAGCCAGAACTAAAAAGTGAATTTTTGACTCAAGTCTACCCGAATTGGTTTGTGACAAACCCTGAACAGAAACGAACCCCTGGATTACTGAAAGAAGAATGGCGTGGAACAGCTATGTGTTGTTTGTCCGCCAAAACATACATTGGGGTCGGAGAAGGTGAGAAAAAGACAAGTTGTAAAGGTCTCATGAAAAAAATAAATGATCTCACCTTTGAAAAATATCTTTCTGTTCTGGAGACCAGGGAACCCTGGAATGATGAAAATATAGGGTTCAGGTTGCAGGGAGACAGCAAAATATGGACGTACATGCAACAGAAGCAGGGTCTCCCATCCCTTTATGTAAAAAGGAAGGTCTTAGATGATGGCATAACAACTGTGCCATTGGACTTATGAATATTTTTTATTCTTGTTTTTTTTTTATTATTCTCATATCTTTTCTTATTCTCATATTTTGCTATATCAGCTCCTACAATGTAAAAGTCATTATTTTTTTACATATTTATTTATCATTTTGATGTGTTTGTATTTGTCTGTTTTTATATGTTCATGTATTTGTCTTGCTTCTGCTATGCAGAGGTAAAGCTTCTACAGGGTACTAGGTGCATGGTGAGGAGCCAATGATGGCCTAGGGTCAGGCAGAAGCCAGCAGTGTAATGGCGCCAGGTGCATGGTCAGAAAGCCAATGATGGTCTGGAGTTGGGCACTGCGAGTCATACTATGTATGGCTGGTGTCTTCTGTAAAAGGGAGGCACTTGGTGTCACATATGTACAGGCCTCCACGTGGCTGACACTGGGGCTGGCCCAAAAGGTCAGTGCTAACGGGTACATAATAACTATAACATACATTCATATATAATACACAACTAACAAAAAAAAGAAAATGTTGGTGTAGAAAAAAAAACTTATTGGCAAGGTTGCTACATAAGATAATGGTAAACTAAGTTAAATTTAACCAATTTTTTTGGTAGGAAAAAGGTAATTCATACAGTGATGAGCAGATAACATGAAAAAGTAGACTAGTTGTAGAGTACTACATGATTGTTATGTGGTGGGAGAAAATGAGCTTATTGATTGCTGAAGAAATATACTACTTTATGCTCGGTACTTTGTGCTTGTTTTGTTGACTGAAAAAAACGACATCGATTGTAAGTAGAAGTATAAAAAAACAAAACATGAGATTGAAAGGTGCTTTATTTAACCAGTCCATAATAAAAGAAAATTGTGTACTCATAAAAATGGTGACGTAGTAGTAAGCATGGAGCTCGAAGCAATGTTTGTGATGACTGAAAAAAAATTTGGCTTCACTAAAACATAAAAAATGCATAAAGAATATGCTTTCTAAAATGACGTAGTAGTAGAGAACATGTTTACTCCTTCTTTATAGGCTTGTTGTTTTTTAAAATGGTGACGTAGTAGCAAGCATGCCTTTCTTCTTTAAACTACTAAATAGTGTAATAGCTGAGCATGAGGAAAACTTGGGAGGGGGAGGGGTCCCATTCCCCCCTATTATTAGCTGGCTGTCTAAAAGTTGAAACTTTATGGCAGCTAGCTGATGACTAATAGGTTCAAAGTGTAGGCTAGCTGTGCTTGCCTATACTTTGTACATGGGGACGATGCTGCTTTTTTTTCTAAGTCAAACGCCTATGTTTTGTGTGTGTCGGGGACGAATTTTACGCTCGAGCCCCCCCCCTCTATACTACTTTCGACTTTCTTTCCAAGCGCATCTCAATTTTTTCAAGTGCATCGCATTTTTTCAAAATAATCTTGGAAAAAAATCAAGAACCAATATGGCACCTTGAAACAAAATCAGGATATCATCTTGAAAAAAATCACGATTCCACCTTGAAAAAATCAAGATGGACGGCACATCGAGGGATTAAAATTTCTGAAACTAGCCAATCAAAGGCGTTGCTCCGCCTCCTTTATAATGTTCAAAAAGATATTATTTTGCATCTTTTTTTTGCAAGATTAAGATAGAGGTATTTTTATCTTTATTTTGCTACTTTCTTATCTTTATCTTTTTGTTTTAAAAAAGTTCTTATTTATTTTTATCTTTTTGACGTTGTTTATCTTGCTCAAAAGGATATTGTCACATGTTGCGCCATCCATGTCACGTGTATGACATGTGGATTTGGGAGAGCTGGGGAGGCTTGGGTATCTCATCAGGTGATACCGTGTTTTAGACGTCACATTGATGGTGAACCATATCAGATTGATCCTATTACAGTGAGTAATAGGCTGTGACTCCTGATGGATACTGGCATTTTCCCCAGGCTTCCCTAAATGGCGTTGGGGCCTAACCTGGCAAATGGTGGCTATAGAGAGATCTATAGTTGGTTCTCTTGTGTTGTCCTTGGGGTCTTGCTGTAGGGTAATGGACAACGCTGCCAGGCTAGGTGCGACAATCCCCGAGTCCTACTCAGTGAGAGCGGGGACAGGGTCACCCGTAAAATGACCTAATTTGTGGGACCCGATTATGAACCAGACAGCCCCTTTTTAGCCCGAACCTGAGAGGTGGAGGCCCTACTTATCTGTGGGAAACGTGGGAAACCGACTCAGGAAGGATTCCCCAACAAATACCCCACAAATAACAATAATCCCCTGAGAAGACTCACCTAGTCCTGTTTCTCAAGCGATTCGACGCAACGGGCGGCAAGTCCCTGGATGCTTTCAGTCTTCTGGCACTGGGAGCGGGGGATGCAATCCTCAAACGTCCTAGTGGCGAGCGGCAGCGGGCGGCGGTGAGCGGGAGCGAGCGGGAGGCGAAACTCCAACGTTTAATTCACGAACTGGGGCGGTCGGACACCTGGCACTGATGGGCAGCGGGGTACTGTAGGCGGTAAGCGGCGGACGCAGTGAACAAGGGTAAATTTATGCAAATTTATTGGTAGTAAGGCGGCGGACGCACGGGTGTACAATAAAAATATGCAAATTCGACGAAGAGCGGCGGACGCGGAGTTACAACCGGACGAAAGCTTGGTGAACCCAAGAATGAGCGAAAAACTAAAGAAACATGTCCTTTTAAGGACATGTTTGGCTACAGCTGCAGCTTGGGCGAAGTTTCTCGGCGTCCAAGCTAACTTCTGCAGCTAGACGCGATGCAGAAGATGCCTATGAGCACATAGACATTTTTTCATTCGCATGCGTTTAGCACTGAGGCCGGCTGCAGTGCCTATGCTAAGCATATGAACATCTTTAGCTAAAACTTCTTAGCTCGTCGTTTTTGCGTAACAAAAACGACGCTAATTTTGATGATAAGAGGTGCGTGAGCACACCAAAAATAGCCATGTGCTCGTGGAGCACGACTGGCGGAAGTTTTTAGCTAAAGGGCCTACTGTAGCCCGCGTTTGTAAAGAAATAAAAATACAACAAAACGAAACATAGAAATGCATGAAAAATATAAAAACGAACGTAAAATGTATGTGTAAAAATGAAATAAACAAAAGCATGATCGAGTAATAAACGAAACATGAAACAAATAACAAAATGTCGGCATGATTGGAATCACATGACGTTGGAGAATTGAGCGGCACGTGACACGGCGGTCCTTCGAAAAAGGGCGTCCTCGTCCTTGCAGTGGTTAGTAGTGAGGTTTGTGCGGCGTGTCCGTGGTCATGGGTCGTTCCAAGGTGCGACGGCGGGTGGTCGAACAGGTCCGTTGGGTTGTCGGTGGATGGAGCCTTCTTTGATCGTAATTCATTCGACGGTATGGTAACCGGAGGTTGTTGATGCGTGAAGTTGCAGACATTGAATATCCTGTGCGACAGTCTAGAACACAGAAAAGAAAAAAATTTCAGGGCAAGATGTAGGCTATCGCAGAGGATGCGCCCAGCGAGGTACAGATTTTCGGGTTATCGCAGAGGATGCACCCAGTGAGGTACAGATTGTCGGGTTATCGCCAAGGATGCACCCAGTGAGGTGTAGGCTATCGCGTGAGGATGCGCCTAAGGCGTGACGCTTTGGTTGCTGAACATTCTCTTCTATCCACTAAGATCCAGCATGGACAAGAGTGGATACTTCGTGAGGGGCACGGCGGTCCTTCGAAAAAGGACGTCCTCGTCCGTAAGCGGGGACAATGAAGAGAATGCATCTTGAATTAAGGGTCGGGGACCTCTGCATCAAGATGTGGGTCAATCAAATTCGGTGTAAAGTCCCGGCTTATTGAAGGATACAACAAGGGGGCCCAATCTGTTGCCTGTGAAGTGGGAGGTGTATCCTCTGCTTCACTCGGTAGGTCAGGGGACACGTAAAGTCGAAGCTGGTTGACATGTACAGTGTCTTCCTGATCCATCTCGAGACGAAGTGTGACATTTGGGTATGCCACACTTGTTACAAGGTAGGGCCCATCGTAGATGGGCAGCAATTTAGGAGTGAGTCCACGTTTGCTGGAGGTGCGCAGTTTGAGCACCTGATCCCCTATTTTGTACGAGACATCATGTGCCTTCCGGTCGTACGACCGTGCATAGGCCTCCTGTGCTTTCTCAATTCGACTCTGGATTAAGGTTAACGCATTCGTGAAATGACGTTTGACCTCCATATCATATGAGGAAACATTAATGATATGGGCCGGAGGGTTGAATGAGAGCGCGGCATCAACAGGGAGCATGGGTGTGCGACCGTACATGAGTTCAAAGGGCGAGTACCCTGTTGACTCATTCATGCTGATATTGACGGCAAACACAGCGTATGGTAGGTGTTCATCCCAATCGGTATGTCCTTGATGAACATACATACGTAGCCGTGTGGCTAGCGTTTGATTAGCTCTTTCCACTTCGCCGTTGGTCATTGGATGATAGGCGGTAGAGTGGATCTTCTTCGTTGCGCAGATCGCAGTGATCTCAGTCATCAGTTTTGATGTGAAATCAGTGCCACGATCTGACTGAAGAATCTGCGGTGCCCCGTGCCGACAGACAATTTGCGTTACAAACAGTCGGGCTATGGTGTTCGCAGTGATGTCCAGAGTAGCAAAAGCCTCGACCCATTTCGTAAAGTAGTCGATGAAGACTACGATGAAACGGTTGCCAGCTTCGCTAGTGGTCATTGGTCCCATACAGTCGACACCTACCCGATGAAACGGTCCCGTGATGGTGATAGGTTTCAGGGTCGCAGTGGTTTTCTGTCGAGCGGGCTTATTCCGTTGGCAAAGATCACACCGCTGACAGAAGGACTTGACATCCCGACTGAGGGAAGGCCAGTGGTATCTGCGAGCAATGAGCCGCGCAGTACGTTTAGCACCAAAGTGTCCAGCTAAGATGTCATCGTGATGAGCCCGGATAATGGTAGTAACCATGGATCGGGGTATGACGATCTTATTGGACTCGCCTGTCCATTTCTGAAGAATGTTATCCAACAGATGGTAGCCGCGCACATCATTCTGGTCGCCCAGAGGCTTAAGAGAGCGAATGATGTCGGCTAAGTCCGGATCCTCCAGCTGAGCAGCGAAAAGGTCAGGGTGCTGCGCACCAACCGATATCTCGGCATAAGACTCTGATCGTACCGGGGGCTCCGCACCAACAGTGATCGGTGCTGAATTACTTGAACGCGCCAGGTGCTGCACACCATCGGTCAAGGTTCTTGATCTTGCCAGGTGCTGCGCACCATCGGTGATCATCATAACATGCCCCTCAGGTCTGTAGAGGGGAGTATCATCAATACTCTGACCGGTGAGGGAGTTAGGATCCGGCAGGCGTGATAATGCATCAGCATTACCATTAGACTGACCTTTTCGCGGCCGAATTGTCAGTTTGAATTCGGCGAGCGCGAGTCCCCACCGAGCGATCGGAGCAGAGGGGTTAGGCTTCTCCAACACTGCTTTGACCGCGGTATGGTCAGTCTGAACGACCACCTCGTGCTGGAAGAGGTATGGTCGGAAGTGCTTGACGAAATGGACAACAGCGAGAGTTTCCAGTTCTGTGATGGAATAGTTTTTCTCGGCCGCTGTTAACCCTCGGCTGGCGTACGCGACAGGATGGTCGTATCCATGTTTGTCTAACTGGCTGAGAACCGCTCCTATCCCCGAAATACTCGCATCAGTTTGAAGGATAAAGGATTTCGAAAAGTCCGGATGGCGCAGGATAGGAGGGTTTGTCAGCCGGCGGCGGAGTTCATCGAACGCCTCCTGCTGAGGTTTTGACCACTGGAAAGTAGTTTCCTTCCGTAAGAGCTTGGTGAGTGGCTCGCTGAGCCGGGCACAACCAGGGATGAAAGGCCTGTAGTAAGACACGAGGCCTAGGAAGGACTTGATGTCTTTGGCGTTTTGTGGAACGGGTAGGTTTTGGACGGCGGCCAGCTTGGCTTGGTCAGGTTCTAGGCCGCTCTGTGAGATGCGATAGCCTAGGTACTCTACCTCTGAGTGCGAGAATTTGCACTTGCTCAGTCTGAGCTTCATTCCACCCCGGCGAAGACGGGCGAACACATCTGCCAGGCGCTCAAGCATTTGGGTGTGAGAGTTCTCGAACACCAAAATGTCGTCGAGATAGGTCAGAACCGTGCGCCATTGGATTCCAGTAAGGAGGAGGTCCATAAGGCGTTGAAATGTCCCTGGCGCGTTGCATAAACCGAACGGCAAATAATTGAATTCGTAAAGTCCAATAGGCCTATTAAAGGCTGTCTTTTCTTATCCGGGATTGACCAATACGCGTTAGCTTGGTCAAGGGTAGTGAAGTACTTCATACCCTTGAGTGTGTCGAGAATGTCATCTATCCGTGGGAGAGGGTAAACATCCTTTTTCGTGACCTCGTTAAGACCACGAAAGTCAACACACATACGGTGAGAACCGTTTTTCTTGCGCACCAGGACAGTATTAGTAGCCCACGGTGACGTGCTCGGCCGAATAATACCTTTCTCCTGGAGCATCTTGACCTCCTGCATGATGAGATCCTTTTCCTTAGGTGAGGACCGGTAAGGGAAACGGCGGACTGGGCAGGCATCGCCCGTGCTGATTTCGTGCTGGACGAGATCAGTGGAACCTGTGTCCTTTTCATCAAGAGCATAAAGGTCGGTGTATGCAACCAGCAGATCGAGTAAGGCTGCCCGGTCCCGAGGGGAGATGTCGGGTGAGATTACAGCATTGGCCTCGACCCACTGACGATCGAGGACGGTGTCTGAGTTGACCTGTGATTCCCGTGAGGGCTCACTATGCATTTGCACATGACCGATGGTCATGTGTGGGTAGAGAACCACGGAATGAGTATTCGGGTTAACTACTTGAAGTGGTATGTGACCGTTGGTCACGCTACTCACGCTTCCCGCAAAATATACGTGTCTTTGAGATCCCGTGAGGTGCTTCGGAAAGAAGGCCACCTCAGGTATGTTCATATAGATTGGCGGAACAGGTACAGTGAATCGTGTCAGGGAGCGAGGCTCCAGAATTACCAAGTCCTTCAGGGGCAAGGCGCCTCGGGCAGAAGGTGGGCTGTGGATGAGACCGTCACAGGGGATTCTACTTTCTTTGAACTGGAGGAAGGATTTCTCCCAGTTCAAGCTGACACAATTGAACTGGCCGAGGAAGTTTGTTCCAAGGACCAGTTCAGCTGAACAGTTCTCCTGTATTTGGACCTGAATCCGTTCAGAGACATCAGCCACTGTGACCGTGATGTAGGCTGCTCCTAGCAGTGGGATCGGAGACCCATTGGCTGCGATAGGACGAGCCCTGGTTGGTGAAAGTGACAAGTTGGGCAGCTGGGCCGCTAACTTGTGGTCCAGGAGTGAGAAAACAGCTCCTGTGTCGACCAGTGCTGTTGCTTCTACCCAGTTGTTGAGGAGAACTTTGATATGGGGTGTCCGAATATCATTTGGGTAAAAAGCAGAGACCACATGACCGGAATCAGGTGTGGTGGCACCACTAGTGTGTGTGGTCTTACCAGACTGCTTTGGAATCGGCAGTCATGTACGACGTAGTAGACCTACTAGAGCGTATCCGACGGAGATTTCCGAGTCGTTTAGAAGGGTGGACTCATCCTGTACTGTGAGTACGTGGTCTGAGTGATCCTTCGGACTCTGAGTAGCTCCTAGTGATTCAATCTCGGTGTCCGATAGCGGTGGCGCGTTTGGTACGGGTGATGCCGGAGCATCTGAATCACTTGGCTCACGGTATCGGCCTTTCTCTAGCATGACTGGAGAGTTTCCAGGCGGAGGTCGAGGGCAACCTGACCCTTGCAAGGTCGACAAATGACGACTTGCCCGTCTAGAAGAGGCACGGGATCCTCTGGTTGACCCACGTGATGAGGCAATTGAGGAGGCCCGTGAGTGTGGCCGAGAGATGGATGAAGCCCTGGACCGCAATCGTGATCCCGACCTGTGTGAGCTTCTTGAGAGAGCACGGGTGTTCTCCCACCAGGGGTCGATCTGGTCAATCTCCAGCGTGGTCAGCAGGAGGGGTAATTCTACCGCGTCCAGCCGACAAACATTACGTTGGTAGTCAAGCATAATGTTCTTGAACTGTTCTAAGAAGTCCAGTCCGAGTATAAGGTCAACAGGTGCCCAGAAGGGAGACGTAGTCTTGCACACATGGAGATGTATATCGATCCCTGTGTTCGGCTGGCGGTTTCCGGGCAACATGATTTCATATGGTCCCGAAAGGATGGTATGAACGGCTTTACCATTGATGCTCATCAATGGGTTAAAGTCGTGATGTTGCTGGAACGCCATGACCGCCATCGGACTTTCTTTAGCCAAGGCCTTATGAAGGCGTTGGCTAATGATAGTGCAGGGGCAACCCGTGTCAAGGAAAGCAGGAGTTTCCTTGGTATCCAACAGCACGACGAAACACGGTGTGATATGGTCAAGCTGGGAGGGCACATCGTTTTGCACGTAGTGAAAACCGATCCAGCGTTGGACTTTGCGGTAAAGACCCAACGGGGAAAAACGGCTAACAAACCTGACCTGTTTGCTCCGCAGACGGTAGCTGAGATAATAAGATACACCACGATAGGCAAGGTATCCGACACTGATCAGCACAGTCAGGGTAATTAGGATGTTAAAGATCAACTGGACCGGCCCGCTCAGGACAGCATGCAAGCCCTGGGCGAGGGTGTGTTGTTGACCCGCAATAACATGGTTTGCCGCCAAACCGACACCTTCCAGAGAGGCCTTGATGTCGGTTCCTACCCCTGCAAAGGCCTGGTAGATGGCGTCTGGTTGCAGGGATAGACCAGCGGTAAAGTTTACCAGCCGGTTGAGTACCGCTTCAATTTGCTCAGTCTTGTAAACGTACTGTTTAAAGAAGGCAAAGTTTGAAGGGGTCATCGCCAACTGGTCGTGGAAGAGCGCTGGTGCCTCAAAGTGAGTGATGTTGAAACGCTGCTTCCAGAAGAGTTCCAGTGGGATGTGGCTCACATGGACCGCGCCAGACTCAGTAAACCAGCCCGAGCGATTTCGGAAAATCCCTGTAAAGTGGTGATGACACTGCACAATTGGGCTAGATTTAATGAGATCTGGACCACCGGGGGTGGCGAAGTAGATGGTACCGCCGACCTGTACAGGTAAGTACTTGTAGCAAACGTTTTCCACCCGGTACGAGTGGTAAACGTAGGTGGCGTTGACCTTCTGACACGGCCATATTGTCAGCGCATCGCCTGTGAATTCCGCCCTCAGGTCATTCCTCTGGAGGAATGCCCGGGCACCCAAGGTAGACTCGAAGCGAAGCAACTGCCAAGTCAGATCAAGACAGCGTTGAGCGTGAGAGCAGAGCTCAAGCCACGTGAACCGGAAACTGTTAATTTCCGACTCCTTGATCTGCTGAGCCAGGTAGTTCAGTTTGGCATTGACAGGATCAGGACGGCTGTCCTTTGCCACTCTGAACAAGCTTTGGGTCAAATTGTATCTCCCGTGGATGCGAAGGAGAAGACCCTGATCCGTCCGGACTGTGGTGGAACGTAGTTCTGGGCACAGTTGGAAGACGCAGGAGTTTCCTGGGATCTTGAGGGCAACCTGTAGATCATCGATGATGATGTGGTTCCCTGACATGGACGCAGTGTAATTTCCCTTGGGGTGATAATGACACCACGCCGTGAAGTTTTGTGCAGGCCAGACAATGACCCCGTCGAGAGTAGTGCACTGGCCTGCAGTGGGACTGCATCCACCTACATCGCCTAAGGTGCTTAGGGCCGTAGTGCCGTCCCACGAAGCGACTTGTCCCTCCTCGATGAAGAGGTTAGTCACTGTCTTGCAGACGTCGCTGCAGCACCATTCGTACATCACTTCCAATGTTTGGTTTGTGCTATAAAAGCCAGGGTGAATGCCAACAAGTTTTTGTGAACCAAACATCTTAGTGTGATGTGCTAGCGTGCATGCCGCAGGCGCTAAGTGCTGAGTGGTGATGACGTCTGCAGTGATGCCCCTAGAGCCGAAGAAACCAGTGTTGGTGCAGACTTTGCGGGAGCGCAATGTGCATTTCCACGCTGTGGTTGTGATCGGGTCTGAGCTAGGGACATACACCGTAACATTCTTGCGCCGCCGGCTCCATGAAGATTGCGGTGGTTTACACTCTACACGCTGGGGTAACTCAAGTGGATGTCCGCTTCTTGAGAGACCGCAAAATTGATACTGAGCCGCCGGTGCTGACAAACTCACCCCTAGAAACAGTGATGCTACCAAGGTCAATTTTATTGTCAAAAACAACTGTACAAACGTAATTTGTAAGTGTTCACGCATTTTCACAAATCTGGCCTGAGGGGCAGTGTCAGATTTCTTCTTCTTCGCTGTCGGACGAGATTGGTTCCTGGCCGGGGAAATCAAGGACCAATCCACCGCACGGGTGGATTTCCCGGAGGATACCGATTTTTGGCGACCGTGGGGCGACTGCCGTTGGGAACGGAGATTCCTCAACGATGCTGACATCTTTGTTAACCGGACGTAAGGTCTCGTAGACGGCCATATGTTCGACGACGGGCGACTTGGTCGCAGCGGTCGGAGATGTCTTTCGGGCTGGCGCCGGCGATTTGGCTTGGGCTGTTGCCGACGTTTTGTTTTGGGCTGGCCCCGACAGTGGACTTTGGGGCGGTGCCGACGTTGTGGTTTGGGCTGTTGCCGGCGGTGTAGGATCATTTGGGGGTTCCTTGGCCGGGGGCGAGGAAGCAGTAATGTCCATTTTTGTTGGCGAAGTCGCGGCAACGGGTGGTGCTGCTGTTGGTGATGTAGCGGCGACAGCAGGCAGGAGGATCCGACTGGCCTGTTCGACTGCTCGGCGGACGGCATCGACCGAAGGCGAGGAGGGCTCTCCGTCCAATAAGAACTTCTCGACGGGCGAGATTGTGATAGTCCCATTGGCAATGAACTCGAGTGCCTGGCGGGCGACGTCGGGTCGTAAGAGTCGCATTGAAACAGGTGCCGCAAGCACCACGTTGGCGGCCGTGAGCGCTTCGACATGCGAGGGCTCGTTGAGCAGAGTCCACGGCAAATGCGGGTATTTCTTGGCCAGGTCAACTGACCAGATGGCCAACATCGCGTCTTGGACGGGCGATGGCGCTGTGAACAAGAAATCGATAGAGTCGTGGACTGGGATAGATTTCTGGTTCCTACTCTAGGATCACCTGAAGAAGAAGGTAGTATACCTGACAAATTCATGGGCTCGACCTGGTCGAGGACTTCCATAGCCGAATCTGTGGGGATCGAAGGCGGTGGTCCTAGAGGGACGATGCGGGCGGGTGGCGCCGGAGACGTCGTATTTGTGGCTGGAGCTGGCTCGGCAGTCTTAATCTTGGGGATGCGATACGATGCGAGGATGTTAGCGTGGCCAACAAACTGCGGTGTCGTCGAGGGGTCCAGAGTGACCGGCATCGCATACTTTGGCGGTGGTGGTGGCAGCGGTATGTCCGATACATTTATCGGTACGGGTACCTGGGCTGCTTGAACCACTGAAAATCCAATACTGATTACGCAGACAGGATAACACTGTTGTGAAGAATCTGTCAGGTGTTCAGCAAGTGCCTCATCATCCAGGTCAAGAGGATCTGGATGAGGAGGGCCATCGGTAGCCCCAACGGGGTTGTTGCGACATATGGGCTGCGGATATTGGTTTCCCATCCCGTTAGGAGGGTGATAACCATTCCTCTGATGATACACATTTGTCCCCTGGGAAGAATAACCAGTATCTTGGTAGACATTCTCACCCGTGTTTGCCGGATTGCGCTGCGGACAGGCAGTTGATCGGTGCACTCGCACTTGACGACAATGAGGGCATGGCCTATCACATCGGTCCGTGGGGTGGGCACGTGTATGGCAAAAATAACAGCGACCACCGTTAGCGGCGTTGTTACCGGGAGCGGCACCGGTGGGATGCTGGGCCCGGCAGTCGGCGTCGCTATGTGTACACAGTCCGTGGAAGGAGCACGTTTAAAGGTGTGCTCCCGACGAGCGTCGCCCGGCGGACTGATTTGGTGTCGACGGCTGTGGAGGCGGCGTCTGTTGGATTGGCGCTGGTGCACGTTGCTGGGCCGTGAGCTTCGCTACATGGGCCGTGAGCCTGGCCATTTCCTGTTTCAAGCGGCGAACCTCATCGGCGGAGGATGACGACGTTGGAGCGTTGCTCTGACGACCGTTTGCACTTCTGTTAGGCATATCGGGATTATATCCGGCGTGTTTAGGTTCTGAAGAGAAAACGGCGTTAGATGGAGCAGTGTACCCGATCTCGTCCCGAAAGATTTGGGATTCTGCGTAACAGGCTGCCTTGAGTGTCTCTTCAAGAGTCGTAAACTCCCTAAACTTGATACTATCTCGGAGGACCGCCTTCAATCCTCGCAGAAAGATAGGTTTGATGATAGAATCTCGGACATCCGTCGCGAGATCCGGATACGCTACCCTGGATAGTCTCTTGAGGTGCTCAAGGTAGACTATCGCGGACTCTGTCGGCTTCTGCAGTCGATCTTGGATCAGCTGCTGATGCAGGTCAGAGTCGCGCCCTACCGGAAAATCTCTCCGTAGAAAAGCTGTAAACTCTTCGTAGCGGGTAGGTATTGGAGTGCTGCTGCTAAAGTCCCGGTAGGAGGCAAGAGCAGGACCCGTGAGGCATGACTCCAGAAAGGCGATTTTATACGCATGATCCGTTTCGCTTACACCCTGGAGTGTAAAGAAACGAGTAAGATGCGACATAAAATCGGTGATAGACTCACCAAAAGCACCGGAGAAGGTGGGAGGGGCCATAAAGCTGGACACGGGAGGGTGCCTCCGACCATTCATGGCCTCTAACTTTTGGTTGAGGGGTCCAAGAGCATTCTCAAATGCTGCTTGGACCTTGTTCTCGATCTGTGAAGGGAGATCAGCTTCCGACTTCATGTCCGAGGGTTCGTTTTCCCGTAAGGTGGTTAGAACAGACGTCCTTGCCCGTGAAGCAATTAAGTCAAATTGGATAGAGAGCGGCTCACTGGTCTGTACAGGCTGGGTACTGAGACGGCAGGAACGACGGGGTGTCTCTATTGTGTAAAATGAAAGTGAGTACTACTTTTGAATTCGCGGCGAAAGAGCGCGTGAATTCGGAAAACGCGTGCGCGATGGCGTTTGTGATGTAAACTTGATTTAGCTTAAGACTAGCGACCACGAAAAGGGAGCTAGAATGGAATAGGATTATAAGATGTAAGATCAGAGTACATCAGGGTGACGCAGAAGGGAATTTATCTGGTCGCCCGTGATGGACAGAGGCATGGCCTGAGATATGGGGGAATCGATCCCGACCAAAAATTTAGAGTTGGGGCCTGGACCCGGCAATCAGATTAGCTGAAGAGGACAGAAGATCAGATATAAAGGAGAGAAAAGGCGGTTTTTCCTGCCGAGAAATAAGATGACAGATGAACCCGCTCAGGAGGGATTTTTCCTGGAAGTTCGACCGCTGTACTAGTTTACAAACCTTGGGGCGAGGCGGACTCGTAGCCGGCAAGATCCTACTCACCAGGAGTAGCGCATAAAGTGGCATAAGGTGAAAAAGGATGTGGACAACTGAAAGGGAACTCAAAAGGGAGCAATAAATAGGGTCAAAACTAATTTACAAACCCAGTTACGCAAAGGGGTCGCGCAGTTACGCAACGGGCCTCACTCGCCAGGAGCGATTGCGATCTCTGCATAGTGAGATGGACTATACAGGAGGTTCGGTGTTGGACGACATTCGCAGGTAACTTACAGCCGTGTCCGAAACGGGAGCCCGCATTCCGAACAGAACGGACACTCTCCAGGAGTATTATATACAGCTGGTGGCCGGGTTTGCCGATCACTGAGATGAAGTGAGGTTCGCAGGTCACACAGTAGAAGAGGGAAGGAGCACGGGTACCAAGGGTGCTATTCGGACACACTCAGTCAGTTGAAATGGATTAGTCTGGATGTTTTGAGGGCATACCCGAAAACATCTAAGGGATCACGGGCACAAGGTGTCCCTGGTTGAATATGAGTGTAAAATAACTGAGGCGGACGCAGTTATGTATCGAGGCGTACCCAATACCTTCGCTGAGGCGGACTCAACGGTGCCTATTACTTTACATGACTAACAGGGGTGGACCGCGGAGGCGGACTCTGGGTCAGTGGCGACTCTAGCGCGGGCATCGTTAAGCCAGTTAACGAAGGCGTTCGAGTGGATGAAATATGACAGGGGGTCCTATACACTCTAGGCCCAACCGGAGGCTGTGCCGCGGTCCCTTGGGAACCACTACGGCGGGGACACTAAAGAAGATCTATGTATGACAGCTCGATGAGATGAAAGAGAATGAGTGAATTTAGATAAGAAATTTACAAGAAGATTGCCGAACCCTTGCAGACGTCAGACACAGGCAGTACCGACTGCAAATGCCTGCTGCCCGCACGAGTCAGACAACCAACCCAGCTGAGGCCGAGTGTAACTCGTTCAAACCTGCAGTTAAAGCTTGAAGCAGTCACGTGCTGATCAACAGTGCCGCTACCCGGGTGGACAACCTGATCAGTACGCAGACTAGAGAGCATCTCAGGTGGTGTATGTATGTGGACTGATGTTTCCCAGGCATCAGCCCCCCAGACACACACAAACCCTAGGACAAGAGAGGTAGGTGATAGGACCATGCGCCAGCGACCACCTACAACTCAAGTGGAATACTCATAGGGCCGACAGTAACCTGGTGCGGACGTCAAAAGGTAGGGGTATGAACCAACACATGACCTTGGTGCTGACTGCAGGTGCCTGGGATAAGAGCATTCAGATATCATGTCGCAGTTGCAGACGCCAGGGGTGAGTGCCTAAGGCCAGCAAAACCCCTGCAGTAGCACGTAATGTTACCGTTGCGGACGTCAGAAATAGGACCATGTAACCTCAATTCCTGCTGCGAGAACATGATACATTGTCATTGCTGATGTCAGCAATAGGGCCCTGAAGCCAGCTATCGGTATACAGCAACACGTGATGGTGCCGTTGCTGACGTCAGAAGGTGGGACCGAGGGTCTGATACCTTAAGTCAATGACGTGAGATGCAGTTGTTGCAGACGTCAGATGTGGCACCGGTAAGACCTGCACATCTTTGAATAGTGACACGATGCGTCACCATTGCTGACGTCACAGATGGGGTGCAGAGAACCAGCCGACCTGTTACAACAACGTTAACTTCAGCTGTTGCAGACGTCAGAAGTCATTACTGCAGGAGTATTAACTTAAACAACAACACGTAATGTCGGTTGCTGACGTCAGGAGTAGAACCCGGAGGGCTACCCACCCCTTAAAGCAACAGCAAGTGAAGCAGCTGTTGCAGACGTCAGTGGTACATCCATGGGGTTGAACCACACAACAACAACAACCCGTAATGTTGTCGTTGCTGACGTCAAAGAGCATGACCTGTAAAGTCTATGGTCTAGATGCAACAACCCGAGAATAGAAGAAACAGACCTTATGGTAAGTAGAAATGAAGAAGAGAGAAACCTACGTAAGGGTGTCATACTGTAGCGGTGGCATCAGAAAAACAGAATTTTTTTTTTTTTTTTTTTTTTTTTTTTTTTTTTCGAAACCGCTCAGATGACCGAGAAAATAAAGGGGGAGAAAAAAAAATAACCAGAAGAACGGGAAATACGAGATTTAGACATACGCGTGTTAAATGTGTAAACAGTAGGTGTAAAATTTTTGGGGCCGGAAAAGTGAGCGATTCCGACAGTTTCCGCCGACATACAAAAATACTGTACACAATTAACAGATCGCAGCCACGTATGACGTCCAGAATCATATGTGGAGGGTGTGCGGTATCATGGGGTCACGGACCACCAACAGTCAGGAGAGGCCGTAAACCCCTACCGCTGTGATACCAGTACCCGCGTATGGGTATACTGTAGTTACAGTACGGAATGGGCGCAGGCGTACTGCAATGGCACCCACCCGGAGGGCTACAGTATACCACCCAGGATTAAAGAAGGGATGGAATAAAGGGAAAGAGACAGAGAAGGTAGTTTACAACACAGATTAAGTATGTAGAATATACAGGATGATTCAGAGGAGAAATACAGAATACTCGATATATAACTCAACTCTGGGACAAATAACTCGGCTCTGAGGATAAATAACTCGACTCAGGGGGAATTTATTACTCATAGGGGATAATACACACGCATGAGCTAATTATATACACATGTTGATCACATTTATCACTCGTAAGGGCGAATCCCGTCTTACAGTAAATAAACTTGATGTTAAGGGATAAATTCCCGACCTACAGTAATAACTCTCGGTGGCACAGGAAAAATTTCCAACTTACAGTAATAACACGCGACGTGAGGGGAGGTTTCCGACCTACAGTAGCGGTAACCCGAAATAAGGGACATTCCCGACCCATTAGGCAGTAAACCCGAATTTGGGGGGGGTCTCCGACTTATTGGATGGCTAGTACCCGATTTTAAGGGGGCTTGTCCGACTTAAAATGGGAATTGACCCGACCTGGGGGTAGTTCCGACCCAAGGGTAAAGTTTTACACTTAAGGGCGAGTGCCAGACTTAAGGTCGATTTTCCAGCCTCGCCATGTCACATGTTGCGCCATCCATGTCACGTGTATGACATGTGGATTTGGGAGAGCTGGGGAGGCTTGGGTATCTCATCAGGTGATACCATGTTTTAGACATCACATTGATGGTGAACCATATCAGATTGATCCTATTACAGTGAGTAATAGGCTGTGACTCCTGATGGATACTGGCATTTTCCCCAGGCTTCCCTAAATGGCGTTGGGGCCTAACCTGGCAAATGGTGGCTATAGAGAGATCTATAATTGGTTCTCTTGTGTTGTCCTTGGGGTCTTGCTGTAGGGTAATGGACAACGCTGCCAGGCTAGGTGCGACAATCCCCGAGTCCTACTCAGTGAGAGCGGGGACAGGGTCACCCGTAAAATGACCTAATTTGTGGGACCCGATTATGAACCAGACAGCCCCTTTTTAGCCCGAACCTGAGAGGTGGAGGCCCTACTTATCTGTGGGAAACGTGGGAAACCGACTCAGGAAGGATTCCCCAACAAATACCCCACAAATAACAATAATCCCCTGAGAAGACTCACCTAGTCCTGTTTCTCAAGCGATTCGACGCAACGGGCGGCAAGTCCCTGGATGCTTTCGGTCTTCTGGCACTGGGAGCGGGGGATGCAATCCTCAAACGTCCTAGTGGCGAGCGGCAGCGGGCGGCGGCGATCGGGAGCGAGCGGGAGGCGAAACTCCAACGTTTAATTCACGAACTGGGGCGGTCGGACACCTGGCACTGATGGGCAGCGGGGTACTGTAGGCGGTAAGCGGCGGACGCAGTGAACAAGGGTAAATTTATGCAAATTTATTGGTAGTAAGGCGGCGGACGCACGGGTGTACAATAAAAATATGCAAATTCGACGAAGAGCGGCGGACGCGGAGTTACAACCGGACGAAAGCTTGGTGAACCCAAGAATGAGCGAAAAACTAAAGAAACATGTCCTTTTAAGGACATGTTTGGCTACAGCTGCAGCTTGGGCGGAGTTTCTCGGCGCTCAAGCTAACTTCTGCAGCTAGACGCGATGCAGAAGATGCCTATGAGCACATAGACATTTTTTCATTCGCATGCGTTTAGCACTGAGGCCGGCTGCAGTGCCTATGCTAAGCATATGAACGTCTTTAGCTAAAACTTCTTAGCTAGTCGTTTTTGCGTAACAAAAACGACGCTAATTTTGATGATAAGAGGTGCGTGAGCGCACCAAAAATAGCCATGTGCTCGTGGAGCACGACTGGCGGAAGTTTTTAGCTAAAGGGCCTACTGTAGCCCGCGTTTGTAAAGAAATAAAAATACAACAAAACGAAACATAGAAATGCATGAAAAATATAAAAACGAACGTAAAATGTATGTGTAAAAATGAAATAAACAAAAGCATGATCGAGTAATAAACGAAACATGAAACAAATAACAAAATGTCGGCATGATCGGAATCACGTGACGTTGGAGAATTGAGCGGCACGTGACAATATGAATGTTTATTTTATGAAAGAATCATACAAACATACGCTAAAAAAGAGTGAAAATCGCCGGTCAAAAATATTTAACGTTTGATAAAAATGTTAACTTTTGATAGAACGATCGTAAGTTTTTGAACTCTTCCTAAGAAAATTGTGAATGTTTTTTTCAAAGCTTCACCTAAACTGCGAGCCTTCAAAAGGGACGAATTTTACACGTTAAAAAGATCATAAGAAAAAAGCAACGATTAAAATAACAAAAAAAGCTCAACGAAGATATGATAAAAGTGGGAACTAACAACTTATTAATTAATAACAAGCAACAATTATTGTTTTGATTTTATTGCTAATAGTAGCCAAGTTGAGGCAAGAACAACAAAAGAAGAAATACACTCCAATCACTATGGCATAAAAACTTGAATGAGTATGATTAATGAAAAAGAAACAAAACCGATCGAAGAAACATGAAAATGAAGGTTAAACGGAAATCGATGAAAAGCTATTATGTATTTGAAGGATATCCTTTTTCCGAATAAACGTACTCTAAAATGTTCATTAAAAGTCGTAGGATTTCATCATCGATATCATTCCGATTTTGACGTGTGATTCCAATCAATTTCACGTCGCTTCGATTCCTTACAAAATTGATTAAAGGCGGTAAATTCGGTTTATCGATCGGTAACGTTCCCAAAACGATCGTATTTTTAGAATCGATTAATTTTCGAACTTGATCGCAAAATGAACGACTAAAACATTCCATTTTCCCGATTTCGTCGATTATAATCAAAGATTTTTTTTCATCCAGATTTTTCAACGCTCGGTCGACAGCCAATCGTTGAAAATTTTCCACGTCGACGAAATATTTTCCGACTTTTGGATAATGATTTTTCAACAACGAAAATCCGGAAAAATTTTGGATGGATTCGGATGCAAAAACGACGTGATTTTTACCGTCGACGGTTTCAACTTTGAATCCGGTTCTTTGGCCATCGGAGGGTGAACGAATTTCGGACGTAGTGAAACCGTTGATATGCAAATTAGGATATTTTTCGCGTACATTTTCTGCGCATAATTTCTGATAAATCTTGTTGATCAGCGTTGTTTTTCCGACGCCAGGATTGCCAAAAAGAAAAATATGACGAAAGTCGCTGCACATTTTCTCTGAAAAACGAGTTAAATGATTGCGTGGGTCAAATATTGATAAGTATGGATGGATAACTTTTCTAGTTAAAAAAGATCTGATTTTTCAACTCTAAATCATCCAGCAAATCCTGCTGAATTCCGCAAGAAAAAGTATTTTTTTCGTTAATGTGACAAGTTCGTAATGGAAATAGGGATTGATAATAATTCAACAGAAGTAAATCCTTTCAACTCTCTAAAACTTGGTGAATATGAGAAGAGCCTTTTTTACATCCCAAAAAGCTTGTGGTACGACAAACAATAAAAGTGCGTGGTAAGCCATCTACTGTAGGTACATGTATAAAAATTTCATAGAAATAGCATATCTGCTGAGTTGTAGAAGTACAACTGAAGAATTAAAATATTCACTTTTTGTTCTAGTCATCGCCCGGATAATTTTTGGCAGAAATTTCCGAACGATCCTGTAGAAGGGGGTTGATTTTGCCTCGAAATCGGTCAAAAATAATTGTGAAATTTTTATGAATTTCGAATATAGTCCGAATTCAAGTCCGTATCACATGGGCAACTTGAGCACTGAAAGTGAGGGATGGAAATAGGATATCTACCCAATTTACTCTAAAGTGTCACTAAATTGACCGTTTTTGAACCATTTCTCCTTCTCTACTTTTTTCAGATTTTGTAGCTGAAAATAGGTCTATCGCTTGCTATGAAATTACGGTGTGTTTTATGAAATAGGATTTATTGGAGTGGCGCCATTTGATGAAAAATTGATTGAAATCAAAATTGATTTCCAAATGATTCTGAGCAAGGACGGGCTAAATTTCTCATTTTCCACCGAAACGTTGTTGATTGAAGTAACTTTTTCAGATGGCGCAAGAAGCATCAAGTGTGTCATCATTAATCATAACAGTTCGTACAATTTGAGCGAACTTAATACAAAGGACTATGGATTTCGAAAACCTATCTCGTCCTTATAACCCTGTTAATACGATGCTGACGATGAGCGATCTATACTTAATTTATATGAGCCTCGGAAAGAAAAAAGATGTTTACGCAAATCATAATCATAAACAACTGAAGCAGTTAGAACTACAACTTGGAAAAATTTGGCTCACGATGCTTGGTCATCATTGTGTATGGATTTCCTTTACTTTTGCGTTTCGAGGCTCATTTCAAAATGAACGGACTATAATGAAATGCACTTGGTCGAATTTCATATCCAGCAGTTTTGAAATGAGAGATTATCTTGATCACAGTACCATAAAGCGACCTCATTTAGGTATTAGTATATGCACTATCACTTTCTCTATGTAAATCTAAGAAATTAGATTGTCAACGTCGTTCGACGTATGAATTGATGAGCATCTACCCACAGAAAAGTTCGAAGTAAATTATTTTTACCATATGGGATAATGTTGCTATCACCAAAAGAATTCCATTATTTATTTGGAAATAGTAGGTGCAGTGAACCGATGAAGGTAAGATAAATAAAAGGTTATTACTGTAATCAATTTAAACGAAAATTTTCGATTATCGGCGACAAACAGGATAATTGTCTTCGATAATCATACTTTATATGTTGACTCATTTTTATTCAAATCGAAAACGGAGAAGTATGATTTTGTTTATTCGTTTTTGGCCTACCTCGCTGTCATGAAGGAGTTCGTTATATAGTGTGGTGTAAAATTTTCCACAATCCGAAAATTGTGCGACAAATAGAACCTACTTTTTTTGTTGTCGCCACCACACATGCACAGCATAGAAATTTTGCTGCGGGTCAGCCAGGACAGAGGGTGGAATAGAAATATTTTTTTCGTTCTTGATAATGAAAAGAATAGGAAGGTTTTCTAACATTCAAGCAGCATAGTCTTCAACCTATATAAGTCAGATTTGTGAAATTATTTGCTTAGACAGCTCTTTTTTAAGTTTTAATGTTACTTATTTGGAGTCAAGTATACTTTGTTTAAAAAATTTGGTAAACTACGGCATCGTTTTCATTTTTATGATGACTTTCAATTGTCTCTTGCTCTTTTTCCTTCGTCAACTTCTCAATCATTGCTGGGAGAGTCAAATCCGCCTGGGGTCAAAACCCCCCAAACCCACCCACGTGCATGTATGGTCGCCACATCTGTCATTTAAAAGTAAATCATAAAAAAGTTATCCAAGTGTGAAATTTTTTAAAATTAGAAATATGGTCAACGATCTAGTCGAAATTATTCCGAAAACGAGAACATAACGAATTTGCGGTAATTCGTTCAATTATTGAAGGACTTATTCAGTTCAAGTTTTTCTGAACTGCAACACAAACGATTTACTTCCCTTATTTGAAACGAAACTTAGTCCAAATATGAGAAGTTTTGAAAGCAGTTTTTGGAAAATTCTTATGCGCATGAAAATCCTATACTTCGTGATGATGCAGAAACTTTTCTGGGATACCAGGGCCAAAATGTTCAAAAAACACAAGTTTCTATAATTTTATTCAGTAACACAGTTTTATTAAAATATTATAAAACAAGCAGCCTATTTTTTGAAAATAAAGTAACGAATCCACATTGTTCGAATAATGTGAGAATTAAAAATAGAAAATGTACAAAATATCGCAAATAAATATTACACATAAATGAAAGAACGAACAAATAAACTCATAATGTAGACTATAAAAGCGCAATGCAGTGCTCCGTGGTCATATGTCAAAACCTAGCACGTCTCAACCTACACTGTTTTTCTTAATTAGTACCAAAAAGTGATATGCTAAGAGTCTATGAAAAATTTAGGAAAGTAGGTATAGTTTTTGCTCTAGTACCAACTACGCTAGTAGAAATTTTCAAGCAGCTATCTTTTAAGCTCCAGATACAGCAAATAACTGAAAAGTGAATTTCATGTAAAATAACGGGCCTATAGAGCTAACATAAAAATTATTTTCAGCCTGCTTTCTTGAAAAGTTTCGAAATCATAAAACCGAGGACTGACCCACAATAATGCAGCTTTTATAAATCAATATTTACCGTCCTGCGGCTCATTCAAAAAGTCTACAGGCACAACAATTGTTCCGTCAAACTCGACGCAAAAAACTTGACCAATTTTTAACTTTTTCCCGCTCAAAATGCACAATTTTTCCTCGTACTTCGACATCGTTTGTAAACAATCCAATATTTTCTCTAGTCTAATATGATCGGGCCAATCCAACGATTTTAACTGCAGCGAATCGACCACGTGATCGCGGTGACCCACCACCGTTAAACGTAAACTTTCCCTGTTCGCTTGTTGATCGGCCGCCCAACGATGATTCGCTGATAGAAATTTCAAGATTTCATCCCGCGACGACGAATAGGGTATCATCATGTGACCGAAATCATCTACCATTAGAGTAGAATATTGATTCATGATTATTATGCTGATGTGGCTCAAAGATTGCGAATGATCCCTTTTGTTATATGAAGAACTGAATTTTTCACACAGTGATCGGAGCCATTTGCGATATCTGCAATAGAAAAAAGTCTGATAGATAGCAAAGCAATGACTAGATAACAACATGAGGAGTATGAGGGGATACCGTATAAGTTACTGGGTTACACAAATTAAGGAAAAATGAATTATTATGTGAGCGAATTCGGTAGAAAACGGTTTAAATAATTATCAACCGGATAAAAAATAGTAAGATCAGCACTTGAGATAATAAATTCCTTGACTGCCAACTTAGAGTTCTCCACTGTGACCAACAGAAGACGTCATGAGCTACAAAACCAGCCACTCGGTGGAACTTGTCGAAGTATGAAGTCCATAACTTTCAGTATCCCCAAAATGTAGAGAGCATCAATATGCCATTAGTGATGTGCGCCAGAAAAATTTCCATATCCGGATTGTATTTTGCACCTTCGCATATCCGGATATATCCACATATTTTTAATCTTTTTTTGCAAAGAGGTATAAAGAGGTCACATATTAAGTACCCCATAGGGAGGGGTAATAGGGGGGGGGGTATTACCCCTGCCTAAAGACTTAAAAATTGATCACTAGTTGTCAAATTTTGAGACAAAATGACGTGTTCAGTGGACATTTAACTGCACTACCCCCGCCAATTTCCAACTTTACCCCTACCTGAAAAATCTGACCTTGGGGACCTCTGGTCAACTACAATATTACATAATAATATTCAATAGGTGCAATAAGTTTTAGTTTTATATTTACATTAACCGTGATTGCTATAAAAATGTTACCTTTTAAACTGCAATATCTCAAGAAGTACTGTAAGGAAAACATAGCTCTTTCACGTTTTTTTTCTTCTCGTTTTTAGTGAAAAGTGGAAAAGCTTTTTGGTGGATAAATTCTGAAAAACTGACCTGCTTTTTGCTATGTTTCTCTAGAATTTCCGAAGACTCAGCCATATATTGAAGTTGAATCTGGATCTTGTATTTGTTCGGTCTGGATTTTACTCTGGAATTGTTGGACCTGACAGCTCCGGTAAAAACGGAATTTTAAAAACTTGGCGACTTTTAAAGAAAAGTTACTTTTAAACCACATTTTGGACTTCAATTGTCAAATGTCCTTTGCATTTTAAAGTAAACATAACTTTATATAATCGTTTTAATGCTTCTTAATCGAAGACGGACTGCATTCATACATGTAATTGGGGTGAGAAGTACTATAGGAACCCACCCAAAAATCGTCCGCCATATGGCTAGCCATTGGGCAAAACCCCCAGGATTTTCCAATCCTATGGCTAGCCGCATGGCAGTCATAGGAACACCCCTGCTTTTGGTCGGAAAAATGCCCATTTTTTGATGGAAAATGTCAATTTTCGAAAAAAATGTCAAAAACGTAAATTTTCTCGGCGCTTTTTGAATACATTTTTGAAGATTTTTTAGACAAAAATTACTATTTTTTGAACCATTTTTCTAACTTTTTTGATGAAAAAATCGATTTTTTTCCTTCAGAGACCCCTCACCCTAAATCTTGGGGAATTAGTGACCCCCGACCCCCAAAGGGTCGTCCGACCCTACGAGACTTCATGGCCCCGTTACATGTACGACTGCATTAATCACTGTTAAAGTCGTTTACACAACGCTTTTACAGTAGGATTCTTACTTTGTTTAGGATTGGTTTGGTATACCAAATCTGATGTAACGTATATAGCAGGGTTTTTTAGCACAATGCTAATGACTGAAAAGGAGAAATTTTTGAAAAAAGTTCGAGAAGAAAAAATTGAGGTGAAAAATCAAAAACCGACTTTTTC
Source organism: Romanomermis culicivorax (assembly GCA_963922205.1). Classification (NCBI taxonomy): domain Eukaryota; kingdom Metazoa; phylum Nematoda; class Enoplea; order Mermithida; family Mermithidae; genus Romanomermis; species Romanomermis culicivorax. The sequence continues at coordinate 2,162,567 of CAWUHX010000008.1, read as the reverse complement.
ACAAATGGTTCCAGATACAATGAAAAGACGTAAACGTCTATCGAAACAAAATGCGAATTTAGCGATTCCTGAAAGTATTACTGTCAAACCGACTACATGTAAGAATGAACTGATTTAATTATAATCAGATGAGAGTCTTGTTCCTTTCAAAAGTGCCAATATCAAGCATAATTTCACGGGTTAATACAATAATAGCATGTTACCAAGTTTGACAAAGTCGCACATTAGTTTGACACCAACGAAGTAACATTTGTCAACAGTGCTAACTGTGCTAATGAAATATCTTTTCATTAGGACGAATGCTAATGGGACTCGTGCTAAAAAACCTGCAGGGAATAGTATATGACACGTATATATAATTCGAACCTTTTGTTGTTTTGTTGTTGAAACTTTGTGTAATAATGTAGCATCTAACTTATCAGTAATCTTTTCTTCTTTTTTGAACAGTGAAAATATCCGGATATTTTTTCGCATACGGATATCCGTTTTTCAAAATATCCGTTCGGATATCCGACGCACATCACAATATGCCATGCCTAAATTTGAAATTCCGATCGACAAATAACATATTTCTAAATTGGGAAGTTCACAGTTACATAAATTAATACTATTAGAATCATCGCCCTTTCGATGATATATTCAACGAACACTAAAAAGTTTTAGGTTTCAGGCGTAACTCTTGAAAAAAAACATCTCTAACCGTAGAGAAGCAAGCATTTTGAAATAATTTTCCCTAATTTTCATGATGATATATTTTGAAAATTTGTTAAACGTAGGCTCGCATCAACCGGCTTCCACGAAAAAAAATTACTATTTTTCGAAGTTTTATGGACAATTTATTGAAGAGAAAAGTTTATTAAAACGGAGAAAGCTCAGTGGATAAAAATATTTAAGTTATTGCTTACATATTGTTGACCCTGAGCAAGGTCAGTCATAAAACTTCTCAACAATCCTTGCCGTGTAAGGCAATCAAATCAACTTATGAAGCAGTAATCCCAAAGATATTGTACTTTCCAATCAGACAATCCCATAGGGAGGGTGTTGGGCACCCTGTTGATGTCAATTCGCGTGGGGAAATCGCCATGCAAATCGAGCAAAGGGACGACCAGCGGCGCAGACATTTTTGCATAGAAGTGGAGCGCCACAGAGAGACCAAAAAGATAGTGAAAAATCATTCTTCACTATATTTCCGTTTTTATTATATTTTTGCTATTTTGCTGGCATCCCCAAATATAATTCCCAGCAAGTCGACTTTGTTTTGCATATTATTCAACTGTGGTTTATCCACATTCTTTAATATTTCGTCGGAGTTATTGATTTACATATTTGTTTATTATTTAAGATTTATTACCGAGCAATGAAGGCGGAGGGCCAGAGGCCCAGGCGCCAGCTTACAAAAGGTAAGCTTTGGGAAACCCCTTACGGGTTATACCCGAGTAAGTTTATCCCTGAGGGGATTCCTTGTCTCAGCTAGGAGACTGCGGAGCTCCTTGGTGAGGCCCCGCTTTTAGAGTAAAGTTTATCTTTGTTGTTGTAGGTCTGGGGAACCGGACTGTTGCACTATCACCGAGGCTTAGCCAAGGGATCAGTTCTAACAGGTCAGTTCAGACCAGTACCATATCTTTTCTTATGCCTCTTAAGGAAAGACCTGCACAACAAGTGGTGGCTTTTAACTCCTTACCACGGAACTTCGTAGTCAGACTAGGAGAAAAGAAAATCCTCCAGGTTTCTATCAAAAGTTAGCAGGTTTCAAAATGCCTAATGAAAGGATACCAAGAGGTAATACATTACACAGATCACCACCCAGAGTGGCGAGTGCTGGGAATCTTGTCAATTTGGGAGACGGAGATCAGGAACGGCATGCTGCTCCGGACCCAGTGATCCCAGATCAAACTCCCGCGAGGGTTCAACCATTGCAACAAAATGCAATGCATTTTACGCCGCAAGATGCAGGCGTACCAATTGATCGCCCACCAGCGATTGCCATCGATCCGCTAGAGGCAGGCCCGGCGAATCCGAACCCAGATGCCGATGGACCGCCGCAGCGAAATTTCAAAAGGTCACCGCCGCCAAAGGTCGAACTAGCAGGACCGAAAAGGGATGTCATTACGCCCGAAATTCGACCAAATTTGGAAGAAAGGGACCCCGAAATCGATCAACGATTAGAGAGGATTCCCCAGGAGCAAGAGTGATTCCAATCACAGGAAAGAGCTCCCGAAATGTCCAATCAAGAGTTGGCGACGCAGCTACGTGAATTGAAAGGGACTGTCGAAGCTCTGTTCGACATAATCGCGAATGCCACCACCGTGGACAATAAAAGGGAAGCTGACAGGAGCCGGATAGACAGGTTAGACCATGTGTTAGGGGTGCAGAAAGAGACAACCGTCTCACTGCTGAAATGAATGCAGGCGCAGGGCCTAGTAATAGGCCTGAATTTGATGAAGGGCAAAGGCTTAACTTTGAGCCCAAAAGTTGGAGAGGTCCAGCTAGAGATCTTCGATTCGAAGGAGCTGAGCAATCGGCAGACTTCAGGAATCAAAATCAGATAGCTTCGCAGCATCCAACTTTAACAAGAGTGGTCTATGATGGTAGAGGAAATATAGTTGATCCAAATACCCTTAGACCAGATCAACTGGCATGTTTCCCATATAGGGACTATAGGTTTGACAGAGACAACATACCATCAAATCAAGGAGGTGTACCACCTCAACGAAATCCAAATAGAGTTATGCTGCAATCTCTGAACTCTGATATTGATCCAGTATTAACAGCAGCTTATGATCAGAGGGAAATGCCAACAAATAATTTGGCTCAGGAGATTGTAGTTAGGAATATCGTTAAAGGTGTGTTACCCAAACTTTTAGATGAGGGTATAGTAAATCAGCAGGTGCTTAGCTTCTTAACAGCACTTGATGGGGAATTCCGTAGGGATACACCCGAATCAGCCAAGTATGAAGCACTGCTGAGGCTTTCTAAAGGTAGACCGAAGGCTGTTGCAGGAGACAACATGACCTATAGGGAGGCCAGGAGAGCCATCATAAATGTCTTTGCACCTGAGTGTAACCTGTAAATGTTAACCAGGGAGTTGTTTGAGATCCAACAAAGACCCAATGAACAGGCCGTAGAGTTTTTAAAAAGGGTCAGTATATTAGTGGAACTAGTAAAGGGTGATTTAGACTATCAGTCCAAACAGAGGCTGATCATTGACACCTTTATATATAAGAGTGACCCCACATTTCAGTCTGAACTGAAAAATTCGAAACATACCTTTAGAACTTGGTATGATTTAGCAGTTGAAGTTCATAACATTGAAAGAAGATATAGGAATGCCTTTCAAAGATACGGACCTAAGGGGACACAGCAGGATCATATTGTTATTAATGAAGTAGGTATGCCTAGTGGGCATGATCCTGAAATTGCCGTATTTGCTAGGAATCAGTCAGAAGGATATCAACAAGGCCAGAGAAAAAGGTTTCGGCAACCATATCAAACTGTAGGTAATCAGGTACGGGCTCAAACCCAAAGGTCAAGGAGTGATTCGCCTGAAATAGAAGAGATTCCAGTTCGGGAAGCCCCTAGGGCTCAGACTGAAAAAGGTAAGAAAGAATCCCTTCTATTAAAAATATCTGAAGAGATGGTACAACTGGTCCAAAGGTTCGATCAGCTCCAGCAAAAGGTTGATAATAGGCAAATGGAAAATCGGTCTGATGTGGCCATACCTAGTACCAGTCAGGGAGGTCAAGTTTCCCGAGATCCGACAAAGCCATGGTGTGAGTTCCATAAGAACATAACACATAATACTGCAGACTGCAGGACATTGAGAGTGTTGTCCGAGCGCAGGAGCAGAGGCAGAGCCAGCTTCCCCACTTTCAACAGGGGAGGCTTCAACACTTTTGGTAGAGGTAACTATAGAGGTAGAGGAGGTTACCCAAATGCCAACTTTAATAGTAGAGGTAGAGGTGCATATAATGTAGGCTATTCAGGTTATCAGGATAGCCAGGAGAATTATCATCAGAATTCAGACTATAATGAATTTCTGGAGTTTAAAAAGCAGAAGGAGCTGCAGAAGCAGTTCCAACAGATGCAGCAATACCAACAACAGGCTGCAATACAGCAACCTCAGCCACCCCAGGCTATTATGGGTCCGACTCAGACTCTTCAACAGGGTCAATTCACAAATCAGGCACCCCAAAAGGATTATTCGAGTGTAATGGTTGCAAGGCAATCACAAATGAGTCCTTTAGGTGAAGTAAATCAGAGAGTGAACTGCCCAAATGTTGTCTTAGGTAGCATCATTCAAATGAACGCAATTGCACCGCAATGTGTAGTACCATCAGTACAAGTAGTAAGGAGAGGCACAGCAGCTAGTCCTCAGGAACAACATTTGCTGGATACGTACCCCAGAACAGCCCCATTCCATATTGAGGTTGTTATAGGAGGTCGTAAGACACTGGCTTTAATTGACACAGGAGCTCAGTGTACTGTCATGTCTGCTAAGTTTCTGAAAGAAACTTTGGGCCCAGATTACACTGAATATCCCAGGATATTAAATGTTACTGTAGCCAACGGTAAGACAGTCCAAGCCCATGGGTAAATCCAATTCAGGATGGATACATTGTGTGGACAGTTCCCCCTAAAAGCAATTGTTATACCTGAAGCAGGTGAAAACGTAATAGTAGGAACAGACTTTTTGGCTCATCCTCAGGTAGGAGCCATAATACATTTCAGAAATAGGACGATGATGCTCAACAACTGTCACCAGCGGATATACATGATGCCGGACCAGCCCCAATCCAATTGTGGAGAGGTCATGACCACGAGCGCCACAGAATCCACGACGAGCGTCGCCGACCAATATCAGCCAAAGATTTGCCTGCTAAAGGTTTTGGTGCCAGTGGTGAGTGTGAATCCAATCTACTTACCAAGTGGTACTGATATACTTCTGAGAGCAAAACTTTGGGATAAGGTAGGCGAAAATCGCCTTAATGGAATCATAATAGAGTCTGAAGAAAGTGAAGAAAGGTTCCACATTGACAGTACCATAGTAGATGGTACCAAAGATGATTTTGTTGTTATGGTATCCAACAACACAGGATCAGGATGCCATTTGAAAAGAATTGAAATAATTGGCCATACTAATTCAGTGTTGTGTGATACTGATAACCAAGATCAACTCAAGGGGAAGATAGTTGAGGATTTGGAGAAGCTGCAAAACTGTGCAGTCCAAGCTAGATCTGATTCTCCTCAATCGGATGAGAAAGCATTCAAGGAAGCTTTGTACAATATGCTGGCTAAATCCAACATACCGTCAGAACAATTGGAACAAGCTTTACGATGTCTCGCAAAATATAGAGACGTGTTCAGCTTGCCCAATGATCTTCCAACTACTACACCCTACCTGACCTGTAAAAAAAAGGGGATGCAGCACCTGTGGCAAAAGGTACCACAGGACTGCCATAAATTTACGGCCACATGTTCGTGAGCATGTGCAAGATATGCTCAAAAAGGGTGTAATTGAGCCATTAAAGTGGCCTTGGGCAGCTCCGTTATTCCTTGTAGGTAAAAAGGATGGTACCAAGCGACCAGTAGTGGACTTTAGGGGTATAAATGACGTTACCAAGGACGATAAGTATCCCATTCCTAGAATGGATGACTATCTAGACTGTTTAGGTAAAGCGAAGTTTTATACCACCTTAGATCTCAAATCACGGTATTGGCAAGTGCCAATGGATGAAGAAAGCAAAGAGAAAACTGCTTTCATATGCCAAGAAGGGCTTTATCAATTTAAAGTCATGCCCTTTGGCCTAAAGAATGCGCCAGCAGAGTTCCAGCGTATGATGGAAAGAGTTTTGCATCCATATGTGTGGAAAATCTGTCTAGTATATATAGATGATATTATTGTGTTCTCAAATACATTTGAGGAACATTTAGTTAATTTAGAGCTAGTCCTGCAAGCTCTAAGAAAGGCTCACTTGACCTTGAAGCTGGAGAAGTGCGAATTCCTGCCTGAGAGAGTTCATTTTTTAGGACATATCCTAAATTCGGATGGAGTTTACCCAGATCCAAAAAAGGTCAAAGCTATTAATGATTTCCCATTCCCAGAGTCTAAACATAAACTGCAAAGGTTTTTAGGTATGTTGCAGTGGTGTAAAAAGTTCATACTGGGTTTAGCTAAACACGCTGAACGATTGTATAAATTAACTGGGAAGAACTGTGTTTGGGAAATTATGGAGGTTCACCATCAGGCTTTTAGGAGCCTGAAAGAAGCACTATTGTCAGTGCCATTTCTAAGGTATCCGGTTTTGGACGGGTCTGCGGACTTTGTCCTTCAGACAGATGCCAGCGGAACGGCACTAGGAGCAGTCCTTTACCAGGAGACCAAGTCGGACCGCTGGGTAATTGCTTATAATAGCAGAATTTTAAAGGCCGACGAGAAAAAGTGGTCAGCCATGGAAAGGGAGTGCTTGGCAATAGTGTATGGCTTAAAGTTATACAAGCACTACCTAGTAGGTCATAAAGTGATCATAAGAACAGATCACAAACCTTTACTTTCCATGAAGGTCAATGCCATGACCAATGGTAAGTTGAAGAGATGGTACTCATTCATCTCTCAGTTCAACCATAAGCTAGAGTATGTGCCTGGAAAACAAAATGCCATGGCAGACTTTTTGTCTAGGATGAATGAACCAGACGATCAAGCGGAAAAGATACCGCCAAAATGGGAACATATGTTCTCAGAGGATAAACGAGAGTCTGGAAATCTGAAAGATCTTGAGGCACAGCTTATTGAGAAAAAGCATCTCAATTTGGTAAAGAGATTCAGAATTCTGACAGATCGGAATCCTGAAGATGGTACTCCGTTATATCCGGAGCCAAAAAGTAAGAAAAATCAGAGGACTGATATGAGTCCGAGATTCACCCAGATATATCCAGAAGATTCTGAGGGTGATCTAGAAGCAACCTCGCCTGCAGACTTGGTGAATGCCGTAACTACAAGGAGCATGGCGAAAGAAGCGGAGAAGAGTAATCAGGCTCAGATCCAGCCTGACGGCAATCAGGTCAAAGAAAAGGTAAGTAGGGGAAATCAGGAAAAAAGTAAGGAAAAAAGAGTTACCTGGTTATACCCAGAAAAAGAACCAGAGTTTACTTTGGCAGACCCAAAAGAAAATGAATTGCCAAAAGGGTTAATTAGAGATGATCTCATGGCCCTCTTGCAGAGAAAAGATGAGGTATTACGACCATACTTTGATAGATTGGGTCCAAATGGGACAACCAAGTATCACAGTGGATTTTATATCCAGAATGAAGTATTATACCGCGAAGCCAGACAGGGGTCTGATGATCAAGTGGTCGTCCCATCCTGCCTAAGGGACAATACTTTGCACCAGTACCACGGTGCTGTGATGATGACTCATCAGGGGTTCAAGAGGACCCTTGCTATGATTAAGAAACGGTTCTGGTGGCCTGGAATAGAAAAGGATGTCAGGCACTGGATAAAATTTTGTCCAGTGTGTCAAATGGCTAATCAGGGAAACACGGAAATTCCTCCACTGATACCTATTATTCTACAAGGTCCCTTTGATATAGTATCAGTGGATATCGTGAGTATTACTCCACTTAGTGTGAAGAGACCGTATGTCATAGTCTTCTAGGATTATTTTACAAAGTGGGTTGAAGCTGAGCTGATCCCGGATCAGTCAGCTAGCACCGTTGTAGATACCTTTCTACAATCAATTGTATTCAGACACGGGACTCCACGGAGATTACTCAGTGATAGAGGAGGTTGTTTTACCTCAGATCTAATGAAAGAGATCTGCAAGTTATTAGAGTGTCAAAAAATTTTTACAACAGCCTACCATCCACAAGGAAATGGTATGGTAGAAAGGTTCAATCAGACACTCATTAAACAGCTCAGAAAGGTGGCCATTGAGGAAAAAGATAATTGGCCAAGATACTTGAGAGCCGTGATGTTTGCTTACAATGCCACACCACATGCAGCCACGGGGCAGTCCCCATTTTCATTGCTTAGAGGTCACGAGGCAACCTTCGGGTTAAACTTATCGAAAGCATATGATATTGTAATGCCGGACAGCAATGCAGAGGCATACAAATTTGTGTTGACCAATCATTTAGTCAACCTTTACGAGGATATTGCCAAAAATATCCAGAGTGCAACTGAAAAATCGAAGAAATATTTCGATAAAAAGTCCAAACAAAATGGCTTCAAAGAAAAGGACTGGGTTCTGCTCAAGGTAGACAAGCAGAAAAAATTAGGACTACCATGGTCCGGTCCGTTCATAGTTACAGACATATCGCGAGAAGCGGAGAATGTTGTGACCATTGTACATTGGGACAACCCGCTAAATCGCCAAACTGTTTCAATCAGCAGGTTGAAACATTTTCGTTACGAGACCACTAGAGTCTTGCCATGAATAGCGCGAGCCAATCAGGACGCGCCACATGACGAAAATACATCAATTTCCAATATGGCGCAAACAGTTACGACTGGAGCGCCAAACCAAATGAAATCATTTGGAAATTCTCTCAAGGCGAATCTATGCGGGATCTCGCACTGAATTTTTTTTTAATTGCGTACATTTCTCGCGCCCATAGGTACTAAGTTTTAATTAAATATGTATTATTTTGTAATATTTATCGCGTTTGAATATTGTTCCTATTTATTTTGTAAATTTTTCATATTTATTTCAGACTTTGGGAAAAATTCCTCGAAATTTTAGACCAAAGTGACAACCCAAATTATTTTGACATTTTTCCAAAAAATCTAATTTTCAAATTTTTCATTTTTTCCAAAATCAAATAATAGCTGTCCCGCTTATCTGAATTCTAAACTTCCATCGGAAGGAAGAAGTAAAACATTCCCTGAACCGCGATAAAAAGGAAATTAGGAGAACTGCTAGATTAAACTTTTTCAGCGTTCAAAATTTTTAAATTTTATAAATTTATCCATCGAAAGAAAAATTTCAAAACGAAAAGAGATGGGAAAAGGCGGGCGGAACCGCCAACAAGCTCCGACGCGCCAGTGGTCGCACACAGAGCGCCACGTCAAATTTGGCAGGGCCCAGCACCGCCAAGATAATCGTTTTTTCTTCATTGACGGTAAGTTTTGAACTTATTCTATCAAACTTTTGGAAATCGCAGGTAATGCCCAGAAGTCACTGGAAGACCAGCTCGGCGCCCCAAAGGGCAGACGAGGTTAGAACTTAGAGGGAACGAAAAATGGAAGTACTGAGAAGCGGAAGCTCAAAGCCAAGCAGGGAATTTCCAACTTGGAAATATACCTGATACCACTGAGAGCTATACAATTCAAGGGAAACCTAGAACCTTGGGTTCAGCCCGTTCAAAGTTTTATCATTAAAAATTTATCAAAAATTAATTATTTTCGAATCAAATCAAATTATATCACTTTTCGATATCTAAATCATTAAAAAATTATCAATCTCGAGCGCTATAAAAATTGTAAATACAGCGCCATAAATGGAGCGTAGTTGGTCGCTCAAGCAGCTGGTCAGAGATTGGTGTCCGATCAAGTGGTGGACAATCGGATCAGGTCTACCCTCCCCAACATATAGAGGTAGCAAGGGTAAGATTTGGTAAGGTGTTAGTTGCCTACCAGCTCAATGTTTGTATATCAGTGGCTCACCTAACAACCCTGCACTAAATTTATTTTTCTGCGAAACTTAACCCGCTTGGTGTTGTGGTGCTGGTGTAGTATAGACCCAAAAATGCACTGAAAAAAGGGGAATAAACACTAAAATTAATAGTATCTTATGTTTAGATTATAACGTCAAGAGGGTCGTGCGGATCGACGAACTGGACCAGTGGTTCAAAGCCACTTTTGGATACTGGCCGGCTAATCCCAAGGAACCTAGAATGGTACACATCGGGAAAGTCAGCCAGGTACTCCACTTCATCCCAGAAGTTTCAATCTTCAGAGGACAGCCAGTTTGTGGATTCGATGTCGAAAAAGTCCATCAGGATAACATCGCCACCTTGTTTAAAACGAGAGAGGTCGACAATCCGATGGGGAAACAATTTGCCCTATACGTGAGCTTCGCGTTAACCAATGGTCAAACATAAGTTATCGATACCACGACCATGATACTCAAAGAATGGACCAGCCTCCACGACTTTTTGAATTCCGACATGCTGTTCGCCGGATACTCGGTATTGGAGGATTTGGTTCGCCGGATACTCGGTATTGGAGGATCTACCCAGTGGGTATTGAAGGTCACAGACAGGCCTATAAGACCAATTTTTATACGCCAAATTTGGCTAAAATTTCATGTATGTTAGATGAGGGAAACTTTGCCGAGTTAGAGGTCATCTGTAAATTCATGCCATTGGCCTATCACTTGGCATGGCCTCACTCAAGAGCGGAGTGCGATTACGAAACTAGCGCTCTGCTGAATTATAACTTTTTAAATAGTTATACTAGAGAAGGACAGGAAATGATAAAGCGAATGTCCTGGAAGTCAGGCGACTGCCTGGCTTATTATTTAGAGCTAGCAGCAACGCTACCGCGATCAGAACCCCGCTTTCCATCTAAAAAAGGGGTATACGCGTGGCAAAATCGGTTCAGATTTGTCCCATTACGATTTCGAGAAGCCGAAGAAATATTGCAAATCGGCGACGACAAATCGCTATTGAAGGACGGAGCCTACAAGGTAAACCCTTACTTTTATGTAACTTTTTACTATGTAGGCTTCGAGACTTTGACGCGGGGACTGTGGTATCCGATGACGGAAGACGCATCGCCAACCGATTATCCCATTACGTACGCACCGAGAAATCTGCTCGAGCTCAGACCGGAGTTTGTCAGCAAATGCTTCCGGGAGAGAACAATTGCTTCAGAGATGCCTGGGTATACACTAACCTATACCCCAGCCGGTGAGTTGGTATCAAAAGTACCATTAAATCGTCCCTCTACTTTCCAAACGGCGCAAGCCGGAGGGACGGGACAAGTTAAAACGCAGCCGCAAGCGCTAGCGCCAGTGGTCAAAGCTACACAACCAGCTTTGGACACTGCTGCTACGCAAGCAGCTGCAGTAGTAGTCGTGGTGCCGCGGCCAATGCAACCAGCGGTGGCACAGCTGACTCAGGTAGCTCAGATACAGCAGCCGGCCGAGCCTGAGCCAGAAGTGGTCACTATTATGCAATCGGTACCTCGGGCACCAGCTGTTTTGCCAGCTAAAGTAAAGCAGCTCTTGCCGAAGATACGAAATTCAGACTCTGAGTCTAGTTCAGAGGAGGATGTTGATGAAGAAGAAGAGGAAGGTGAAATTCTGGAATCTGAGGGCCAGACATCGGAGAACAAGGATGGGATGGAGGCCAAAACTCAGAAACAGGCTATTGAGGTGGAGAAAATCCAGACTCAAATTGATGAAGCAGTGACTAAGATGTCGGGAATTGATGTCAGACTGGAAAAGATGCAAGAGGCATCCCAGGAGATACCCGTGAAAGCCAAAGATCCAAGGGATCATGATAGACAAGCGAAGCAAGAGGCCCTACAGGCCAAAATCCAAGAACAAAGAAGGCTGACGCAGAAGGAATTCCTGCGTCAGAGGGCAATTCAGAGGAAGCTGAAGGAGCAGGCATTAGCCGATGACAGCTCAGATTCAGCTATTGCAGCAACAGGGCTGATGAAGAGGGGAAGAATTGCAGAGGAAGGAATCCCTGGAGTTTATTCCCCAGATGTTAGCTGAAGGTATGTCCGAAAAATTTATCCGACACTTGGCTAGAGAAAAGGTAAGGCGCAGGAAAAGGATAGGTAAGGCCAGACAACGCAGACTTGCAGCGCAAGGTCAGCAGCAACAAGGAGCGGCCGCCACCAGTTCTGAAAACGACGCCTATGATACGGCCGAAGAGACTACGACCCCAGAATATTCGACAAGCCAAAAGTCGAAAACGGAGACTACGAAAAGTCAGACGAGGACGGAGACTGCCAAGAGTCAGACGCGAACGGAGACCTCCAAAGGCCAGACAAAATCGGATAGGACAACAGCGTCCACTGCAACTGCTTCCTACACTCAGACGCGAACGGTATCGAAAACCGGCGGAGAGGTTAGTACATCATCTGGCAAGAGTAAATCCGTGCCCACCAGCTATACCGCAAGAAGTAGTAAACCTGCGGGAAGCGTTTTGGTAAAGCCCGATCTTGAATCAGAGGAAAAGTTGATCAAGAAGGTCAAACTGAATGTGGTGGTTAATAGACCCGAAAGGGAGCCACAGCAGTTTGTCACTCCTGGTCAATTAGCTGAAACTCTGATTAATTATTGGGAGTGGCAATGGGAACAAAGGCGCCTAATTGGGCCGATCTCATTCGAAAATCCAGAGGTCGCCAATTATTTCGCCTTTGATCGCCAAGAACGGCTGATCATTTATAGAATGGTCAATGATGCCATGGCCGAAATTCATGAAAATTACCGCCAACAGTTTGAAATGCAGGGCGGATTTATGTTTGATGGAGAGTGCATCCCTGAGGAAATCTGGGAATGGATCATTTTAATTCTTATTCCCAGATGGCTTCAGGACTACGATGCCTCAGACGTCTTTACCGCCATTAGGTATGTGACCCTAATGATCTTTCTACAGTTGGATTTCGCGCCGATCACGCCAACGGCAATTGGTAGGTGGTATGCCCAGGCGTGTTCATTTGCGAACAGACAACTAGTCGTTGAGGCCCAGGGAAACCGCGTAGACGATGTCTACATTGCAGCCTTTAATCAATATATCTTTATGGGCTCGCAAAGGTTAAACCAGATGGGCGTTAAGAGGAAGGCACCAGGCGATGACAGGTCGCAAGCTGATAAATATCAGCGAACGGCTGCCAAGAGCCCAAGTAAGTTCAAGGTGCCTAGACTCCCTCCGGCTAAGAAACAACCGCCGACGATGCAACAATCGTCTACTGCGACCAGCCAGAGGTCGTATAGTGAGGCTGCTAGCACATCCTATAAAAGTCCGCTTTCTCCATCGAAATCAATTTCATCAAAATCTCTCAATTCAACTTTCCGGACGCAAAAACCTCAGCGCAGCAGCTCCACTAGCAGTGGCCCAACACAAAGGCAGCAGGGGAGAGACAATATGTTCTCAAACCCGGCCCCATACAGGGGTAGACTGGGGTATGACCAAGGTCAACCCAGAGGAGGCTTCAGAGGGCGCCCTCAGCGACCCTACAGAGGCCGAGGATCCTGGCAATACCAAGGTCAAGACCGGGAGGCCCAGTTCCATAATTCAAACTTTGAGCTGCTTGGTAGACGCGGCGGAAGCCAGCAAGGCCGTAATCAAGGCCAGGGTGGAGGTCAGACCCGAGGCCAACCAGGCCAGAGGGGGTACTATCGAGGTAGACCTCGAGGGGGTTACCGAGGCTGCGGGCAGCAGCAGTAATTAGCTGCACAAGTTTTGGCCCAAAAATTTATCTTTTCGCACATATTTTTATTAATTTCATAAAATACAAAATCCAAAAACACTAATAAAATCACAAAAATCCAAAAAAAATCAAAAAACAAAAAATCCAAATATATTATTTAAATTTTCGGTGCTGCTGGCCAACTAAAATTTTCTTTTCGACAAAACCGGTGCAAAAACGCAACCGCAAAAAACATTTTAAAATTTTGGCCACATTTTTTGCTCAATTTTAGCGCATTTTTATTTTTGTGATATCCGTACATTCCCCCGTCGTCTTTTTGTATCGTAATATAATCTCGTATTTTAGTTTAATTTAGAAAAAATAGAGACGCGGGAAATCGATTTGCATGCGGTTAGACCCACGGCCAACGAATTGCCACAGCATGCAGACCGAGCGGCCGAGCCCGAAATCGACCACATTCGGCACCGACGTCATCGTCGTACTCCTTAGGGCAGGAGCTTATTCCATCAAGGCTGAGGTCAAAATGGGCGTCACTTGCCAGCCATTGCTTCAAAGCCCTTGGTATTCGTTGTGTCCAACGACCAGCACAGGAGTCCGATTAGGACAGACTGTGAAATGGGAGTCCGAGTGAGACAAACTGTAAATCAGGAGTCAGCCGGAATACTAGATTTTTTCTTTTTGATTAATTCTTTTAATGCCGGGGTAACCCGGCCGAAAGTTTTTTTTTCTACCTCCCGTAGGTCGGTTTCGACGCGCGAGGGATGTTGGGCACCCTGTTGATGTCAATTCGCGTGGGGAAATCGCCATGCAAATCGAGCAAAGGGACGACCAGCGGCGCAGACATTTTTGCATAGAAGTGGAGCGCCACAGAGAGACCAAAAAGATAGTGAAAAATCATTCTTCACTATATTTCCGTTTTTATTATATTTTTGTTATTTTGCTGGCGTCCCCAAATATAATTCCCAGCAAGTCGACTTTGTTTTGCATATTATTCAACTGTGGTTTATCCACATTCTTTAATATTTCGTCGGAGTTATTGATTTACATATTTGTTTATTATTTAGGATTTATTACCGAGCAATGAAGGCGGAGGGCCAGAGGCCCAGGCGCCAGCTTACAAAAGGTAAGCTTTGGGAAACCCCTTACGGGTTATACCCGAGTAAGTTTATCCCTGAGGGGATTCCTTGTCTCAGCTAGGAGACTGCGGAGCTCCTTGGTGAGGCCCCACTTTTAGAGTAAAGTTTATCTTTGTTGTTGTAGGTCTGGGGAACCGGACTGTTGCACTATCACCCAGGCTTAGCCAAGGGATCAGTTCTAACAGGTCAGTTCAGACCAGTACCATATCTTTTCTTATGCCTCTTAAGGAAAGACCTGCACAACAAGGGGTATGAGGGGGGTATTACCCCCACCTAAAGTCCTAAAAATTGATCACTGGGTGCCTAATTTTGAGACAAAATTCAGTGTTTAGTGGACGTTAGCTACACTACCCTCGCAAATTTTCAACTTTATCCCCACCTGGAAAATCTGACCTTGGGGACCTATGTTTCCAATTTACAATACTCTCAGCCTCAGCACTCGGCAAAGATTTCTAATTAAACCGCTTCGAATCATAAATAGAATGTATGCACTACTAGTATTAATTTCGTTAAAGGTATGCCTTATAAAACTGACATTTGTAACACGAACAAAATTCATAAACACTTTTTACCTAGAAACCGATTCATTCGGCGAGGCGGAAATTTTGGCGCCAAAAAAGTGACGTAGACTTAATTCGGATTGCATTTTTAAAATTTCGGCGAAATAAAAATCGTACGGCTTCAAATTAGACAAAACTCTGCACCATTCCAAAGGCGTATCCTGAACACCCAAAACCAAAAACCCGTCGACGCTAACGTATGTACCGCTGGCAAATCGAATATTCTGAAAAGTATAGCTTTATGATAAATATTATTACATTTAGAACTTTCAAGACACGAAGCAAAATATATGTACATTATGGGAAGTATTCGAAAGGCGTACTAACGTTATCCTGAGGTCACATATTCATTTACCTGAGGTCACATGTTCATTTACACAAAACATAGCGACGCTATGTAAAAATTAAGTTTATCTAAACCAGGATAAAGCTAACGTTTCTGAATACGGTTCTGAGCGTAGTTGAGCTTTCGTCAAAATTTTCTAAACTTATTAATCAATAGGTAAATGAAATCACTTGGAATGAAACGCTAAAAAATTATATTTCGACGTTCAATCCTAGCCACACACCGAACTACCCATAGGGAGGAGTATGGGGGTGGGGGAGTATTAGCCTCACCTAAAGACCTAAAAATTGATCCCTGATTATCTGTGGCCGGTTTCATCAGAGACTTAAGCTTCAGCTGAGCTGCAGCTTAACTCTATATAACATTGCCTTTAAGCTGTAGCTCAGCTGCATCTCAACTCATGCACACAAAACATATCGAGAAAGTTAAGTTGCAGCTGCTGCAGCTTAACTTTCCCGATATGTTTGGTGTGTATGAGTTAAGCTACAGTTGAGCTGCAGCTTAACGACAATGGTATAACATACAGAATTAAGCTACAGCTTAAGCTGCAGCTCAGCTGGACCTTAAGTCCCTTTGATGAAACCGGCTTATATGATTTAAAGAAAAAATGACGTGTTTAGTGGACATTTTGCTACACTACCATCGAACTTTTCATGTATAGCCCTACCTAAAAATCTGCGCTTGGGGATGTCTGCCACACGCTATTTTTGAAAAAAATCTGCATTTTTTCGTATAAAAATTGTTAAATTTCCGCAACTTTTTTCTCGTCTCTTGATTTTCAGAATTATTTAAATATAACTTGCCCAGCCACGGACGTTATCCGAATATCGAACATTATCGGCCAGAACCTTATTTAACGATAGCAAATAACCGGGACAAAATTGCATACTCCATGAGCTACCCCAATCGACTTTCTTTACGCCGTATTTCGCGAGTAAAGTTTCGTTATTTTCTTTCAAATCGTCATTGAAAGCCGCGCATTTCGCTGAAGATTCATTCGACAGATCAACCATTTTTTTCAGTTTTTGATCAAAAGTCAACTTTTCTTCCTCTTTCTGATTTCTTCTCCTAACTTTTATAAATTCTTTAAGGTAATCGTCGTCGGCGCTCGTTGACGCACGAGAACTAAAAATAAATTTGTAGAATTTTTTGGATCTAACACGACTTGGATGATGTTATGCTAACGGAAAAAGCTTAAAGGAGTACGTTGGTACATGATTTCACTCGTTCACGACTATTCATGAAAATTCCGATACATCCCTGATATCATGAGCTAGAATAATTAGGAGTTTGAACAATATTCGTAGCATTGAGCAATTCATTAAGTATGATATGACATGTACTAGTGAAGATTTCCAACTCTAGAACGAGAAAATTCGATTGATTCAAAAAAACATACTATAAATTACCTCGATGTATAGTCGAAATGTTTGAACGTTATGGACGGGCTACTAGCCATTTTTGGGAGATGATCTGTGGGTAAATCGCACTTTTCTAAAACATGCATAACCAATTTTAAAACGTCGTTTTGTTTCAAATCGACTTCGACCAATTTAAATTCTCCTTTATTTTTGCTTTCGGCCGACGACGGTGGACGTAGATAAAACTTTAGTCTCAAAGATTTTTGAGCGCCACCCGTTCTACTCGCTTGCAATAGTGAATCCATATAACCATTGAACTGTTGCAGGGAATCTTCATTCGTGCGTCTGAAAATGTGAAAGATGGAGTGAAGTATAGGATGAGCCCTTTCGACGTGAAAAGACAAGTTTACGATAAAAAAACTGAGTTCTCACGCTTAATTACACTTTCACGGTTACCTATAATCTGGATATTGACCAAACAAATCCGGATGCACGGCAAAATAGAACGGTTTCAAAGCAGTAAAAGCTTGAACGGCTGAAAATTCGTACTTGGGACTATTGGCGGAGTTGATCCCAAAGTAAAATCGAGGTAGTAAAGCGTTTTTTCCAACGTCGAATGTCAAAATAATTACTCGAATTCGATTGATCATTTCTCGAGCATTAAATTACTTTTTTCATTGATTGAATATGAACTGAATGAGCGAATGCCATGGCAGATATTCTTGATAATATTTAACACAGATCAAGAAACTGGCAAAAGGTGCTGCTCGTTGAAAAATCTATACAATTGGTTGATTGAATGATATTCTAATGTTTTGGTGCATGTTTCCAGCTCGAAATCATGACCGTAGTTGAGTGGATTGGGTTAGTAACACTGCTGTTCCACATTTGAACTATATGTTTAAAAAAATTTAGCCATAAATTCCATTTTAGAGAATCAAAATCTCAAAATTTTAGTGGCACTTGGCGCAGGTTTCAGGCGTAACTGTATTTATTTATTTCCTCAAACGCGGCTCTTAAGAAGTTTACTGTCACCACACCAAACATGTACATAAGCGGGGGTTGGGGGAGGGTCTGTGCTCCAGCAGGCTTTGATTGACTGAATCTCAGCAGATTGTGCCCCCCAGCATTAATCAAGAAGATGTGAAGGAAAATAAGAAAGAAAAAAAGAGAAATACGTCATAAGAGTGAAAATGATGCTGTAGTTTAATGCTTTTTCTGAACAAAGCATACATACACGATTCCAGAGGAGTAACGTTAAAACCTTTGAAAACGCAGGCCAATCGACTACTTACACATAATATGACTAATTTAGATGTAAGAATTTGCTGGTTGGATGCTAGAAAACCTTTTTTTGGTAATCAACAAAAAAAAATTCTATCCCATCCCGACTCCCTATCCTGGCTGACCCCCAGCAGAATTGCATACATGACTATCACTATTGCTAAATTAAGATTTAATTGTTTTAATTCATCTGTAATATTCTATTTTATCTTTATTCATTAATAAGTAATGTTTTTATCAAGACCTTATTCTATTTTTTTTTCTCACTTGATGATCGTTATGATAGGCAAATAAAATATATAATTTTTCCAATTTTCACCATTTAGGAACATAAAAAAACATTTCAAAAGCTTATTTTTCGATTTTTCTGACGTCTGTAGATGCTAGGCGTTAGATTTTGAGCGATTTTCAAAGGTCTGTCTTCATATAACTAAAATTCTAACCTATTTCCGTCTTTCACTTGAGATATTTTTGCTTTAGAATATCATATTGAACATATATATATTTTTTAAATTCTTTTCACGATGAGATCATTCGTTTGAACAGTAATCCTGATTTCGCTTAAAATTAATTAAGTTTTTAAAGTTTAATTCGCACGTGCTTACAACAAGTCCATGAGCTTACCGTCATAATTCACATTTACTATTGTTTTTTCGTAATCGATGAATTCCTTTCTTTCTCTCTTGTAAGATTTTTCCAGGACCGTTCTTAGGGTTTCAGCGGCCCTGGGCGAACTCAGGTTTAACGGTCTATTCTTTTCAATAATTATTATACACCACGCCATTTTTAGGTAATAGATGATTCACTCTTTTACATACTTTAGAATATCTAAAAACGACGCATAATTCAATTATTACAAGATTTTATTCATAAAAAATAACACGTTTATGAACCGATTGCATGACAACAACTCTGTGTATGCTGATGCCTAATAGACGACATTACACAGTAGGGATCGGCCGAGGATTTTTTTAACATGATATTATATTAATACACTGGTCACTGGTAATACTAATAAGAGACTTCTTTACTCTTGCCTTTATGATCTTCATCAAGTAATTCAAAACATAAAAAAATTTATTGTATGTAGGTTGAAACTTGAAAGCAATAACAAATAATTTCAATTGAGAAAGTCAAGTAAATTTCACTCGGATTCATAGACGGCCACGTCGTCTTCGTCATTTGCACTGGCAGTCATACCACCGGCAACGACTGATAGACATAATATTCTCACACATCACATCACATTATTATATTAAAAAGTGTAACACTAAATAGGTAAATTAACGCAAAGATGTCTTCTATGCAAATTTTGTAGAATTTATGGAGTCAACCCATCACTTTGATGCAGTAAACATTTTACATCAAAAATATCCTACTTGCTTTAGAGTTGCAAATAATCCTTGGCCTCGACCATTTTTGATCGACACCCTCGGCCGAGGATACCAATCCTCGGCCGAGGCCGAGCCCTCGGCCGATCCCTATTACACAGCATATAACTTGTATGTAACGCAACATCTGCACATAACATCTCAATAAAACGCCTGAGACAAGGCATCCAGCAGTTTTTCTACATGAAATTCTCCGACTTTTTCAGGTTTTCTAGGTCTTTTATCCAGAATTTCCAGTTTTTTTGCGAGCAAAATTCAATAATTGCTACCATACCTCTAAGAAGTCCGACTAGTTGGTAAGCTCGGTCCCAAAATTTCGAAAAATTTGGAAGAGGATCGAAAAAACTCCAAAAAAAGTCGAAAAAGTTTCGGAAATTTTCCCAAAAGTCATTCTTTCCCCATTTTTTTCGAGTTTGGGGGTTGGGTATAGGGTTAACCAAGTTGGGGGTTCCGACATTTGGGTATAGGGTTCGACCAAGTTGGGGGTCCCCCAAATACCCCCTCCAGTTACAGGTATGATTGCTATCAGACATGCACGGCAAGAATTTTCCAGGGGGGAGGGTCTATGGACTTTTTCCAGGGGGTAGGGGAGTGGGTGAGCAAAAAAAAAAAATTCCGCAAGCTTTTTTTTCATACAAAATATGCATAAAAATCATCAAAAAAGCTGTATTGGAAAAAGTTCAGGGGAGGTGTTTGACGCTTTTTTTGGCCAGGGTCTCATGTATGGGGGTTCATGTTGCAAACGCTTGAAAATTCCAAGCATCGACGACACGAAATCGAGAGAAAAAATTGAGAGAATTGATGAAAAATCTCTATTTTCGGCCAAATACTGACTGTTAACGATTAGAAAATGAGACGAGCTTACTTGATTGATGAAAATTATTGAACATTGATTAGTAAGTGGAAGTAGATATGCTAACGGCCGCGCCTGATAGAAAATAGTGATTATTACACGCCCATGACCGTCGCGAAGTTTTTGACTTTTTAAGGTCCATCAAAACACATCTTTTCGGTTATAAATTCTCCAACATTTTTTCCACAATGAGAACCATACCCAAAATTTTTTTCCTCAAAAGACTTTTTTCCCATTTGAGGAAAAAACGGTGGTGGGCGCATACCCGTATCCAGGATTTTCAAAAAAGGGGGGGGGGGAATTCCCCAGAATTTTTTTAGAATTTACTGAATAAGAACAAAATCCTTTTTGCAGTAAAGACCCGGGTGGGCAAAAACCAAACGTTTGAAATTTCGAGTTTTTGGTTTTTTTCTAGTTTAATTTTGGTAAATCAAAATGACTATGTAAAAATGCTGGAAGCTCCCCCTATCATCTTAGACTAGTTGGGGAGCTTTAAATGGCAGCTAGAAGTATTAATCTTATCAGTAGTGTCATTACTTTATGCTATAGGAATTAGGAAATCGCTATTATAGCAATAAAAATACAGTAATAGCAGGCACACAAGAAAGAAACGATGAGTGGAGAACATAAGAGAATTAATAATTGAACAGAGCATGCAATATTTAAAGGGGAAATTCAAGAAAAAAGAGGAAAAAAGATAAATGAAGGGAAATATACAATAACGTCATGTACATAACGTAATCAAAACTCATAAGAAATCAACCAAAAAATAGTATCAATGCATCACATATATAAATATGCATAGGAAAGCTGAAATGACGCAACTTTCAAGTATACCGTTTCTGATAAGAGGGTTTCAAATTGATAGATTATTACACACAAACTGCAGTTGAAAGTCACAAATAGACATTTCAGATGTTTCCAAATTATTGCTTTTCAAAAGTGTCTGTGAGCTATAACTACAGCAACTGGCTCTTATTGTATATACTAGTCTCGCTAGCATAATGGATACGTAGCCTATCGATTGAATTATACATATTTTGTGTACGATTTTTTTCTACTTAGTGGCAGGGTTGGCAAGACCTGGGTTTTTGGGATTTTCTGGGTGCATTTTCTTGACAAAATTTGGGTTTTTGGGTTTTTCTTAATTCTTTTAAATTTTCAGATAGTATTGTTTTCAGAAAAAGAATTTAGTTTTTAGTTTTTTTTTAATTTTAAACTTTTTTTATATTTAAAATTTTTTTTTATGTTTCCTAAAATTTTTTGTTTTCGTTTTATTTTTTTCATTAAAAAAATTTTTTTAAATTTTTTTTTATTTTTTCAAAATTAAAAAAAAATTTTCATAGGAAACACGAATGGGAAAAACACGGTTCCCGCGCTACGGAAGTCAAATCTTTGCCCGATGAATTGGCCTATTTTAATCGTGGATTGAAAATACACGATTCCTATAATTTGATAAGGTAAAAAATGACGTCATCAATTTTTTTGATAAGAAAATTTGTTTATTCTTCAAAGTTTCAAAGTTAATTTTAAAAAATCAATATTTTGCATTATTTTCGGTATTTATCACTTAAATTTATAAATTTTTAAATGTTTTCAAAAATTTTAAATTTTTTTCTTGTTTTGTTTCATTTTTTCGTTTTTTCCTGTTTGTTTTTTGTTTATCTTTTTTTGTTTTTTGTTGTTTTCTGTATTGTATTTTTTTATGTTTTCATTTTTTTCTTTCTTTTTTTGTTTCTGGTTCGCTGTTTTAATGAGCCAAATCGATAAAATCGTTGTGCAATGTGCAGTCGTGACTCGTGTAAATATGTTACAACCAAATGTATAGTCAGTCTTGAACAATGTTCAGCAATTTAATACACTTTATACATTAAAAATAACATTCTCATATATATTTCAAGTAAAATGATCATTCATTAGTACAAAACTGGAACAAAAACCCTAGAAAAACCCACCGAAAACCCAGAAAAACCCACCAAAAACCCAGAAAAACCCACCAAAAAACCCAAAAACCCAAAAATGAAGATTTCAAAAACTGGGTTTTTGCCAACCCTGCTTAGTAGCGACTCTTTGTTAGCCTAAAGTTTGCAGTCATTGAATTGAAAATATTGAACATATGGGGTTCAATCAAGCCTAACAGATCTGAATAAAATTTTATTATTGTTGTCTCCTTTATATTCTAAAATTTCGAGCTAATAAAATTAAAAATCTTACAGTAACAATAAATTCGGAACATTAAACTCAATCATACTTTATAAAATTTTGATGATAATATGGATCAATGGATGTCATCCCATACGGTATGAATAATAGCAAATTGGACTCGTGTACTAAATGTGTGCTTGCATGATGGATACATAAAATATGGACTGATTTATATACATCTTTCGTGTGCAAAATATATCATAAAAATAACGACTTTTTTCTACATTTTATTGAAGTCAGTTTAACTAAATTAATTGTTTTGTTGATTTATATAGACACCAATACATGCCTAGAAGATCGACTAATGTGAAAAAACAGTTTCCCAATAATTTTAGAAAAAAACCAAAAAACCAGAGATTTTCCAATTTTTTGGTTTTTTAAAAAACCAAGAAAACCAAAAACCAAAAGACCAAAGCATTGCCACCCCTGGTAAAGACGACTTGTTTTCAGTTAGTTCAAGTCTGCTTGGATTAGTGGTTATTCTTTTCGTCAAACATAGATGTTTGACGAAAAGTGACTTTAATTTGGAAATTGTGATTTATAAGTACGATGACATTGCTGAAAATTTTATTCTAAAAAAATTTAGGGGGAAATTTCCCCTTCCCCCCTAAATACGGCCCTGGGTGGGCGTCCCTATAAATCCCCAAAAAAGTTGAAAAAAGCCAAGTATTTCGAATAATTTCCCAAAAAAAGCCAAAAAATCCACTTTTTTATAAAATTTTTCGAGTTTGAGAGGGTCTCAACATTTGGGTGTATGGTTCCACCAAGTTGGGGGGGTCACTCCCCAGGTTAGGTAGGTATGCTTTCCCCATTGGGGAGAAGTCTGGTTCAGCACGAAAAAAACAGTGACCGGCGAAGACCGACGACACTGACATTAATGTTCACTCCAGCAAAGTGAAATCCAATGAGCTCTCGTTCACAATCTAATACGATAGATGTTTACCACTTTTACACATCCAATGTCAAAGACGCACAACGACAGTTGACAAAAAAAAACTCAACTAGACTTTCGCACGTTTCCACTAAGCATTAGGGACGAAGCGTTAGCCCTATTCTGATTGGTTGCAAACCAAGTCCCACCCCTCACGCAAACACGTAATTTACTCTACAGTATGTGCGTATTATTGGTTTTAACCAACACATTTGGAAGCGCCTCAACAGCACTGCTGTACCCTAAGCCTAAGGAAAATTTTAAACTGGAAAATTTTCAGTATATTTCCCTTAACGCATATGATGCATTTTCGACATCTCAAAAATTTTGACCAATCAACAAGGGGGCGGTAATTTCGGCCAATCAAAAGAGGGCTTCGTCCCTAATGCTTAGTGCCGATTCATCCCACACACGCACATACACACACACAGTAAGGACATCATTTTTTACAGTTTTAGTGCAAACGTTGTATCCTGCTAAACGACAACCAGGTTACGGCAGCACACGGCTCCGGGGTGACTTGTATATAACTAAAGATGCAAATATCATTAATCATAGAAATCGCATGTTACCATACATTTACTCAAATTAAGACGCAAATCGTGTATCAAATCACTAAAATACGATTCTTTCGACCTCACTCCATCGCTATTGGAACAGTAACGTCTCAACGTTTTCGAAGTTTCAATTTCGATGGCCAACGTTTCAATAAATGTGATCAGACTATGTAAGACGTGACCACTATCGAATAAGTTCGTCTTAAGATTGAAAAACTACATTAGAATAAGATAAAATTTTTTAACGTGGTTTATCCGAAACTTCCATCACCCATTCTATAATTGGAGTGAAGAATTCTACGGAATGAGAAAAACAAGGAATTTACAATAAATCCAGTCTAATTTTTAATATCAAGGCATGAAAAACAGTTCAAAAAGTAATTGAAAATTTCGAGACGTTATTTGGAGCACTATACTGTATTCGTTTCGAAATGATCGATGCAGCGAGGTTGCAGCCAAACTTTTATCAAAAATTATGAATCGCTCGTTGGCTCTATTAAATGAATTTTTCCTTCATTATACAGGCCCCTTGATGATCACCCTTTTCCATAATTTTGAGATTATCGGACTGCGTTTGCCGAAATTCCGTCCGCTGCATGGATCTTTTCAAAAAGAATGGAGTATAGTGTCCAAAAACTTCCCCAGGTTTTCCACAACATTCACAACATCCGAAAGATGTTTCTAGACTTTTGGAACGATAATCAGCATCTTGATGATATAGAATAATGTAAAATTCGTTCCTATACGAGCGAAAATCAAATATTTTTTCACTAAAAAGTTCGCTTTCACTAAAAAGTTCGCTTTTCCAGGGCTTAGCTTACTGAAGTCAACTTAATCAAGTATTTGATAGTTGGATTCGTGGATGTCCAGGAAACTTCCCACAGGCATTTCGGAATCAATTGAAGTAAGAGAAAATTTGGAAACGTTGCCAATTCCAACCGCTTTCAAGCGGGCTAGGCTTTTTATACACCTGGCGCTATGATTTCTAAGATAAAATCAAACATAAGATTGTGTTCTTCGAGCAAAGAAATAATCAGCCAATCAATATTTTTAATCTTTTTATTTCCCTACATTAAGTATAACACACAGGGAAAGGCGATCGATTTGGAACTTGTCAATAATTCGCAGCTACCTTTTGTACCTTTTGAGATCTTCAATACCGCAGTTTCACTTTGATTGAAGACAACTTATGCAGCGCAGAAGGGATAATTTTTTCAGGATGTCTAATAGATCAATCTAATTGCCACATACTTTCGTGTTTTCTTGCAATAAGAATAGTAGATCCTCTAATAAATTGAGCCAAAATCGCCTAGGAGCAGCTTTGAGCAGCAACAATTGAGTTAAAAGATCCATCGCTTCGCGAGACCTGCCGCATTTTTGTAAGTCACAAAATTCTTTATACTTATCTGGAAAAGCAAAATTGAGTATAATGGCATGGCAAGAGGTAAAAGATTCGCCTGAAAATGTTTTTCGTGATCACTGTAGTGAATACTACAAAACTTACTCAAAAACAGTAGTGTAGGGTTTGAGGTATAAACAGCGGATTTCGTAGAAATAAGAGAATTCAAACATGAAAAGACGTCATCGCCGCTTAAATTCTGGCACGAATCCAAGATTTCTTCGGCTACGAGAGTCACCAAACTTGGTTCCTAAAACTTTTAGCAGCTACAGAAACAATTTTCTTCATCAACTTTACATGTATAAGTAAGTAATGCACCTCAGATTGCAGACACCAACTTAAAGCTTTATTATAACTTTTGTATTTCAAATTTTCGACGCATTTCTCCCTGATAATAATTTGCGCTGAAATTCGAAAATTCATCACTGAAAGCGTGAAACGATTAAAAACTAATCATGTAGGTACCTATATCGTCAAAATCACATTTTTGACAAAGGGCCAATAATTTGAGAATTTTGTGGTCGCTCTGATATCCCGATAGTCTTTGAATGTGCAACTTTAACGCCTCTTTCCCGTAAGTTGGACACGATAAAAAATATTCAGCAGCTAATTGCCATAAGCTAAAATGGAACAGAAATATTGCAAAAATCTTTTTTTCAATTTACTGCCCAAAAGATTGTGGAAATCAAATCAAATCAAATCATTTCATTATTTTATTATGGAAATAACAAGGTCATAAAACCAAATTTTCTTTAGGGGTTTCCCAGTTGTGATTTTTTTTCAGTGAAAGTCTGAGAGTCTCAAGGAAACTAAAGAAAAAAAATCAGGCTTTTTGAGTTTGTGCGACATTGATTTTTTTGATGAAATGTATAATACTGACTTTGGCACACTCAGAGAGTCAAAAACATAAAATTTAGATTTCAGTAGCCAGCTTCCTTTAAAATAGACAACGAGAAAGACAGGAACGTAATGTACCTACTTGTTTATGACTAAAAACCAAAACGATCGGAAATAGAACTCACTTTTCACAAAAATTATATCGTTATCTATAACTTTACCTTACATGGCTCATCAAGCTATCAGCGTATTGAAAAACCATATATTCTGTAAGATCCATCTTATCCCTGGAAGTAATTGTTTTAAACTGAGTGAGCGTTGTTTTAATACACCCATTATACACTTACTTGACCAAATTTTGAAGATCTTCGCAACCGCCGGATTTCAATAAGTCTACCAAATGAGCGACAAATAACCAATTATTGAAATAATCACTCAAAATTTGAAAAATTTATGAATTATTATTGTATTTTTTGCACAAAAATTGGCTTACGAGCAAAGTTTCAAAATGTTGATGACGTCGAGTTCGAAAATCGCGAAGAAGATGTTTTCGATCAGGAGGTCTTTTTCCTTCGAAGGTATCAACTTACGAGCAGCCTGAAAACATCAATTTCATCTTCATAGTGTTAGTTCTGTCCATCTCATTCATTAAGTAGAAAAATTTAATAATGATGAAACTTGAGGAAAAGAGCTGACTTCAAGCAATCTGTATGCATCTTCTGAAATTTAGTTAAGATCAGGCCTATAGCCAGGAATTTTTTTCGGGGGGCACACATTTTTTCACTCAATTTACTGTAAAACTGGCATTTCTGACTTTAAAAAACCCTAGCCCGCCTAACTACAGGCCTGGTTAAGATAGAGGAAGGGTTTCTATGAGTTTATCTCTGTTGAAAATTCTACAGTTCAGGAATTACTTTTCATTTGAAAGGAAGGATATAAATTTCGATTACATAATCGTAAGCACTTTTGGCCAACAAACAGGGTACCTTGGCAAAATCCAATAATTCATAAATCTTGCAAAATTTGTTCGAAAAAAGGACGAAACCGGGCATAATGTGATGAAATTTCAAATCGTATTTTTCAGCGACGGTTTTAAATGCACTTTCCTGAGCAGAAATGATCTAAAAGCACGGTTTAAACTAATAAAAATTCGATATTTTAGTAGATTAGATATAGTTGCGTGTTTGTTACTCGAACAGCCAGATTCAGTTGCTGATCTGCGATAAGGTAGCTATCATTGGTTAGTTGTATGGTCACTTGCTGCCATTTCACCCATTCGAGCTTATCACTATCCTAAAAATTAGATCATGCAGAAATTCACATTGAACTGTCAATTCACATGATAAAAACATTTACGAAAATCGAAGGCATATTTCGGACGTGTTCGACAAATCGCGAGAAAAATGGGTCTGACCTCGAGTTCGACAGTTTTTCTAGATTCCGAATACATTGTTCGATGTTAGCCGTGCACAAATTGATTAAAATTTCTCGCCAAAGATCGCCGCCGTTTTCATTATAAAAAACTAAATTCGCCGAGGACCATTCGGCCAAATCGCCCGACGGAAGCGTGTCTGTGCAGGAGACAAAACTATTGTACTTGGCTTATCGAAGAGCTCAAGAAAAAGCTTGAACATACCAGTACTTCTGAGCATCAGCGCGTCTACCAAACCCCAGATCAAGCGAGCATTGTTTAAAATTTCAAACTTAAAAATAAACTCGAACTGTATGCGAAGTCACGTTGCATTAAGATAAATCGAAATCGAATAGGTTGGTTCATTTTTTTATTTTCTGGAAATCTGGGAGATACGACTTGTCTTAATATACATAAGAGCATTAACTTACATGAGAATCATGCTCGCTTTCGTTCAAATTGTTAGAAACCGTTTGTATAACCATTTGATAAACGGCGCTCAGTTTTTGAAGGCTGCAAAATTCAACCGGTACAAGGAGTAAAGAATTAGAAATCTACACATTTACTCAGCCGATCCTATGGTGCCGCTTCCTAAGACGTGCGAATATTCATTCGATAACGATTGTCGCTTTTGGAAAACACCTGACATATTGAGAAAAATCTGGATAACGATGACGAACAATAAAAAGAAGAAGTAGGAAAAAATAAAAAGTCCCCCAACAAATAAAAATACAATATAAATGATTAAGTCTGTAAATTACGAGCTTCTCTCGGATTCTTTTGTCATCTTACTGTGAAATTCGTTGGCTAGGCGTCTATAGCACTCATTTTCAAAACCAGAATTCAACGTGACGACATTTACAACCCCAGATTTGGCTGAAATATAAAATAACAAATGAATTGATTTAACGCATAAATATATGTATTCATTTGAAAAAATTAACTTCCGCCGTTTTGCATTAGCATTGACTAATCCGTTCAGTAGAAGCTGTGAATTACACATTTTGCACGTGCGCACAATTTTGGTTTTGTGTAAGTCGGGCGTACTAGCACTCACCCTTTTTGTCTCTCTGTGAAGTTGCCAAGATAAGATTGTTCTTTGACGACCAGCTGAACTCCATCTGTATGTGCGAAAGGTACAAAGCTCCTAAAGTTGAAAACAGCACTTATTATCGGAGATTTGACGTGGATAATTAAACAGGAGCTTGATGATTAAATAAAATCACATTTGGGAAATTTTGTGCAAATAAATTGGCAATGTGTAACAAAAATTAGACAAGATTCCCTTGGAGAAAATATATTTTTAAATTTCGAGACGGAAAAAAGCTTTCGGTTGTCTGTCATTTCAGCTTTTCTGGGCATTATATGCTGATAAAATTTTGTGTCTGATTTCTTGCAAATTACGATTACGTATACATAACGTATCGTACGTTTCCCTTTAATGCCATCTCTCTTCCTTTTTCTTGAAGTTTCTCGTATATTATGACATGTTCTTTTTTACTTCTTTCTTTCTTTGCTCATCATTCGTTTCTTTTTCTTTTCACACTATACACATCTTTTTTAGTTTTCCCACTGTTGCTGTATTCCTATTGTTTAGGGATTTTCTTTAGCATAAAGTGATGGCGCTTTTCAATAATATAAATACTTATAGACAGTTGATAATTTCAGATTTTCAACCTAGTCTACGATGAAACAGGGAGCTTCCAGCAACTTTTCACACACTTATTATGATGTATACCAAACATTCTAATGAATCGACCCAGAAATAAATAACAAAAAACCATAGAAAAACAAAGCAAAACCATTAAAAATTCAAGTGACCAGAAAGTCAAAGATTTGTTTTTTCCAAGTCTGGTTATAATGCTTCCTAACCAATCAACTGATTTAGGAAGAAACGAAGAAAAATGGGAAATCACCAACCAATTGATTTGGGAAAAACCAACTAGCTGAACTGTGAAGCAACCAACTAACCAACTGATCTCGGAAAAAACCAACCAACCATCTGGGAGTCAGCCAACTAACTGATACATATGGGAAGCAACTAACCAACAAATGCGGGAATTAACCAACCAACCAACTGATTTGGGAAGCAAACCACCAATCAACTGATCTGGGACAAGAAAACTGAGAGAAAACGGCTTAAATCTCAAAAAGCAATAGAATGCTGCGAGAGGTTAAATACCTCTATACAGAATTGTTCAGGAAGTTCATATTTTCCTTCAATTTTTGGCTTCAAATTTCTTCCTAATAAAACAAAGATGAAATTAAATTGAAAGACGCTTACCCCAAAAAAAACTAAGTCGAAAGGTGTTTAAATGTTTGGTCGTGAAACTGTGACAACAATGTCAATATTTCTATTTCAATCAAACAACAAAAATTAATGTTCGTCATCACTGTGATCAGTTAACCGTTCCACATCTGAACTAATTGCAGAATCCTGTAAAGCACAAGTTTCTACATCAACAACTGTTTCGGCAAATTCATTGTCATCATGAATTTCGGGTTCGGCTTGAGCAGATGTTCCAACTTTCATTTGATTAATCGTAAAAATTGTCAGAATGTACATTTTCAAATTCCAATGACTACAGAGCTGAGATTCTCAGCATTTTTCTTCTTTTAGGTAATTCAGAAAAAGTCTGTTAATTTTCGTGAAGTTGCCATAATTTGTGACGTAGAACAGGGGAATAAGAAGGAAGGGAGCATGCAATTGTTGTTGGAAAATAATAAAGCAATAAGGGATTTTCTGGAAAAATAATCACGGCTGACAATCTGACATAAACGTATGAACTTGACCGTCAAAAAATTTTTCCCCACAGTGATGCATAAGCACAAAAAAAAATTTCCTCAATTTCAAAAAAAAAATTTCTCACAATGTTCGATTGAGAAAAAAAACTGCGCATGCAACCGCTCACTGTTTTTTCCCACATTTGTACTATAATGTGGAAAAAATTTTTGAGGTCTTTCCACAAATGTGGAAGAAAAATTTGAGGTTTTAATATTAAAAAAATAAAATGCATTTTGGTGCATTTTAGGAGGCCCAAATCTAAAAATTTTACGGCGCTTCGCGCCGGTTATAACTTTAATAATCATTATTTTTTATTACCGAGCTCAGGCGCGGCTTTTAGCATGTCTACCTTCACCTACCATTTAATCTTTAATAGTTTTAATCTTAAGCGTATTTCATGTTTAATTGGCAATCTTGAATACACTATAAGTATATACAGGCCCGTAACTAAGGGGGGGGGGAATTCCCCCCTGAAATGAAATCCGAAAAAAATTTTTAGCGAATCTGATCGAGCGCATGTATGTGAACAAGTGACTACTCTTGGCACCTCTGAATTTTTTTCTATTCCTTTATTGAATCATAAAAATGAAAAGGTAAAAATATTATATTTTATAATAAAATTTGCATGTCTAACAGAGTAATGCGTTTGTTGAATATTGATTGACTTTCATTTCGCTGTTTCCTACATAATATTACGCTTTTTCTTGATACGTATTTTATAATGTGCGTTGGATGTAGTAGGGGTTGAAGTTCATGAAAATTTTTTCGGGATTGTTTCAACCTTTGAATCTAATACAATATGAAGCGTATCACTAGCTATTTCACATCTTCAAATTTAAACAACAAAGGTAAATGTGTACCATACATGTAACGGAGCTCCGAGGTCTGGGGGGGGGTTGGAGCACTTTTTTGGGGCCGGGGGTCAGAAATTCCCAAAATTTTGGGGGGAGGGGTCCCTGAAGGAAAAAAATTCGATTTTTTCCATGAAAAATGTTCGAAAAACGGTTTAAAAAGTAGTAATTTTTGTCTAAAAAATGATCAAATATGTACTTATGGCGCGAAGCGCCGAGAAAATTGACGTTTTTAACCATTTTTTTGTTCAAAAATTGACATTTTTCATGGAAAAAATGACATTTTTCAGTATTTTTCCGACTAAAACTATGGGGGTCCCTAGGGCTACCATATGGCTAGCCATAGGATTGGAAAATCCTGTGGGGGGGTCGCCCAATGGCTAGCCATATGGTCGACGATTTCTGGGGGGGGGGTTCCCCATAGCACTTCCCCCCAATTACATGTATGATGTACATCAAATTCAGCTTCTTCACGTGAATCTAGTGCTTTGAATGATTCTCAAAAACCTTCAGAATCAACAGGTTAGTTAGAATAAAATTGTATCATCGTTCTAATGAGTTAAAATTTATTTAAATATTAATCGAGTTGTAACACTAGCGTCAACTACTGCTTCTACAGAATCGTCGACGCCAGCAGACCTTTCAGTAGCATCATCAGCAGGTTAGTTCAATTCAAACAATAAATTTCGATGCACAATGAATTATAATTTTGAATTCAGAAAATGAAGAATAGCACTTCATTAATTTTGAATAGATTTTATTAGTTGTTTATTGCCAATAAATTTTGATCTTGAGTTTTCTCAATTATGTATTTTAAATATAGCGTTTTAAGAAATTTTTCGAGCACTAACAGTGCTAAAAATTGATTTTTTCTGGGGCTTCACCCCAGACCCCACTAGGGGGCGCTTAAGCGCGCCACCCTGGACCCCTCAGCCCACTGGTTGGTCGCTGCGCGACCTCCATTCGCCGAGTTTTGAGTAAGTCAAAACATTTTGGTGATTCCCCTCCCCTGAAAAAAATTTCTAGTTACGGGCCTGAGTATATATATTTATATTTAATGAAGATCCGCATTTGTTCCCCAACAGATGTTTTGAGAAAGATCAACACGTCAACTTTCAAAACTTTTTGAAGCGTTTGTTCCATTCTTAACGTGAATTCAACTCAAAAGCTCCAAGGAAGCACTTTGGAAAATTTCAACGGTTCTGAAACTCATAGCTTTTCGGCCAAATTTATGAAAGGTCACGAACAAATTGATGGTTTGAAAAATTTTCGAATAAATTAAGATTTATAAACACAAAATTTAAATCTAATTTTTGAGATTATGATCAGAATGATTAGCAGAATGTTTAAAAAGCTTAAAAACACTAAAGCGTTTATGAGCATTTTCAAGCGAAAAAAACGAGGATTTTAAGATCAAAAAATTTTTTTCCACATGGGGAAAAAGGTTTGACCCCTTTCCACATTTGTGGAAAAAAATCGTGGAAAAAAAGACTGTGCGTTAAACGTCGACGTCAACTTTTTATTAAAATTTTGGCCTAAAACTTTCCCGCAGTTTTCAGTGAATGTTTCTAGAAGAAAAAAATTTTTTGTGCCATTGGCACAAATTTTTTTGGCCTCTTGTGCCAATCACTGTTTTTTCCACGAACTTTTTTCCACAAATGTGGAAAGGAGTCAAATTTTTTTTCACATGTGGAAAATTTTTTTGGTCTCAAAATCCCCGTTTTCCGCTTGAAAATGCTCATAAACGCATTATTT
Organism: Romanomermis culicivorax; assembly: GCA_963922205.1. Taxonomy (NCBI): domain Eukaryota; kingdom Metazoa; phylum Nematoda; class Enoplea; order Mermithida; family Mermithidae; genus Romanomermis; species Romanomermis culicivorax. The sequence goes on along the minus strand of CAWUHX010000008.1, from coordinate 2,129,518 downwards.
AAGTGTTTTTGAGCTTTTTAAAGCATTCTGATGATCATTCTGATCATATATCTCAAAAACTAGATTTAAATTTTGTGTACATAAATCGTAATTTCTAGAAATTTATCATTCGAAAAATTTTAAAACGATTAATTTGTTCGTAACCTTTCATAAATTTGGCCGAAAAGCTATGAATCAGAAGCAGTGTTTTTTTGCTCAAAACTTTTCGCCCCATTTGAGGAAAAACTCCAAAAAAATTTTCCTCATGAGGAAAAATCAATTTTTTAAGTTTCCTTGCTTAAAAATCGCTCAAAATCATTTCTGATGTGATTTTTGAACGTTTCTCATTAACTTGCATCTCATTCCGCCAACCGACATTTTTTTGCAAAAAGTCTCGAGCTATGACCTGTTTGTAGACGAATATTTAAGTGAGTTTACATGAGCAAGAGAATAATTCAACAGCATAATCTTTATATCTTATATTTCTTTGACGACATAAAACAAGCTAATTTTGACATTAACAAGTAAATCAAACAGTAAACTTTGATAAAAAGATAACAATGAAAAATATAATTTTAAAACTGATTCTGAATAGCTGACAATCTGACATAAAGGTACGAACTGAACCACAGGGCTTTTTTTCTGTAAAAGCCAGGTTCAAATGTGCAACTTGGGGAAAAATTTTGGTTGCACAGATAAATTTTTGGTTGTTCACTCTAAAATCAATATCAATAAATTAGCTTAATTTCATCGAAAAAAATACCAAGATCTGGTTTCTTCTATTTCATTCGATTCGCGTCGGTTTCAGGCTTTTGAAACCAGATTTTTTGAGTTTTGAAGAGAAAATGGAAACATTGGTATCAGTAACTTGTTCGGCGCCTAGTGTCAAAAAATGTTCTGGAATACTGACATTCTAGAACGCTGGAAAATGAACCTTTACAGCTTTTATTTCCTATACAAAAGGTTTAATTTTTCAGTGAATTCATATTCAATGAATTTTCAGTCGGGCAGACTACAATTCAAAAACTACGGAAGCAACTAAGAATTTTGATTCTTCAACCAGCAAGAATTTCCACTTGTACTCGAAAAGTTTTAATCACACAAATGTCAAAATCTTTTTAGAGACCGCAAAAAGACTTTGGGAAAATAAACCGAGAAAAAGCTTTCGCCAAATTCTAAAAAAACGACACAGGATCAAACATTTATTCGTTGATAATTAAAAGCTATAAGCATTAGCTGGAATGAAATTTTCTAACCGCGCATTGGAATAATGAAGAAAAAGTATTAAATAATTAAAATTCGGCGCAAAGCGCAGGAAAATTTCGAAAATTTTCGGTTTTATAACGCGTAAAATGCATCTTCAGACAGAAAACCATCAAAAAAATTTTGCTCAAAGTGATGCCTAAGCACAAAAAACTTTTCCTCAATTTCAAAAAAAGTTCCCCAAAAATCATAAATTGAGGAAAAAAACTGTGATCAGAAGCGTAGAAATTTTCCAAAAATACTTCCATGAAGCTTGTGAATTGAATAGAAAGGAACAAACGCCTTAAAACGTTCAGAAAGTTGGCGAGTTGATCTTTCTCAAAAAATCTATGAAGGAAAAAATGCGGATCTTCATCAAATGTAAAGATAAATATGCAAGGTTGCCAATTAGTCATAAAATAATACGTTTAAGATGATTAAAACTATTGAAGATTGAATGGTAGGTGAAGGAAGACATGCTAAAAGCCGCGCCTGAGCTTGGTAATAAATAATAATGATTGTTAAAGTTATTTTTTTAGAAAATTTTTAGATTTGGACAACCTAAAATGCACCAAAATGCATCTTTTCAATATGAAAACCCCAAATTTTTCTTCCAAATTTGTGGAAAAACCTCAAAAATTTTTTCCACATTTCAGATTTTTTTCCACATTATAGTGCACATGTGAAAAAAAACAGTGCTCCACAAAGCGTTTGTGCATGGACATGTGTGCCAATTGGCACAGAAGGTCAAAAAAATTTGTGCCAATGGCACAAAAAATTTTATCCAGCCTAGAAACATACTGAAAACCTTTAAAGAGTTCTATGCCATATGTTTGATGAAAACATAACTAAAGGTGCTTTCGCCGCACTAATTTGCATAAAAATCGTGCCAATTCTTTGTTATCTAAGCACGTCAAGTCAACAGTGCGATAAGAAAAACTGATGGAGAAATCGGTTTACATGATTCAAAAAGAAATCGGATGCTGCGAGAATTCAGATATTTTTATAGAATTTTTGAGGCATTTTATATTCTTCTTCAATTTTTGGCCACAAATTTCTTCTTAACACCGATGAAAATAAATTAAGGATGTGCATAATTGCTTTCTCCAGAAAAAACAATGCCGAAAGTCACGTCACGTTAATTTTTAGTTGAAAAATTGTGCTAGCAATGTCAATTCTTCTGTTCGAATCAAACACCAGAAATAAAAATTTTGGTTTCCAATCACACTGAATGAACAGTGGAAGCAGTGTTTTTTTGCACAGGCCAGGTTGCAATGTGCAACTTGAGGAAAAATTTTGGTTGCACAGATAAATTTTTGGTTGCTCACTCTAAAACCGATAAATTTGCTTAAATTTATCGGAAAAACTATCGCAAACTAGTTTTTTTGTATTTCATTCGATTCGCGTCGTTTTTAGGTATTTAAAACCCAATTTCCTGAGTTTTGGAGACAAAATGAAAAGATTAACATGACTAGACTAGAGTAATTAGTTCGGCGCGTAGCGCCGGAAATTTTTTCGGGATTTCAATATTCTAGAACGCTGAAAAATGAATCTTTTTACCTTTCATTTCCTAGACAGAAGGTTTGATTTCTCAGTGAATTTAACGAATTTTAAGTCGGACAAACTAAAATTCAAAAACTAGGCAAGCGACCAAGAATTTGGATCTTTCAATTGGCACAAATTTCTACACTCAAAATGTTTTAATCACATGAAAGTCGAAATTTTTATGAAGATAACAAAAAAATTTTGGGAAAATGGCCGAGAAAAATGTTAGTTTTCATCAAATTCGTCAACAAACAATACAGGATCAAACATTTATCCATAATATGTTGATAATTAGAACCTATAAGCACTAACTAGAATGACCTTTTATAACCGCGCACTAGAATAATGTGAAAAATCATAGATGAATTGAAACCCGGCGCAAAGCGCCGGAAAGTTTTCACTTTTTTCTATTTTAGAACGCATAAAAACATCTCCGGACAGAAAGCCTATAACCTGATCAAAAGAGCAGTCAGGCCTCAAGTTGCACTGTGCAACTTGGCAGAAAAAATTTGGTTGCACAGCCCCAAATTTGGTTGCTGTGTGCAAAAAAAACCCTGAACGGAAGTTAACCATTTCTATTCCATTTTCAGTCATTGACAATCTCAAAGTTTGTTGCGATCATACAAATATACAATCCAAATACAATTCTCTCAGGTTCTAGACAAATAGAAGTAACTATAATTATAACTTATTGGCACTGTTTTTTTCCACGAACTTCTTTCCACAAATGTGGAAAGGGGTCAAATTTTTTCCCCACATGTGGAAAAAAATTTTGTTTGTCTTAAAATCCTCGTTTTTTCGTTTAAAACTGCTCACAGACGCTTTATCGCACGGTTTTTGAGCTTTTTCAAGCCTTCCGCTGTTTTTAGAGAAGTTAATTCATTAAAATTAAAGAAAAAATTGAAATGTTCGACTTGAAAGCCTAATCTACAAGCATTGTTGAACAAATTTTCTAGCAAACTATCCAAGAGCATAATTGACTTGAATTACACAAGAAATCAATGGTTAAGTCCTCTATGATGACAAGTGAAAGCCCAAAAAAGATGGTAATTTTTCCGGCGCGAAGCGCCTGAAAATTTTTTGGGTATATCGACATTCTGGGATGCTGGAAAATCAATTTTCCGAACATTTATTTCAAGAATTAGATTCCAATTTTGTGTTCAAGAGTCGTAATTTCTAGAATTTTACTTGAAAAATTTTAAAATCTGTAATTTATTTGTAAACTAACTCTCATGAACTTGGTCGAAAATATATGAGTAAGAAGAGTATAAATTTCCGGAAGATATTTCCATGAAGCTTTTAAATTGATTTTACGTTAGCAAAGGAATAATCGCATCATAAAGCATAGAGACTTGACGTATTGATCTTTCTCGAAAGGGAAAAAATTCGAATCTTCATTAAATATTATGATAAAACATTGAAGATTACCAATTAAACATGAGATACTACGTTTAAGATGATAAAAACTATTATAGATTGAGTGATAAATGAAGGCAAACATGATAAAAGCCGCGCCTGAGCTACTTAATAAATAATGATGATTATTAAATTTACAGCCGGCGCGTAGCGCCGGAAAATTTTGAGATTTGGAGTTTGGACCTCCTAAAATGCACCAAAATTTATCTTTTCAATACGAAAACCCCAAATTTTTCTTCCACATTTGTGGAAAAACCTCAAAAATTTTTTCCACACTCCAGATTTTTTTTCCACATTATAGTGCAAATGTGGAAACAAAACAGTGCTTATTGGCTCGGCGACAAGCGCCGAGAAAATTTTGAGTTTTCAGCCCCTAAAACATACCTGTACGTGGGGGCGGGGGGTTGGGGGGGGGGACCTCCTCCAACTTGGCCACCCCAGTACCCAAAATCATTTACCCCCTCCAGGGTTGGCAAAAACCAAACTTTTGAAATTTCGACTTTTTGGTTTTTTGGTTTTTTAATGGTTTTTTATGGTTTTTTAATGGTTTTTTTGGTTTTTCTATGGTTTTTTAGTGGTTTTTTTCTGGTTTAATTCTTTAGAATGTTTGGTACATCAAAATAACTGTGTAAAAAACTGCTGGAAGCTCTCTGTATCATCTAAGATTAGTTAGGGAGCCGTAAAATGGCAGCTAGAAGTATTAATCTTATCAGAAGTGTCATTATTTTATGCTATAGGAAATCCCTATTTAGCAATAGAAATACAGTAATAGTGGGCACATAAAAAAGGAACCATGAGTGAAGAACACAAGAAAAGTAAAAATGGAACAGAGCATGCGATTTGTAAGGGGCAAATTCAAGGAAAAGAAGAAAAATTACAAATAAAGAGAAATATACAATACACAATGTACGTAATCAAAACTCAAAGGAAATCAACTACAGGATTGTATCAATGCATCACATATATACAAACATATGCACAGAGAAGTTGAAATGACAATTTTTAGGTCTACCGTTTTCGATAAGAGGGTTTTAAATTGATAGATTATTACATATGTTATTAATATTACAAACTGCAGTTGAAGGTCACACATAGACATTTCAGATGTTTTCAAATTTTTGCTTCTCAAACCTGTCTGCGAGCTGTAACTACAGCAAATGGGTCTTATTATATATATATACTATTCTCGCTTGCATGATAGATACATTTTTTTGTATGATTTTTTCTACTTAGTAGCGACGTCAAGTCCCATAAAAATGAACCACTCATAAGCTCCTCTCTTTGTTAACCTACAGTATGCTTAACTGATCTGCATAAAATTTTATTATTGTTGTCTCATCTATATTTTGAAATTTCAAGCTAAGAAAATTAAAAAGCTTACCGTAACAATAGATTCAGTATATTAAACTCAATCATATTTTATAACATTTTGAAGATGATATGGATCAGGTCAATGGATGTCACCCCGTATGGTCGGAGTACATTCCACGAAAGATTTAGTGTCAATTTTTTTGTGAGCAAAATATTACAAAGTTGACTCATGTACTGAATGTGTGGTTGCAAGATAGATACAAAGGATATCGATTGATTTATATTACATCTTTTGTGTACGAAATGTATCATAAAAATACGACTTTTTTCTACTTTATAGTGAAGTCAATTCAACTAAGTTAATTGTTTTGTTGATTTAGATAGACACCAATACAGGCCTAGAAGATCAACTAATGTGAAAAAACAGTTTCCCAATTATTTTTGAAAAAAACCAAAAAAACCAAAAAACCAGAGATTTTCCAATTTTTTGGTTTTTTTAAAAAACCAAAAAAACCAAAAACCAAAAAACCAAAGCCTTGCCAACCCTGACCCCCTCCCCATTTGGGAAAAAATTGAAAAAATTTTCAAAAAAGTGTATGTTTTTTGGCCTTTTTTGGGAAAAATTTCGACTTTTTTTCCTACCCCCCCCCCCCCAAAAATTTCGGATTTACCCCCCCCCCCCCCCCAACTGGTCGGAGGTCTTACCATACCTGTACTTGGGGGGGGGGGTTGGGGGGGGGGACCCCCCCCAACTCGGCCAACGCTATACCCAAAATCATTTTCCCCCCCAACCCCCCCCCAGTTTGGAAAAAAAAAATTTTTTTTTCAAAAAAGTGTATGTTTTTGGCCTTTTTTGGGAAAAATTTCGACTTTTTCCTACCCCCCCCCCAAATTTCGGATTTACCCCCCCCCCCCCCAACTGGTCGGAGGTCTTACAGGTATGGGTCTTACAGGTATGCCCTAAAATGACAAAAATTCAAGGAAATTCAGATTTCGGCCAGTTGAAAAGTTTGTGCCAATTGGCACAAACGCCCAAAAATTTTTGTGCCATTCCAAAATTTTTTGTGCCAAAAACCATGTTTGGGCACAAAAAAAACACTGGCATGCTTTTTTATTTATTAATTTTCAATTCGATTTGCACAGTAGATGACTGACTATTGTCCTCAAACCTTCTGTTATGAAACACTTCATTGTTAAATCGTTGAATAGACTTGAACAATCATGTCGTGCGTGAGAAATTGAAGTGTAGACGACGGAACGCAAAGCTGTCGAACGCTAAGGCGTCGAACATTATAGTGTATCCAGTGGGAAAACCCAGCTGGACGAACCGAGCGACGTGGGTCGCGTTCTGGTTCACTATATTCATCTTCGTTTTCTTGTGTATGTATAGTTGAGTAGTCGAGATCTTTTCGACGTCGAATCCGACTAGCACGTGGCCGCGGAAGTTCGGTTTTGCATATGCCAATAGGGCGCCTTTCAACTCTCCGCTCTCAACGTATTGAGGGTCGCGTAGTACGTTGAGCGGTCTTGCATATACCGTCTCCAACCAACGTTCGAATTCCGTGATTCGGATCATTCTTTTGATGTTGTACTCTAAAAAATATCATAAAATTTCGATTAATTTCTGTGAGATTTAGTTTCGCATGGAAACGTCACTCCTTCGAATCGCGGCGTGCAAATCTTCTAGCGAAGTTACTGCGACTCCCATTTTCTTATCGACGGATCGATACTTTACTCTTCCCAGGGGAAGTGAAACCCGGAGTTTCTTTTTAGAGACTTTAGTCTAATTGGCAGTGCAGAACTTACCATCAGCAAAGAAAAATCTGTCATCTTGACGGTACTGTTTTTTCTGATACGCCACGTATCGGTCTTGGTTGTTAAAAGATTTTCGAAATATCGGCGGCGGATTTATTAGCGACGTGGATATCGCCGATCCTTGCGACGTTGTCGCCTCCGATTCACTCGCCATCGCTTTTCTGTATCAACTTTGATTTTGAACAATTTCAAATTCGATGCGACCGTTCTCTATTGTTTCAATGTTGCGAAATGAAAAATATAAGCCAAACTATCTTGCTAAAAGATGAAGGTGTAAAGTGGAAAGTTGTTAAACCACGAATTTAAATTTTCATGCACATGGCGAAAAATGTAAAGTTCAGATTGGGTGGGACCAGAGGAAGATTTTCCTACAGCGCGCGCTTTCTACTCATTTTCTCTTCTGCGCAACTACTTATGGAAGGTCAATTTATTCGAAATGGACGTGAATAAATACAAAATCACATGATAATATCACACGCATTCCTTTCATTCATTCCACATAGAATCTGTATGAGCGCGTTTTGCGCGTTTTTAAATATTCGAAAATTTGTACTCATCGCTTTGCTCAAAATTATTAAATAGTTAGACTTTATTTAACAAAATTAAAAATTAGTGTTAGTTGAAATATATCAAAATTATTAATTTTAATGTTTACAAATTTTTGGAGGACCGTTGTCTTCCGTTTCTAAGATTGCCGATGCCGTGCGAGGCGTGTATGGCTTTACGCGAGAAAGTGAGACTTTCTGAGATTGTCCGGGACAATTTAAACTATCGATCGTTACGACGTTTTTCGAAATTTCGGAGTTTTCGACCACTACGAAGGGTCCGATATAGTCTTTATCGATTTTAGTTGCTTTTTTGTTATTTAGCAACAGTATGAGATCGTTTAGATCGTATTTCTGGTCTTTCGCTTTCTTATCGAAGTATCGTTTATGCGCTTCGGACGCGTTTTTTAAGTTTTCGGAAACTTCGTTATATAGCGTTAGTTGCGCTCGCATGAAGATATACTGATACGCATCGTAGTTTAGCGGTAACGTTAGACTTTTCGCGCAGTCGAAATCTATAGCGATTCTGGGCTCATACCCTCGCAAAAGTCGAAATGGAGAAAAGTGAGTAGCTGTGTGAGGAACAGCGTTATAGGCGAATGTCGCGAAAGGTAAATACCGTTTCCAATTATCAGGGTCTTCAGCGGTGAATTTTTTGAGTTGCGAAATCAATGTTTGATTGAATCTTTCTACCATTCCATTACATTGCGGATGATACGCAGTGCTATTGATTTTCTGAACTTTTAGTAGTTTCGCGATGTCTTTCATCAAGTTTGAAGTGAATCCTGAACCCTGATCTGATAGTAGATGTTTCGGGCTGCCATGAACCAAAACTACGTTATTTACGAAACTTTCGACTATAGTTGCTGCTTTTTGATCCGGAATCAAATGAGCGCTTACCCATTTCGTGAAGTAGTCTTGAAATACGATGACGTATGATCTTTTCTCACCCAGAGGGGATATGTTTACTATGTCGGTTGCGACGATTTCAAATGGATATCTTGGCTGTATCGGCATCAACGGAGGTGGTTTCGGCAACTGAGAAGTCGTTTGTTGACATGTTTTACATGTTTTGATCCACTTTATTATCGATTCTTCCATTTTCGGCCACCAAAAATGCTGACGAATCATTGCTGTAGTGCGTCTATGACCTTGATGACTCAAAATCTTTGCTCCATGGAATTGATACAGAACACTTTCTATCAAAGTAGTCGGAACTACTATTGCGGAAGTTGTATTAGCTTGTTTCGATGTTCGGTACACTATTTCATTTTCGGTATGGAAAGCAGATGAAATCGTAGAGATTTGGTTTTGTTCCAGAACTTTTATCAACTTCGCGATGTACGGACCTTTTCTTTGAGCTTCTCTGATTTCTTCTGGCGTTTCTATAGTTACTAGCCGTTTCTCAGGCTGTTGGAAATCTTCTTCGAACTTCGGCACTTTATTTCTTTCTTCTTTTTTCGTCATTGACCTTGTTATGGCCGCTGCGACAGTCTTTTTTCCTTCGCGAAACGTCGGTCTGAATATTTCGTTTGTAACTTCTTCACTAGTCATTGACTTTACTTTAGCACGAGGCTCATTTCGAGATAAAAAATCAGCGCAAGCGTTTTCTTTACCTTTTACATATTCAACACGATAGTCATAGTCTTGAAGCTTTATTGCGAAGTTCTGAAGACGTGAATTTCGATGTTTTTCTTCTTTGATCCATTGCAAAGGCTTATGGTCAGTTCTGACCGTTACTTTTTGTCCATAGACATAGTGTCTGTACCATCGAAAAGCTTCTACGATTGCTAGACATTCTCGCTCAGTCCTACTGTAGCGGGTTTCTACGTCAGACAGAACTCTACTGTTGTACGCGATGACCCATTGATCAGTTTCGTTTTCTTGATACAAAATCGCACCGATAGCAGTTGTGCTAGCATCAGTTTGGATGATGAATTTTGATTTTTCGTCGTTATAGACAGGATATCGCAAAAAAGGAGTCGAGGTTAGAGATGTTTTAATCTCATTAAAAGCTGTACGATGTTCTTCGCTTATCTCATATTTCGCGTTTTTTCGTAGTAGTTGATAGAGCGGTCGCGAAAGAGTGGCAAGATTCGGTATGAATCGTCTACACCATTGGACTAGGCCCAAAAAACTTTGAAGATCTTTGACCGTTTTTGGCATTTCATAGTTTACGATCGCAGAGACCTTTTCGGGATCAGGCGAGATTCCATTTTCGCTTAGCAAGTGACCAAGAAATTTGACTTGTTTCGGTACGAAATCGCATTTATCTGGTCTTAGCGTTAGATTCGCGTCACGAAGAGCATCAAAGATCAGTTGGATATGTGCTAGATGATCGTTATACGTTTGCGAAAAGACTATGATATCGTCGATATAGACCAAACAGATTTTCCAGATGTATGGATGCAGGATCTGTTCCATTAGTCTTTGAAATTCAGCGGGAGCGTTTTTCAAACCAAAAGGTAGAACTTTGAAACGAAACAAGCCTTCTTGACTGACGAAAGTAGTTTTATCGCGTGAAGCGATGTCTAAAGGGATTTGCCAATACCCTGCTTTCAAGTCTAGAGTTGAGAAAAATCGTGCATTGCCTAAAGCATCTAGATAGTCATCGATTCTCGGGATCGGAAACTTATCGCTAGGAGTTACTTCATTTATACCTCTATAGTCGACTACGGGTCGCCAACTTCCATCTTTTTTCGTTACCAGAAACATAGGTGCTGCCCACGGTGATCGCGAAGGTTCTATGAGGCCTTTTTCCAGCATTTCCTGAATTTTCTGACGAACCATTGGTCTTTGCTCAATCGGCGCACGATAGTAGTGTTTCGCGACTGGTTTTGCATCACCGGTGTCTATAGAGACCGTTAACTCGTGAGTGAGAGTAGGCTGATCTCCAGGGAGACTGAAAACATCGCGATATTGCTTGAAGACTTCGATAGCGATTTTTCTATCTTCAACGTCGATATTCGACTTTTCGGTCGTTTTTTCGAGAGCGTGTTGAAGTTTTTCTTCTTCCGACATAGTTGAGTGATCTTTAACCAACGTTGCTGGCTCATAGTCTTCTTCATGATCGCTTAGCGACGCGATGGTCATTTTTGATTCTTCGAGTTTGAATTTAACCTCAGCGATGAGCTGGTTAGGTTGTAGATGGATGCCGTTCGCACTATTATTGATGAATAATAGTGGACATTTTCCTTCGATTATGTTGATTATCGCAAGTTCGATCGGATATTCGCAGTTTTCTTTTCCGAAGTTCACGGGCTGAACTATGACGCTTTTGAAGTTTTCGTTTGTGAAAGGGAAGACTTTCCCATTTACCCAAGTCTGACAATTCGGTTCTACGTAGCATGACGAGATATTCAAAATCGGTAGCGATCTGTCGATTTTCACGATTTGCGTTTGACTATGTCCCGTAGAAGTATTTGAAAATACTTCGTCATAGGGCGCTTTTTGGATCGGTTTCAAAACTAGATTTAGTTCTTGTTGAATGTCTCCGATTCTGATGAAATTTTCACGAAAGTTTATTACGGCTCGAACGCTCGGATGCACTAGGAAATCGGTTCCTAAGAGGCATTGCTCTCCTGTAGTAGGTAGTATCCAGCATCATACTAGATGCGTTCCGAAAGATGAACTGATTTTGAAGATTATCGGACCTCTGGCATCGACGATAGCACCGTCGGCTACTTTTATCTGCGCGGATGTTTCCAAAGTATCATAGTCAATCCCCAAAGAGCGTTGAGCTAGACATGAGGAAATGACTGAACACTGAGCACCGGTATCAATTAACGCTTTCGTTTTGGTTTTTCCGATTTCGGCATCGATATGAAAAGCACGAGTAGGAGCGTATAAGCTCAGCAGTTTGATATCTTTTTGCGAACATTCTTCGATTCGACATACGCTAGATCTCGCGATCCACGGTTCAGTAGGTTTTTCGATTGTGAAATCAGTGATTCCGGGAGCGACGAAGAAGTTTGTAGCTTTAGAAGCTTCTGTCGGTTCAAGCATATTAGCTGTACTAGTTGTCGGTTTCATCGGAAGGAAAGGTTTAGGTGAGTTGGACACCGTTTTGGTTTCTGATGACAAAACTTGTTGCGAAGATTTCGGAGAAGTTAGCTGAGTCTGTATAGACTGTGAGTTATTCATCGGATAGTAGTAGTGCTTTTCGATTATCTTTTCTTGTTGGGATTCGGAATTGCAGAGAGAAATGTTTGCAACATCTCTCTGATAGTTTCGATTATCGCGATTGAAAAATCGGTTGTTTCGGTTGAAATTTTGATTCTGATTGAGCGTGTAGTTACGGGTAGTTTGTTGAAAGCGAGGACGCCAATTATGGTTATTTTGCCATTGATGATTTGGTTGCTGTTGCCGAGGCTGAGAAGCCTGTGGTTTCAATTGATAGCATTCGGAGCTGTCGTGTTTACATTGACCATGATAGGTGCAATATTTCACCGGTCGTTCACGTGACTGATTTCATTGAAAGTTACGATTCTGAGAGAAATCCCGTATAGGAATGTTTTCTCTATTCCGAAAGTTTGGACTCATCCCGCGATCGAATCGTGATCTTCGATTTTCGAAATTGTTAGCGTTTAGCGAATTTTCTCGGATTCCGAACTTTTCTAGGACTCGTTTTATGCTTTCTTCCAATTCTTTCGTCTTCATTAGAGTCGAATTTTCTTGAAACCTCACGCTATTTCGCTGTCTAGAGTCATCTCTGTTTCGGGATTGAGAGTTATCTCTGAAACGAGGTTTCGAATCGTCTCTGAAACGCGATTGAGCTGGTTGCTCTTCCGACCGATTTTCGAGTGTATTAACCAGTATAGGTTGTTCTACTCTAACAGTTGACTGTTTATTCGCTCGCTGGATTTTCTGAACTTTCGCGACGGCTATAGCTAAGTCGGTGATCGTTTCTAGAGTACTCGCGTCAATCGAGACTCTGTAAATTTCCGGCATTTTCCAAAGAAAAGTTGTGATAACTTTTCTATGGCGATACTGAGCGCTTCTGTCATAGTACAGTAGATGTACGTAGGTGCTGATTCGATTTAAGAAAGCTGACGGATCTTCGGTTTCAAAAGGAGCGATAGACTGGAGCTCGCATTGGAGCGTATCTTGGTCGCAATTCGGAGCATTCATACACATCAAAATCTGTTTCGCTTCATCATAGGATCGGACATCTCGTATGGTGTTTAGAGCACCATCGCAAGTCAAGCGACGCAATGTGTGAAGTTTCACATACTCAGACGCATCAAGGCCGAACTCGTTTTCGAGCGCAATGAAGAATTTCAAAACTTGTTGATTTCGGGTCGAATTATCTAGTTTTTGCGGCGCTATCTTTTTACAGATAGTCTTAATCCTTGTTTCATCATCGGCGAAAGATCTATGCACCTGAGAAGGTGGGATAGACGGAAAATTTATCTGAGAGTTTAGCGCGTTTAGCGCGTTAGAGCGGTCAAACGTTTGTGTCGGGATGATTAGATCATCATCATCGTCGATTATACTATGAAAACTAAGTTGACTTTTTCGATCGTTATTGGCGTTTTTCGGTTTATTCGATTTCTGAGACTGAGCGTAAGAGCTCGTAGGTCTCGGGATATTTTCGATTTCGGGAACATTCGGTTTCATTAGCTCTTCTTTCTGAGCTCTCATCGCTTCGATTTCGGTTTTAAACTCATCGAGAAGTTTTCGCTGTTGAGTCGCGATAGTTACGATTTCGCTTAACGCGTTAGTAGCGTCGCCACGAAAATTTATCATTTCTGCATCACATTTTTGCATTACGTCGATATACGCGTCATTATCGAAGATTTTTCGAGGATCGGTATCCTTCGGTTTCGGTTTTAGAAAGTTAAATTTTCGATTTTCGACGATTTTCGGAGATAGAGATCGCGAGGTTTTTCGCGTTTTTAGCGGAGCGGACGTTTCCGGTAGATCGAAAGTACGCTTATCTGCTTCGTAGAGAAGCGGTAGATTCGCATTTTCGCAGTCGAATTTTTCGATTTCTAGATTATCGGGATTCGCTAGTTTCTTATAGAAACCTTTTTCGTAACCGAGCGCAGTAGAGCGACGCGTGTGGTTTTCCTCCATTTTTTCGAATTTTCGATTTTTCGCAAATTTCGGCGTTTCCTCAACCTTTAGACGAGCTGGTACGGTCACCAAGTTATGTCGTGCGTGAGAAATTGAAGTGTAGACGACGGAACGCAAAGCTGTGTAGCTTGACGATTTATCGCGCGTTTAGAGGAGACGTACAGAACGTAGAGGAGCGTGCGGAACGCTGTAGACGAAACACTCGGAGTGTTTAACGGAATCAACGCAACGATAGTCGAACGCAGGAGATTGACGGGCTTGTAGAGAGCGCTGTGTCAATTTATCCAGGGATCTTCGCTCAGGTCGTCAAAGGTTTTCGGATGCCGAAACTCGCGCCGTATATTCTTAACCGCTTAGGAGTTTCACTCGCTCACTCAAACTATTTTCCAAATAGTTTGACTCAACTTAGAACACACTTTTCGCACAATTTACTAATGTACAAAAGCCGCCACACACCTTTTCCAGACAAAACACCAAAACACAACCGTTTGGCTACAGTACAACGCAAAAACTAATGAAAAACACTTTCATAATTTCTTCATGTTGTAGCCACGCCTCTTCGGTGGTCTCGTCGCGATCTTTCCTATTCAAACTTGCCGATCTTTTTCGCAAACGACACGAGCTTTACAAATACGTCAAATCGCTCCACAACAATCAGGCTGTTGTACCTGGAATAAAAGCACATTAAATCGCAGGACATTTCGATGTACTCAGACAATTGCGCTGGATATTATAATGTGATAAGAGTATAATATAGCAAGGAATTGAGTTAAATAAATGAAAAAAACCACATGTCGATCGAGTTCATCGTTATTATTTGGGTTACTACAAGTACTTTTTTCACGTGAAAAGTTTCTTTCTTTCTTTCTTTCAATTTCACTCCGAAAAATGTTGAGATTTTAATTTAATATCAGATTAAAGACTAAAACTTGCGCATCTACATTAAAATTAAAAATTTAATGGAATCGATTTAAATCCTGTCGCTAAACGAATATCCTGTGATTTTCTAATTCTCGCCTCACATGAGCGTGTGAAAATATAAAATTGGCTGCGAACGGAATCGAACACACGTCATTAGTGTCTATTTAGCCGCTGCCGTGAAATATATGATAAACACTTTCCCTGTAAAGATTGTAAGCTAGATTGAGCTCTAAATCAAATACTAAATAAACAATAACTGTTATTATCATAAATAGATCCAAAAAATCTTCCAAAAGGCTCGACTACGCGGCTCGCCATCCTCGCTCATCTCATACGGGTAATTACAGTAAGCCAAATCAAATTTGTTGCCACTACAGGAAATATATATATATTACAACATGAGTCCACATGACATGCGAACTATAGTTCATTCATTATAGTCCATACTAAAAAATCACTCTCAGAAAGCCAAAAATTATTAGTGGTCTATACTACTTTTGTCCAAATGTGCCTCGACGCCTCGATTTATGCAAATAATCAGCAATCTGCCTACGCCTTTCATAAGTTCACTGTTTGTTCACCGATTTCTACGGGTCACTCTGCTTTCCGAGGCGCTTATGAATAGACCATAACGGACCCGCAAGAGGTCCGATCAGTAAAGGTCATTGTTAAGAAGATAGAGTGGCCACTTTCAGAAGTTTTGGGGGAGGGAGTCGGAAAGTACTTTAAAAAATGCGTTTTTCGACAAAAAAATCGACAAAACTCACCTAAGCCTTAAAATGTCACTGAGCATTATTTCGGAGCGGAGCACTCAAAATTTTACGCTGTCTGACCGATTTACGCTCCAAAAAAGTCATTATCGACCAAAAAATAGCTCTTTTTCGTAGATTTTTGACCGGCTGTGGGGCGGTGGTGGCTGTTGACAACTGAAGATTGGGGTAGAAGTGGGTCGTCGACGACTGCCTATGTTTTGTATGTTACTCTTAATGCTCCCCATGTGTAGGTATGGACTATAATGGACCAGCAGCGCGAGAGGACATTTTTTTTCCAGATCGACAGTGCTACAACAACTGAAGAAAAGGAAATGTTGGAGTGCGATGTAGGTTTACTATCAGCCTATTTCTCTGAACTCAGAGAGTTTTTTGATATGAGCTTGGCCTGCGACTCAGAGTCCTCATCTGGAAAAGTTATCTTTATAGTCGGTGTTTTTCCAAATGAGCCTCGATAAAAATTCTACATCATAAGTTGAAATATTTTTTCACAAGTTAACTATTTGGTGACCTAAAGAAATTCCATCCTGTCCTTCACGAAGAAATTACACTTTTTCTTCCTTTATTCCCCATGATCTTGCATTGAGGCTCATTTTAAATTAAATCTATTATTAAAGACGTCACATTTAGAATTCTCGTTTTTCTGCTCGGTTCAATAATAAATTTGTTTTTTTTTATAAACGCTTTCATGAAAATTTTGTTTCTCTCCCATAAAGAACAAACAAGCGCATTTCCTCTGTGATGATAATCTTTTCCAGCTTTTTTGTGTTCTGTTTTTCTTTTTCAAAATTTTCTTTTGATGATTATGAAAGTAGAAGTTTGTTCCTCTCTATTCTTTCCTGCTGCGTCACAAATGTTTATTTGCTCGTTATTGCTAGCGACGTGTCTTTTCTATAATGACCACTTTGTTTCGTGCTCATCAAAAAATTATTCAAACGATGATTATGATCACTTTGTAACGGCTAGATTCAGAAGAAGTTTGCCAGCAGAAAGAACGTGAGCAAAACTGTCATTTATCAATTGTCATAAAATTTGTAGTGTGCTCTCCATCTTCTTCATCTCAAGGAGTGTTTTAAGTGAAGATTTGCCAGAAAGCATGAGCCGATCAATTCATCGAAGATTCATCGAAGTCGCTATCAGTTATATTATTGCCCTTAAAGTATAACTTAAGTGATACAGACAATGTGCAGCTGCACCTTAGCAGCATTTGTATAACATATTGAATTAAGATACAGTTTAAGCTTCAGCTCAGCTGAGAAGCTTTTGAATCTCTTTGATGAAACTGGACCCAAAAAGTTTTCAAGATTGTCTACGAAAGTGCTTGATGTTCAGCCATGCTTCAGAATTTTCAGGTGACTTCATTTTTAAATCGTAATTCACAAGTATTCATTATGATGAATTCCTCTCATCTAGCGCAAATGGTACGTTTATAATATGAACAAAGTTACAAAGATAAGTTCTGTCTTCGTTTTCACACAAAGCAAATACTGTAAAAACTTTCACTATAAAATTTGATTAAAAGTTATGAAAATGTGGTTCATCATGAACAGAAACTGGCAAGAGAATAAGTAGGCATCAACATAATGCCAAAGTGATACACGATTTTATGTTGAACATTATTCATTGACCATTTTTCCAGAGACACCGGCGCTGCGAAAAGTAATCAGTCGAAAATTATAGAAAATGCTTTGACGGGTGGTTACCTCGGCTACGAAGGAGGCAGGAAAAGTCAGCGAATAGCAGTCAAAAGTGAAAATGAATCTTCGATGGTGGTTTTCAACCGAAAATACTTTTTCGGCAGACGAAATTATGTTCAAGTAGGAAAGGTAATAATGTAATTCAAGGTGCCGTGCTTGAAAAAAATTGTATTTCGTTTCTATTTTGACAATTCGAAAACAGAACTGTCATTTTTGACAAACCATTT
The DNA here is from genome assembly GCA_963922205.1 of Romanomermis culicivorax. Lineage (NCBI taxonomy): Eukaryota > Metazoa > Nematoda > Enoplea > Mermithida > Mermithidae > Romanomermis > Romanomermis culicivorax. The sequence continues at coordinate 2,111,972 of CAWUHX010000008.1, read as the reverse complement.
TTTAGTAAAATTTCGTATGCACATGGAAACTGAACACTATAAGTGTAAGGTTAGAGTACTTCATTATGTTTAGATATCAGGACCGTTGTTTACTCCGATTTGAGTCAAACTGCCTTATTAAATTTGGTCCCAATTTCTACATTCTTGTGTATGGAATCTTCTTAAAATCTATGCACATAAGATTTTGAAACTTCAGGCCGATGATTACGAGACCTGCATTTATAAAATTCCCTACGATAGCCTAATGGACTTCACGTACGAAGATACCAACGAGCCGGTGACAGAAATCTTGTACCAGTAAGCTACTCGTTGGAACTGCAGTTGTTGCAGAAATAAATCAGCCGGCTTCATTATTTGCCTCTTCGTTCACTGAAAACGAGACCACATCAACACCACAAATCAACTGATTTTGACTGACATTGATATTCATTTTTTCAGTTGTAAAAGAGACGACAGTGAACGTTGCTGCGACGGCTTGGATTGTTGCCCGAAACCGCTACCGCTTTGGGTTCTTCTGTAATATTCGGACCATGATTCTACTTGCATGTCCTATACATAATTTTACTCTTTTACTCAGTTTGTCGATTTTCATAGTCATCATTTTGGCGATCGCTTTGATATGCTGCATAACCAGGAACATCAATTGCGACAAATGTACACGAAGAAACGCTTAGGGAGAAATTTTGAGAAAATTGTTTACTTCGTTTTTTGCTTTGCTTGGAATATGGTTTTGAAAAATAAACCGAAAAACTGCTTTGTTTCCAAAATTATAAATGACCCCCTTAATGGAATGAGTTTTTCTGTTGTATAAATTTATAGCTCATTCTTCAAATCCTGAAAAAACGAACCGCGTGATGGAAAGCAACAATGGAGCAAAAAATTTCTGATGAACAGCGCGAATTCTTTCAGAATTTTTTAATATTTTTACAGTACCATCCCAGTGTGTATTGATACGTTCCAAAAAAAGTTGAATTAGAGCCATTAATTAATATTGGTGATGATACTTAATAGATTGGCAGACGACATCACTGCAAAAATGTTTGGTTTCAAACTGTTGAGCCCAATTCAGAAGTGCCGCGACAATTGTCGGCGACAAAAATCCTAGGATATTTTCACTTCTGAATTGGGCTTTCTGCAAATTGCCTACTCATTCCATAAGGTCACCGACTGTTGCTGACAAAAATCATAGGATTTTTCACTTCTGGATAGGGCTTTAGTCGCCAATTGTAGACGCAGTTTTAGTCGTCCTCCATTTACAGTGGAGCCGATGAGTCGATGTAGTTCACACCTACCAGTATAGTCCACTCCTACTTCATTTTGGTTTTCAATGTAGGTTACAGTATATAGTCTTTTTTCCGAACGAGCTACCGCGCGCAGAAAGATGTTCATGCAAATAATATACAGCCTGATTACCGACACCTTTTTCTCCCAAGTTGACTGTAGCAGTCAGACAAAAAATTAAGAAAAAAAATTTCGGCCTACGATGCAGGTTTATTGTCTGCTCACCGATTTCTATGGATTATTCTGCTTAGCAACGAGTGTGTTTTCTTGAAGTGAGTTTTAAGATTTAAGGATACTTATAGTCTGTTTATCTTGAAATGCTTCCAAATAATGAAAGTGGAAATCAAGTAGTATTTCAGATTTTCACGATTTTCTGATAAACAATATATCATATAGGACCAAAAATTCATGAGCATACTGGCCTAACCTTTAACAATTTTTCGAGTGAAAAATACAACAGTAAGAGCTGTATGTAAACGATTTTGACGAAAGTACTGATTCGTGTCACTTTTCTATTTGGAAGCATTTTATAAAAAAACGGACTATAGGTGTACTTTCGTGGAATAACATTGAAACTGCATTCGATGAAATAATGTCTTATTCCGACTTGCTTTTGCAGAGACATCTTCAAAACACTTTCATTAGTAAAAAGTCACATTGACACGAAGAGTAAAGCAACATTATAATAATCTTGTGAAAGGCCTCACGGATACTAAAAGTAAAATGTTGAACTTAAGCAGACAGACAGAGGAAATCTCACTACAATGGTGCGTCTTTTAACCATGTTCTAACTGCTGATTTTGTTGATCAATCGAAGACCCGACGTTATAGTACCGTGAATTTCGTTTTTCTTTTGTATTCTACCCTCGAACTTCAGTTCAAAATATCATTTCCGCGTACTTCCCACACTAGAGTATGTATCAAACATATACGACAGAGGTTTTTTCATTTAATACTACGCTTTCTTAGGCCCGTATTCACAATCGCGTGTTAGCGGCGTGTTAGGCTGACACCGTGTTAAATTTTGGCTAACACGGTGGTAACACGGTGTTAAGTTTTATCCCCGTATTCACAATCGCGTGTTAGGGTCGAAAAATGGAAAAGTTAACACGGCGTTCTAAACCTGCCCCCTACCAGTTTTAGCGGCGTGTTAGCAGTAGTCTGTTTGTTAATTTTTTCAATTGTCATGGATATTATTGACCTATTGGATCATCTTGATGAAAGTGAAGAAATAGTACGAGTACATCATATTCGTCACTATCGGGATAATGCCAATCCATTTGAGGGCTACGATGACGTTACCTTTAAATCAAGATACAAATTGTCGAAAAATGGTTCCCGAGACTTGATTACGCTTCTCGAGGATCAATTAGAAACTTGTGGTCGAAATCATACGATTCCTCCAGCACTTCAGGTTAATACAAAATCATAAGTTTTATTCATGAAAATTAACTGCTCATCAAATGAATGTTCAAACTCAAATATTACATGCTGAAAAACGCTGGCATTGTTGAAAAACATTGTTGACATTGATCACAATGTTATTTTTTCCTGTTATATCCTTTTTCATATTAAAAAACATGCTTGAGCTTATTCTGCCACCCTGTTATAAAAGTAACACGGTGTTGGCTAACACGGACTTAACACGCTATTGTGAATACGAGGTGATACTTGACACGGTGTTAGCTCGATCGCCATGTTAGCCAACATGGTGTTAAGTCCTAACACCGTGTTGACTTAACACGCGATTGTGAATACGGGCCTTAATGTTCGAGGTATTCATTTTCAAATGAGCATCGGAAACCAAAAAAATCTTATGAAATCCTAAGACGGGGGTTAACGATGAATCGCAAGCTAACATTTTATCTTTACAAGTTGTATGTATTCCTTACTGTGGCCACATTCAATGGAGAAAAATGTGTGGTCACGCGCAGTAAGTAAGTTTTTCTTTATTTGCATGAGTATCCCTTTTCTTTCCAAGGCTGATTTGAAAAAAAATAATTACGCAGCCTGTTTTTCTTGTACTGCTTCTAAATAACAACGAAGTACTATTCCATGCAATGTCACATCTGACTCGAACTTTGCGAAGAGTCTCAACTATAGTCTGTTTTTTAAAAATGCTTCCAAATAGAAAAGTGACACAAATCAGTATCGTGGTCAAAATTGTTTACATAGAGCTCTTACGTAAAATTTTTCACTCGAAAAGTTGTTTAAGGTTAAGTCAGTATGCTTAAAAATTTCTGTTCATCTGTGATATAGTGTTTATCAGAAAATCGTGAAAGTCTGAAATACTACTTGCTTTCCACTTTCATTATTTAGAAGCGTTTCAGAAAAACAGATTATAGTCTTTAATAAATTTAACAGAGCAAATCTGACCGTAAACCATTGCTTTTCACGATTTTCATTCAGATCATAGTACTAATTTTTATCATTTTCAATTTGGAATCATTTTATACAAAACGGATTATAGCAGTGTTTTCGAAATCTTAAAATTTTTTCTTTAAAATTAATCATTTCAATTAAATCTATTGCACTTGATTCTCACATTTTCGATCACTTCTTAGAAACGAATATTCTCGCCCTGGCGAAGTAGTTCAAGAAAATTTCAGTTAAAATATAAATGTCCGATTTGATGCTCGTTCTATTATGAAAAAAGGTGGTCCGAAAGTAAGCCAGGTTAAAAGTATCACAGTAAGTCAACCAATTGCGTTGAGTATGTTGTATTTGAGAAGTTGGGATTGATCTTTGGGGGCGGCTCTGGCCGATTTTTGCCTCCTTGATCCGTCAGGTCGGAGGAAGGGTGTAAAATCGGCAAGGGGAATTGTTGTGCAGGAGAGATAGCCAGGGATCGACCTTAACGCCAGTGCTTCCCTGCGCCTGCCCTAAACCTCGGAATGACTCCTCACTCAGGGGCGAGAAGTCCAGTACAAGAATACTACCTGCCCAAGAAATGCCTGACTAAAACTAGTCAGACAAGGTGACACACTTTTGGACACAAATAAAAAACGCTTTTCTAACTAAACATATTTATAGAACTTACCTAAAAATCGCCCCTTCCAAAACGCATGACGTCTTACCAATATAAAGGCGAGGCGAATAATGCACAGGCGAAATACTAGTTAATATAAAAAGCGAGGCGCACAAGAAGAATCAATAATAGACACTGACTAAATCACAAAATTCGTCTTCTACAGTAACCATCGCACTGGGCCAGGTCGGGCATGGTCGGATGTGTTGTACTTGAGGGCGTTTTTACAAATTGACAAATCTATTGGAAAATCGTGGAAAATCGGTCAAAACACACTACAACACCCCTCCCCCCTTGCGGTAGATCGCCTTAAGCGATCGTCAAGAAATAACGAAAGACGTGCAAGGGGAAGGGCTCCGCCACTACAGGCCTTCACCGGGGAAGCCGAACATGAAATCGGCAGCGCACAGTGGGGCCGACGGAGTTGTTGGGGTTGTTTGATCCGATTTTGGACGGCGCGTAGGGTGAGACCTTCCGATGCGGTGCGTAATTGGCGAGGCCGTAAATTCGGCAACACCGCGACCCGTGTCGGCGTGAGGCCAGCCACTACCTTCGGGATTCGGAGAGCGAAGGTCCGACCAGTCCCGGGGAGGATGGAAGATAGCGAAAATATTAAATGGCAGGCGAAAACGACAAACTGTCGGTGGCTTGCGGTAGAACATTCCGGGGCAGAGGAGAAAATTGTAGCGGGAAATTGGACTGGCGACGAAAACCAAGCGGCGGTGCCACGGGAGTTAAACATCCGTAGCAGAGCCAGCCGAGTTATATTGATGTGACGTTGTGAGGAAATCGAAAATCGAAAGCGGTAGAGCCAGCCAAGTTGAACATCGTAGTCGCATGCTGCGATCCGGCGGGTGTCTATCGAAGACGGTTGACGTTGAAGAAGATGATTTATACAAAACAAACAAGCAAATGAAAGATATATACAAGAAAATGGTGAGAAATACGAGTAACTATACAATAAACAGATGAACAATTTTTTGGGGCGATTTAAAGGCTATATTTAGATAGTGAATTTGGACCAAGAATAAGAATAGTTTTTGAAATGAGAAGAATGAATTTTTGGAAAACTAAACTGTGATCGGCTCCATGTTGCCGATCTCTTCTTTTGTATTGGTGTCGAGTCAAATTTCGAGTTCCGAGTGGCGGTCAACTTCACAAAGTGGCGTTCAAGCAGCGGTAGATGCACGATAAGCTGCGATGCTTCAAATCAATGGTTGGAGTCCAAACTGTCGTAGGCGAAAGGCGGCGGGAACAGTCAGCAAATAAGCTGAAAGCTCGAGCCAGCTCCGTAGTCGTATACCAAAAGTAGAGTGCATTGAAAAAATTAGAATAGTGGTGCGACACCATAGAAGGAGACTATGGGGCGGACTTCGCACACACTAATGGAATGAAATCTGGATTTTTGATTTGAAAATGAAAAGAAAGTTTTGACGGAAATTGATGGAAAAATTGTAAAAATGATATTCTCACTCGGGCGGCGGTAACATTGGGCACGAACTTCACCAAGACTGGGGCGGTCTTGCCATTTCCAAACCTCCCACTTGAGCGAGACGTCGAGAAGAAGGTGTAGGGCACCAGTCGAGGCAGCGGCGAACCATGGCGTCGGAAGTTGCACGAGCTAGGCCATGGGCGAAAGTTGCGGCGGCTGACCACTGATCTTCCTGTTTGTGGCTGTGGCGAGGATGAGTCGAGTGGGAACCCAAGGTTACAGGCAAGTGAAAATTTGAAACAAAAAATCGTCTGTTGTAGGCATCGACGTTGTGGCAGTCGGGGTCGGCAAACGATTTAGGCGGCGTTGTAAAATAGGATAAAATAAAGAAAAATAAGAGGGGAAAGAAGAAAAAATCCAGAGGGTCATCCCAACCGAAAAATTTGCACTCTGACGTTAATGTTGCTGCGTGGCATCGATTTGTTGGCAGTGTGATCCACCGGCTTCGGCGATGAAAGTGTCTTGGGCTGGGCGTGGAATAAAGGGCTTCAATCGAGAAATGGCGACAAGCTGCGGTCGGCCAGGCGAATCCAAAGCATCAATCGTAACCGTGTTGTTATCAATATTATTGACATCGGTGACGATGAATGGGCCTATAAAATCTGGTTGAATTTTGTTACCTTTTTTATTGTTGACCAAAAGGACGAGATCGTTGACACTAAATTCTCTTCTGCGGGCTTTCTGGTCGTAGTATTTCTTGCTGGTGTCCGCGGCCTTATCGAGGTTCACTTTGATCGATTTGTACATTTTGAGTTGCGCTTGTGTCAAGATGTGCTGGTAGGCGTCATAGTTGAGCGGTAGCGTAAGACGGCAAGCACAATCGTAGTCAAACGTAATTCGGGGCTCGTAACCGCGTAATAATTTGAACGGCGAATGGTGCGTTGCTGTATGCGGTGTTGCATTGTAGGCAAAGACGGCATATGGTAAATAGCGTTCCCAATTGTCGGGGTTGTCAGCGGTATATTTCTTTAGTTGAGCAATAAGCGTTTGATTGAAACGCTCGACCATTCCATTGCATTGCAGGTGGTAGGCAGTTGTTTTGACTTTTCGGACTTTCAGGAGTTCACAAATTTCTTGCATCAAATTCGACGTAAAACATCCACCTTGATCCGAAAGAAGGACAAGCGGGCTACCGTGGGCGAGGACCACATTGTTCACAAAGCATTCGACAATGGTTGATGCCTTTTGATCAGGAATGGGGTGCGCAGAAACCCATTTCGTGAAGTAATCCTGAAAAACAATAACATAGGGGCGTTTCTCACCTACGGGCGATATATTGACGATGTCTGTGGCAACAATTTCAAAAGGGTGTGTTGGTTGGATCGGTAATAGTGGTGGAGGCAAAAATCGGCCAGAGCCGCCCCCAAAGATCAATCCAACTTTTAAAATACAACAAGTACCTAGGTTTTGCTTCTCAGGTTCTTTCCTTTATTCAATGCGCAACATTTTACTTTGGACTGCCCCTTGCATTAAACAAATATTTTCTGTCTCAATAACTTCATTATTTGAAAATTAAGTAGCTGTTAGCATTCGTTTATTGCTGTTTGAAATTAACCATAACAATGACCCATCGCCAATGAAAGTTGAGCAGATTAAACAACGACGAAGGTGCAATTGACTATTTTGATCAGCATATGGCAGGTAGTGATAGAACTCACAATTTTCCGAAATCGTCAAACCTTCTTTCATTACAAAGTTGTAGACGGATAATAAATTTATTTTATATAGTGTTTGCATACAGTCAATAATTTTATCAATAGTTTTTCGATTATAACTGACTTATCAAACGGGGATTTCTTCCGAATGGGCCCATTATTCTGGAATCTATTGAAAAATTGTCCATGAAAAAACTTAATAATTCGATAGTTCCACATTCGTTATGTCGGTCATCACTCTATGAATTCTTTTAACAGACGATATTTTGACACATACTAGAGCGAATTCGCTATCGAAAATAAGACTTATACTTACTGCAACGTTGCATTTTAGGGTGGACGTTTATTGGATAACCTGTCAGCCTGCAAATTAACATGTTGGTGATCTCTCCGAGAAGCTTGGTGATTCCACAAACTTTCGGATTTTACGTTCATCTATCGCCATAGAATCACTCGTTTTCACGTTCCTCTTTTTTGTCTAATTGATTTCATGTTACACGAAAAGTTTTTCAACGCGAAAAAATATTGCTAGGTACAATTCTATCACGTGGCGATTCTAATAATCCTGCTAGGAGAACTAAAAGCTCCTTTCGCAGCTAAATTGGTAAAAATTGCGTCCGCTGTATGTGCAGATCCTGTGGCTTTGCTAAGCTACAAAGCATGAGAAAAATCGATAGCCAAATGACGTCGAAAGATAGCTGAAGGGACACCACGCCACAAACATTTGTTTCTGAGCAACCCAAAAAATGGCATACTTGCCGCACTGTTTTTCAACTGTTTTTCTGTTTTCCCGCTCGAATGTTGATTCATACACGATGATCGACTGATAAAAACAATCAATAATTTTTGGTGTGTTCGTCATTCTGATCGAATGACGTCACTAGGCAAGTTTTGTTGTGAATGGTTTTTCAGTCCTCTTGATTCAGCATTGACGTCATTTTCGTCTCGTAATTAGATGTTTTCAATACAGCTGTTGTTCTTGTACAATTTTAAATCGAATATTAGACAACTTATGTATTGAAAGAAGTATGATCTAGTTGGTTCAGGAAACGCTCGACTTATGTTCCTCGGATCTGAGTAATCTTCCGTCATCTGATTATTTTCATACATCGGCTTGAGGGCTTAGGGACATAGACTTCGACCAGAAAGCTTTTGACCTGGCTGTCCAAACAGTGAATTTTCAAGTCAAGCAGAAACTTGTGTCCCAATTCCAGTCAAGTGGGATCAATCGATAGATCTCGTTAGAGTTGAAATTTAAGTTAATTCTCCCCATATTTTCCTAGCTGCGTATGATTTCTCCTACTTACCATAAATATTTTGTAAATTTGAAAAAGCGGTTAATTTGAAAAAGCTAGATGTCATATCTGATGAAGTGCTCCAAACATAGATAATGCCGCTGCCCTGTCATTTTTTCGATAATAACAAAACATGAAAACTCTGGAGAAATATTTTTTTGTACTTTTACGACCTACAATAAATCTTTGATATTCACATCTAATGGCTTTCACTGAAACACATAAAACAAGAAAAAAACTTCGTTAGAATGACGAAGAACTTTTTCAAATGATTTGATTTCAACAAGTCCTAACTTTCCATCACTAACCCGACTCACATATAGTATAACTTCCGTTGCTAACATCTCCTGAGGTCGAACATAGACACTGGCTGCCCAAAATTTCATAAAAAAAGCTACAGTGGAATCTAATTCAACTGAAGTCAATCCAAACTGAAATTTTCAGCTTTTCAAAAATGGGGCATTTCTGGTTCAAGCCAAGTGGTTTCACTTTTTCATGTGACAAAGGAGAAGATTTGTTCGCTGCAGGTAGGGTCTCAGAGTTTTCACGAAATATGAACCACAGAAGACATTCGAGTAGATAATAACTTTTGCAATTCATGATTTGTTGCATAGGACGAATTTTTTATGTGGTTCACTGAGTCCTTATTGTGTTTTGGGTCACTGTTAAGATGCTGCTGACAGAAGATTTGCAAAATAAGTCAGAATCTACAGACTCTATTTACACCGAATTTAACCCCCCCACACATTTAGAAACAAATCAATTCGACTTAAGAATTTAGATTTCATTTTTAGAATTTCATGCATTTTGTCTTTTTATTACTTACTATTGCCTTATCATGTTTATTGATCGGCGTTTCGCCCAAAGGCGGTAGGGGCGGTGGAGGTCGCGGTAGCAGCGGTGGCCGCGGCCGTGGCAGCAGCGGGAGTCGCGGAAGTTCGGGTAGAAGCAGTAGCTACAGCAGCAGTCGAGGATCTAGCGGTCGATCGTAAGCATAGTTCTTTCTACATCAGATCAGATGAGCTCTCCATATGAGTAACTGAGGTCCCAAGACTTTGCCAGTCATACAGCCAGCCTTGGTATTTCATTCGCCACGGGTTCCCATCATCCGTGCAGTTTGTTAAATCCTAGTCAGAATGGCATCGAATCCATGATCTTCCAGCTTTAAAGTTTTAAATGGCACTCATGAACCAAAAATAGCAAAAACTTGGCGCTTTTTTCCCTCGACAAATTCCTTAATTTTAGACAATGACCTTACTATTAAAGGGATACTCCGACTCTTTCCCTAGATATTTGAGCTCCATTAAACATGTGCGGGTCTCCTATGCCTCAATTTAGGATAAGGGTTTCATTATTGGGAATCTACATCTAACTCACTGAAACACATTTTTGTATCAATATTTGTTGTACTGCCTAAAACTTTTTTACATCGTTGACAACAACAATCTACACCGTGGCCCCACAAAACTCTGGTGGTAAGGCAAACCGCACTGATGCACGTTCCAGTTGAATTGTGAACTATCGTTATGAGATAATCAGAAATGGTGTCAGATCATTGCATCTCATATTATTAAAGGCAAGAAATCTGATAGAGTAGGACATGCTATCTCCATGATGCCCACAGCGTCAATCTGTAATGATATTAAAATAAATGGCCTTTGAAACTGAGTCTTTTACGAATTACAAGCCTTGCAGAGGAAAAAACGTAAGATCGTGAATAGAATCTGTATATAAGCCTCGAAATGTTGTTGATTCAACATGAAAATATTCAGAAGAAAATTCCTGTTTTTTAGCTCTAAATATCGCTGAAGGTGGAGCAAAGAAAAAGGAGAGGAAGGAAGTTGGAGCAATCTCAGAGCAACTAGGAGAGAAGAAGACAGATGGATGACAAAATTAAATAATCATAGCTCACACAATATCTGTTCAAAAAAATGCGTGACAAAATTTCAAAAATTCATAAAATCAAAAAATTCATTTTCTTAAAACTTAAAATCTTACCCTCGAAACGCAAAATGTCAGCATGCACAGGAAGCTGAATAACAAAACGTTATTCATTGCATTTCAGATATAGTGGTCGAATCGGGAATGGCCGATCAAGCACAATCGTCAGTTCCTTGGCCGGCGGATACGTCGGCTACAAATTGGGCAAAATTTCTAGTAGGATAACTCACGGTCATTATTCTACGAGTTCCTACGGTAGGACTTATTATTACGGCAGTCGATACTATAATCAGCCAACGGTGAGTCACACTATGAAATTCTGTGTCATGAGTCGCCTATTTACGAGTTCAAAGTGGTTCCGAAGACCTGTGACAATCTTTATCTAAATGCACATCTGAGATTCCGTTGTTTTGCACTCACTATCAGAATATACTTTTGTATCATTACAGGGGTTGCTCAAAAGTTGTAAGACTGTGAAAGAGGAAAAAGTGCAGCTTCTGCTGATTTTCAGGTAGAAAAAAACAGGACTTCGATGAACCCATATTAAAAAAATGTTTCGCTAACCTAATCGACATGTAATCGTCATTTATGGAGACCACGAAGCTTATCATAGCAGAGCAAAAAGCAACATGTATTCATATAGGAACTTCTGTCGTTGTATTGCAGTTTGACCCTGGAAGTGAAGTTTGCATGAAGGATCTTAATATTAAAAAGAATCTGTTCATTTGACGTGCCATTTCTGATCATTTCGGTTCTAATTTGGCTGAGCATGTTCAGAACAGGGCCCGGTTTCATCAGAGACTTTAGCTCCAGCTGAGCTGCAGCTTGTGCTGTAGCTTAACTCTATATGTTATAACATTGCCGTTAACCTGTAGCTCAGCTTAGCTTAACTCATGCACACAAAACATATCGAGAAAGTTAAGCTGCAGCTGAGCTGTAGCTTAACTCTGTATGTTATAACATTGTCGGGTGCAGCTCAGCTGCAGCTTAACTTTTCCGATATGTTTCATGTGTATGACTTAAGCTACGGCTGAGCTGCAGCTTAACGACAATGGTATAACATATAGAGTTAAGATACAGCTTATGCTGCAGCTCAGCTGGAGCTTGAGTCTCTTTGATTAAACCAGCCCCAGGTTCTTACACTTGCCTGCAGATGAATTGAAAGTGCTCTCATTAAAAATTTTCATTAAAATTTTCATTAAAAAAGATTTCATCAAACAGATTGGAAAAAAGTCTAGGAAGTATCTTGGTAGTCTTTTTGGTCGTGCGGACGATTCAAAAACGTATCATAAGATTTTAACCCATTTTGTACAAAAATTAAAATTGTTGATTAGAATCTTACGATTATTGTCTTCTTCTATGTGATTTTTCGTGTCACAGCGTCTATTATTATTAAAAAATGCGAATGGCAAGCATGAACCTGATTCTCCAACGTGTGAACTGCTTTGAGCAATGTCAGTATTTAAATTTTTGTGCATTCACTCCCTTTTTAGTCCAATCAATATGACACGTGTATATATGAAATTGAACCAAATGACCAATATTTCGATTTGACTTACAACGATACAGGATCCCGAGTTACCGAAGTTATCTATCAGTGAGTTTAAAAAAATTTTCATCGCTGTTTGAACTAATGATATATTTTCTGTGTTTCTTGCAGATGTCGTGCCGCCAACGAAACTTGCTGCGATGGATTGGATTGTTGCCCTCGATCTTGGTCCGTGTCATCTTTGTAAGTTTGCAGATAGCGGATGGATGTAGTTTACGAGAGGTTACGTTCAGCGTTAGTCCAAAAAGTTTTTACTAAATTAGTTCCTCCATTGTCGAATTTTCAGTTTCTTAGATCAGTTTTTCATTGTATGGCGGGAGCGATTGTTTCGCATCATATTTTAATCGAAAGTTTTCGAGTTCATTCATGGCCTAATCATTGTATTCTGACAGATAAGGAAATTGTATTTTTTGCCGACAACGAGCAGTCTAAACTACTAGTTTTTTCAATGTCATATCAGCTTTCGATGTTAAGCACAGACCGCGAGCCAATGCAACCACTTTTCTCCAATTTTTGTATACTTTTATGTCCCAAAAATGATTGGAAATTTGACAGGATTCTAAATGCACTGAATATTGAAAAAACAGAGTGCTATAATACCAAATATATCAAATCAATCAACTTAACAGAATGAGGTTTTCAAATTGGTTTACAGAATCAGTATAGTGATCAGCAGAACTTTACCAACCGTCTTTCTAGTATGGTCAACAAAACAATGGAGATTTAGCAAGCGAATCCGTGATCATCTTGGCTTAAGCTTCATTCGTTAATTTTACTGATTACCGACAATCAGTAAGTGATGTCAGAAGTTTCTGTTTTGTCAGATTTTCTAATCATCTTCCATCGAAAAGTTTCAGATAATCAAACGTTCGGACAAGAATCATCGAATGCAGTGATTTTTCGGTATTCGGATTGAGAACTTTCAATGATGATGGAAGTTTTGCCGAAATTTATATTGAAAAACATCTATAATCTGTTTTTTATAATAGATTAGAAAACTGGTACTGAAAATCGTCCGCACCAAGCTTTTACTGTAGAATTTTTACGCAAAAATTATTCACATTAGTTGATTTGTGGTCCATTTTTTAAAATGAACTTCTGGACGCTAAAAGCTATTCACACAAATAATGAGCAATCTGCGCACGCGGCCACCTTTCGTCTCACGTAGACTGTAGCGAAAAACAAGAAAATGTGGCTTGCACATGATCATCTCCCATTCACGGATTTCTTTGGATCTTTCTGTATTCTGAGGCCCATTTGAAAACATTTACTTTTTTCTTTAGCTGACTATTTAGCACTAAAGAGAACGACTGAAGAAAAAATATTTCGGCATAAGATGTATGCAGGTTTATTTAACTGCTCACGGATATTTACAGATAGTTTTGTATTTAGGGGTAAATTTCAATGAATGGACTGACTGTAGCTCAAGCACTTCGCATTGTCTTTCTTGAAAGAACTTTAAGGTGTTGACCAGCACAAAAAAAATCGGAAAAATTATTTAGATTATTATCCACAATCCAAGATGTTACCTATAATTCTCAACTGGATTTTCTTTGTGAGGTATAAACAGCACGGTGGAAAGAAGTAGATTAACCAACAATATGACTCTAAAATCAGCTGACTATGGGGACTCGAAACGTTTTCTTCCATTATATCAATGTTTCTCGAAGATTTTTGGCTCTTCCGAAAAGCCAATGAATAGTTCTTGATAGAGAATCTGAAATGATGTATACATTAAAAGACCGCAATGTAGAACCTTCCAAGTCGATTTCTTAATGAAATGCAGAGAATTTAAAAATTATAATTTGAATTTTTTTTGTCAAATGTCGAATGGTGCCATGACTCGGTTTATACAACTTCAGTTTCATTTTGAGATCGAGATGAACATGTTTTTTTCGTGAAGTTTCCTGAACTGAAAATTGTGAGTCGAATTCATTGTTATCCAGGAATTTTACGTCCGGAATTTCGGAGATTGTTTCGTGATACTAGAATATCTAATGTCCAACAAACAGTATGATAACATTTTAGGTTACTCTTCCAAATCGTTTGATTAAGGTAATATTTTTTACCTGTTCCCTCTTTTAATGTACTGAATCTTCAATAATTTGTAATGGTTTAGGTATGTGGGTGGTATTGTGCTTGGATTCTAGCTACAAGTAGCGTTATGAGGTTGGTCTATAGATGTTCCTGACCTCTCTCCTAGCACACACACACACTCGTCTAATATGCAGCAAATTTATTAAAGTAAACGACTAACTCGTACATACACAAAATTGACCTACTGAACGAAAACGAAAAGAAATATGCATCCAAAATATTCAACATAATATAAACAAAATAGGCGATATGAAACAATAACAAGGACGGAGAAAATTAAGCTTATATTACAACAGAAATATAAGTACAAACGAAAATATAAACATAGGAAAAAGACGAAAAAATGCAAATAATGAAAATATACAGGATGTCTCAAATATCTTACAAATTTAATCGCCTGCAATACAACAACATTATGATAATATCGTTTTTTGAACTGAGAACATAACTCGAGACGATAAAAAATGGTGGACTGATCGCGTTAACTCTCCCAGACGGTCAATTTCAAATTGGCCAACTACGACTGCAGCAATATTCCAAAAAAATTGCATTGTTATCACTGCCATCTAAAACATGGAACAAAAAAGTTTCAAGACTCGAATTCCATCTCAGCCTAAAATTTCTGGGCAAAACGGATGAATTTTTGTCAGTAAACAAGTTTTAAATTTCGTACAGGAGCATTTCACAATCATCATGTCGAAAATTATGACACGATATCTCGCTGAACAGTTCCATGTAACTTTATTTCATAAGCTGAAACATCGTCAATGTTTACCTTCATGTGTAAAACAACGCCTGAAAAGCTAAGGCCGGTTTCATCAAAGAGACTCAAGCTCAATTTGAATTGCAGCTTAAGCTGTAGCTTAGCCCTATATGTTATATCACTTCCGTTAACGTGCAGCTCAGCTGCACCTTAACTCATACACACAAAACATATCAATAAAGTTAAGCTGCTGCTGAGCTGCACCTTAACGGCAACGAAAAAAACATATAGAGCTAAGCTACAGCTTAAGCTGCAGCTCAGCTGGAGCTCAAGTCTCTTTAATGAAACCGGCCCCTGTTCCAAAATATTGAGAATACTAAAAACATGATTCAAAAATCGCACAAAAAGTGTCAAACAAAATTTTCCTGGAATGATCTGCAAGCATGCTCGAAGAGTCCTAGACTAGTTGACGATTTAATGGAAACGAGGATTTTCTAGGATTTGTGATAACACCTGGAAAAATTTTAGAGTGATAGTCATTTATTCAAATTTGATCCTGTGTCAAAGATTTGAGAATGATCGAAAACGTTCAGCTCGGATTAATAATGAGTGATAAATTCTTGTTCTGCTGTTACGATTCTGATTAAGAAGACCGATAATCCTTATAGTCGACAATAACGGACGAATTTCTACTTACCAAAATAAAAACGACCACATCGGCTGGGAGGATCTTCCGATAATGGTTGCTGTGTAAATATAACTTAGTGAAATCAAGGCGTTCAAAATTGACTGATGTAATTATAATCCACTGTGTTAAACGGCTACAATCGGCCTCGGCCAGAGAATAATTGCAAGCAAACCTGATCAAGGGTGTGTTGATCTTGCATGGAAATGCGACTCTGAATACGATCTAATAGTCTGTGGAAAGCATGCAGTATTTCACATTTCTGCGATATCCTGATGATCTAAGCGCACGGACCAACAAATTTGCACGCCAATTCAGCTATAACCTTTGACAATTCTTGTTTTGAAAAATTTGACAGCAGATCATTCATTTTAGCGATTATAATAGCAGTAATTATTTTTGTCAATTCTAGATAGATTCAAAGACATGTTATGAAATGCAGAAACTACAGTTGAGTCATTTTCTTTGGATCATGATCACTCGAAGCAACTATAAACTTTTCGAATTTCCAAATTTTCACTTGAAAATTTGAAAAATGTGCAAGTGGAAAAAATTTGACTCTGTTGAAATGACACGATGTCGAAAATCAGTGTTCTCCTTTTCTAAGCATAATGATCATCTTGTCCATTATCACGGGCACAATTATTCTGGTCTGCCTGCTACAAAGACACCAAAAACGCAAGCAGCAAGCAATGGCCGACGCAACGAGGCAATACCCATCGACCAGCACCTACGTCTATCAAAACGTCAGCGGCGGAGGACCAATGCCCCCTCCTACGGTAACCCATGCGTGCCCGTCTTACTACTACACCCGCCCTGACGCCGCGACGTTGATGCCTGCGTACGCGGCGGCGGCGGCGTCTACACCCACCCACCAATCTATGCCTGCTTATCGGCCGGCGTTCGGGGGCGGGGCGACCAACGATTTCGTGCCCAGCTATCAATTGGTGGCCGGCAACGGCGGTGGGAGTATGCCACCACCGACGGTGAATTCGCAAGACAATCCGCCACCCTACGGTTTCGTTGTGAAAAATGCGTAGTTCTGTAAAAAGAAAAAACTTTTAAAGTTTTCATTTGCATGTCATATTAAGGGTGTCGCGAAATTTTGTTCCGTTCAGATCCTGACCCAGTGAAAACTAAACGCTGGATCTCGAACAATCGGAATAATTCTTGACATTGTCACATTTTTGCAACATACTTGCTTTATGATGTATGAATATTAACTGCGTGAATTCATATTTTCGGGAACATTGTGTCAAAGTTTCATATCAAATTACGTGCGGACTGTACAACGCCGCCAGGGTACTCTGTTCACCCAGGCCATGAAAAATAAGTTGATCTTCATATTGTTGTTCGTTTGCAGATTTTTGTACATAGCGCTTTCTGCTTGATTTTTAAGATTATGATGGAAAAGCTCTTGTCTGCAAGAAGTAGTAAAAAACACTGAAGGAAGCTCTCTCGGGTAATTAAAATTCTCAGAGATGTATTGATAATTGACTGGAAAACCTGAATCCAGATTTTATGATTACTGTACCATAGCCAATGCAATAGTGTTGTGGATAACACCTGCACTTGAGGTGCTCATTTGACATCTCGAACCCTAACCTGACGTTAGCTGACAAAATTGTCCCGATGTATTCGAATTTTTGTGAATTGATTGTCATATATTGTTGCAATATACACGTTTATGGCTTTAAAGTTTCGTTGAATTAACCAATCGTTGTAGCTTCTTACACCGCAGGCCGAGTTGAGACAATTTTCAAGGAAAAAGGACAATCATTTTTGTTCATTTATTTCCAAAAAGCTTTGGCGATGCAAAGTGCAGGCAATAAGATACATTGATTTCATCGTGTAGCACAAATTGAACATTTTTGCAGGTTACTACACTCACATGTGGAAAAATGTATTGACTTACAATACAGATTTTTCATTTTCTTAAATATTTTTTTTGCGTCGTCGAGGCCCATACGAAAAAAGTGGACCACACCAGTGATTTTAGTGAGCCAAGCTGAACAATTTTCGCTTATTTTTCGTCTTGCCACTAACCGGTATTACTCGAAACATTTTCGTTAGATGTCATTTAATTTATGTTGTTATGATGCGTCCCATGCAGTTGCAATTAATAGATAGTTTGATATTTTCAGGTTGAACTTACAAGGAACCGCTTCTGAGAAAGCTTTAAGTGGTGACGATAACATCGTTATAAAAGAAAAATCAACAATCCACAATTTAAAAAGCTTTTGAATAATATTGAAGAGCAAGCGAAAATTTGTGAGACCTGCAATCAACGCTAAGAACTTTTTGAGTAAAAGTTACAGTAAAAATTTTATGTAAACTGTTTTGAAGTCAGTTCTTATTTATGTCATTTATCATTTTACGAGCATGTAACATACCTGCTAAAGCAGTACTGTAAATATGTAGCATACTGTATGTGATAGACATTTATTAAATATTATTTCATTTTCGTATTTTATCGTCTCAAGGGTGTCTGGGATTCACACCCAAACATTCCTCTAAAATTATGTGAAGTACTTTATTTTGATCCGTTCACACCCCCGTAGCCCAATTAAGATGCCCTAATTAATTTGCACAAACGGCAGCTGTTCCCCTAGAACCTACACTAAACTACACATTCCACAGCTACCGTAATCCCCCGTAAAAATCGTAAACAACACCTGCATACAGTAAAATACGTAGAAACCCCGCCAGACAGTAGTCTCGAGTGTAATGGTAGCGGCGGCCCCACAAAACATGTGTAGACAGAGAAACCGATACAGGAAGCATGCACAGAAGCACAGAGGTGTGGCTAGGCCCACCGTAGAAAGCAAGCAAAGCACGAAAAGCATACAGTACCAGGAAAGCATTAGAAAGGCGTAACTAAGAAAGCATAAAAAGCGTAGCAGGAAACGATGATTGGCGGAAGAAGATGAACAGAAGCTCGACCTCCTGCGACGCCCAGGGAGTGGCCAAAAACGTCGTATAAAAGAAGAAGCAAAGCATGATTTTATTATTATTGTAGTTTCCAATTTTCGACTTCCGCGCCCCCGTATTTGCAAGCGTCCTTTTTTTATACTGAGAGCGAGTCTCATTTTTATTCGGAAGCAGTTAAGCCGTGTGTACTCGCCGCGTTTATCGTTCATCATTGTCGTATCGACGTCTAAAGCAGCCGTCGATTATTGTAAAGCCGTATCGCCCCGTATTGTACCGCCCGCGCCCCCTTTATTCCTGCCGTAGCGACCTTTGGTTGAAAGTAAAGTACCTCACACAAATCTGGTCGTTACAAGCATTTCGTAAAACCAGACAATAGGCATAATTGCGATTCATGAGATGGAATTGTAATTTTAATTGATTCCTTGGTTAATGCTGACGTGCTTGTTTTTGACAGCATAAATGCAGGAATAAGATTATTGAGAATTGTGTTCCATACGTTACAAGGATTGATGTTGAATTTATGTATCATTGTCAAAAGTATAAATTTACTCATGCTTAATGAATAAATGTTTACATATTTTCCTTATCATATCTTTTAAATAAATTATTTTGCTTGTGCCCCTCTCTCTCTAATTCGGTTGATTTTTTCTAATGTCTCATCATTTTCTTCCAACTAATCAAAGAGGAGCAAAACATGGCACCGACGAAAATTTCGAGACTTAAGCTGTGTTCGTTGCATTATGTTGCCTATTGACTATTCGTCCAAGAGGACTGCTTTTTCTCATTTTTCATCAACAGCGTAAAAGAGCTTCATTCTAGAAACCAGAAGAGAAAATTTTCTACGATGTTATAAGGCGTCTTTCTTGTTTTATATAATTTGATGCGTTGGGAAGCAACAATTTTCTCATAGCTGTGCTTTTCCATTTTTTATCAAATTAGAATTTTCTAGGCGTTTAATGGAGAATTCTTTCCGGGGACGAAATTTGGAATCTATGCAGATTTATTTGAAATGTTGTCAGAGAATAGTTTGCTCTCATTCTAGCTGAAAGTCTACTCATAGACTTTGTTCTACCATCAGGAAGTCTGGATATTTGGCATACTTTGACTGTCATTATAAACATGTTGCATTGCCCTTTCTCTTGAGTAACATTATTAAAAGGTTCTTTATTCGGAGATATTTTCTCAGTCATATTCAATCACGGGTGTTCAGTAATTACATCAGGTTTCTACAGTTCCAAAAAGTCACAAAGAAAATAAATTTGTAAGGTTCCATAGCCCTTAGACATTGTCGGCACTTTTCAGTACCATCCACGGAATCGTATCCTTTCACTTAGGATAGATTTTCGATTTTTAAGGAATGACTCAGCAGTGGTTCCTGCACCAACGAAAGTATTAATTGAATTCTTTAGAATCCAGGTAGTCTCCTGAATTTTCGATAGATACAGGCTTAAGACTAAAAGAATGACATTTGAAAAATATGAAGGAGAAACTTTGAGAAAGTACTGTAGTTCAAAGTTGACTGTTTTATGCCTATGTTAGAGATGGGGCTATATGAAGCTTACCCTTCACAATCACTCTAAATTAACGCTCCTAACTTTCATTAGTTATGATATGATGGATATGCAAGTGTGCCTTTTGTAAGCTGTATCCGGTTCTGTATCTTTTAGGCCCCTGATACCAGTGAATCAATTCGGCACTACTCAATGCAATTTCCCGTTGCAGTTCGAGTTGAATTTGATAACGAGAAAATCTAGCATGCTGATCTTGTATCACACTGTCATATAATCTCGTTGCTATTGATGCGAACTCTGATTAAATTTTTTGTACGGCGGAAAATTGGGAATAATGGTAGCTGGTTTCCAATTAATTCTGATGCTCATTTACTTTGAAATATAGTGACAGTGACCGCAAGTAAAGTACAAGTATCAGGTTCAAATTTACACGTATAGACAACTTGTTATTCTAGCAAAAACGCTGAATTTCATAAGGAAAACAGGGAGACAAAAAAAATCAACGATATCGGCTTGTCTACTTTTGATTGGGATGGAACTGTATTGATTATGCACTATTATTTTGATGCTTTTGTCAGGTTATTGAATAAAATTAACAGTTTGTCTGTTCACCATCGTGAACGGAAAATTTTTTTCCAATTAACTGAAGTAATATAGCTTACAAATTTTTCTGTGTTGAACTTACTTTCGTCGGTTAGCTGCATCTACCATTTAAAAATAAATGACCATCATTCCCGTATGTTCCACCCGCATTTATCTTCAAATCTTACTCCTATTAGACCAAGTGATGCGAATATAGACCGAGGTAATTTTCTTATCAGGAAGAATCACCAAAGCCGAAAACAAAAAGCGGTCTCTATTTTAATAGGCTCGACTGGGCTTACTTGGGAAAGACAAAAAAGCATATGTATTCTTATTCCTTAGCATAACTGTTCCATCTGTTGTGGATAACTTTCTAGTTTTTTGTTTTCTCATGTTACAGATACTGTATAAGTTGGCGAACAGAATTCAATTCTGATTATTTTGCAGAAGGCGTAGTGAAATTCTAGTACGGTGGTAGAAGGTAATTTGTTCGTAGAAGCAGTTCTTTATTCTGTTTTTACACAATCAGATATTTCTCCGTTTTGATCAATGCTCAAAAAGAGAATTCGAATGTTGTAGAAATTTAGCTACTATGTCGACACTTCCTCTTGTTGGAATTTTATTCGAAATGATTGGACTAAAACGTCTACGATCAGCACTTCTGATCAATCTACGAGTAGTAGAAAATTTGAAATGAGCGTAATTTACATTGGATTCCTAAATCAAAACCAAATGATATTATTTCATAGTTCTTTTCTAAGCTTAGAGTCCATGCATTTGCTATGACAAATGTTTTCGTCCTAAATTTGCATTTCCATGGTTGAGCATTGTCATGCATACATTTTCCGTGCTACATTTTATTTTAGCTCGCCGAACTTTTCACGACAACAATGATATTTGGATCCGAACCCACATTTTTTCAACGAATTTTAACGTTCGTATACAAATTTACAGTAATGAGCGCATTTTTCGTCGTATTTTTCGTGTATTTCTTATTCAAAAAATATATACCGAGCAAAACTGAAATTAAATTGACCGACGTCCGAGATCAAAACGGATTAGATCAATTATCTATGGACGCCGAAGATGACGACAAATATTTGGCTGACGAAAACGATGCATGTGATCATTGCGGCGCTAACGGACACAGCGGGGAGCGCGAAAATCAAGAAGAGGAAGAGGAAGAAGAGGAGGATGAGGAAGTGGATCAAAATCAGTTAAAGAAAAGAGCTCAAGTTGGCATTCGAGAAGTAACGGTCGAAAAAGTTGGACAACCAACGGTCCCTGACCGAAGACCCCTTGCTACTAAAACTTACAGCGAAGAAGAAAAGCTTTTGGCCAAACAAAGAATTACAAAAATTATAGGCCAAAAGTTATAAGTGAATGCATGTTGAATTATTTATGTATGTTACATAGAACACTTCTGGGACGAAAAATTGAGTACGTTGAATTATTGAACAGAGTGACAAATAGTGAATTTTTCGATTTTGTGGACCAGTAAAGCATAAAATGTCCAGCTTTACAAGCGAACACAATGGCCATGAATGTTTACAAGTGGGAGGCACTGTTCTGATGATAAATATTGACCAAAATTTGCTTGTATAATCAATCCTTCCCGCGTTTGGCTTACATGAATGTCGTTCTCAATATAATCACAAGAATCTGTTAGAAAATTTTTTATTTCTGCATATTTATCGCATTATTCACTCATTGTCAGAACTGTACACAAGTTTACAAGTGTAAACATTTTGAGTGTTGTGTCTTAAATGTACTGTAGAATTTTGAGACGCGGCAATTTTTCACCGCGTCGCCACTTCGCCAGCAGTCTTTTTTTTGTGCCAAAACCAGTGTTGCCAAGTTAGGGGGTTTCCCCAAATCTAGGGGTTTTTTGATTCAGGGGTCTATAGGGGTTTTTTAGGGGTTTTTTATATTTATTTTTGAGGTTTTGGGGGTTTTTCAACGAATTCGCTTCACTGTTTTTTTCCACGAACTTTTTTCCACAAATGTGGAAAGGAAAGGGGTCAAATTTTTTTTCCACATGTGGAAAAAAATTTTTTTCGTCTTAAAATCCTCGTTTTTTTGGCTTAAAAATGCTCACAGACACTTTATCGCACTGTTTTTGAGCTTTTTCAAGCCTTCCGGTATTTTTAGAGAGTTAATTCATTAAAATTGGAGAAAAAATTGAAATGTTCGACTTAAAAGCCTAATCTACAAGCATTGTTGAACAAATTTTCTAGCAAACTATCCAAGAGCATAATTGACTTGAATTACACAAGAAATCAATGGTTAAGTCCTCTATGATGACAAGTGAAAGCCCAAAAAAGATGGTAATCTTTCCGGCGCGAAGCGCCTGAAAATTTTTTGGGTATATTGACATTCTGGAATGCTGGAAAATCAATTTTCCGAACATTTATTTCAAGAATTAGATTCCAATTTTGTGTTCAAGAGTCGTAATTTCTAGAATTTTAATTGAAAAATTTTAAAATCTGTAATTTATTTGTAAACTCTCATGAACTTGGTCGAAAATATATGAGTAAGAAGAGTATAAATTTCCGAAAGATATTTCCAAGAAGCTTTTGAATTGATTTTACGTTAGCAAAGAAATAATCGCATCATAAATCATAGAGACTCGACGTGTATTGATCTTTCTCAAAAGGAAAAAATGCGAGTCTTCATTAAATATTATGATAAAATGTTGAAGATTACCAATTAAAACATAAGATACTACGTTTAAGATGATGAAAACTATTAAGGTAAAGTGGGGTAACTTTGGTCAAAATCGAGTCAATTCGACTTCTCCAACATATAACTTTTTATACATGGGGAATTCGTAAAAATGTTTCATGGAACTCATATGTCAAAAATGTCAGACAAATCGATTAAACACATCATTTTATAAGTAGCATGCAGATTTAACGTACCATTGATCGTTGAAAAGAGCTCACTTTTTGACCAATGTTACCCACCATGGTGGTCAACTTTGGTCGCCATTATAATTTCTGTTCAAGTTACTTTTTCGACAAGTAAAATCGTTATATCTAACCACAGATAGAACGTAACAAAACAAATTTTGGACATGAGGTAACATAGCTATCGACCTTTATTGTCACAAAATTTCAGCTGAAAACGATGAATATCATCAACAGCAAAAAAGTTTTCGTAAATCTACTCCCAGCTGTCCCTATGGTGGGTAACTTTGGTCAATTGACCTAAAAAAGTACCTGACGTGAAAAATATTGAGTTATTCAGATACAGCAGGTTAAGAGGTACATGAAAATATCAATATGGATGAAAATAAAAATATCAATCGTTCAAAATTTATTAACGAAAAAAAATTAACGTGTCGACCAATGTTACCCACCAATGGGTGGGTAACATTGGTCGACACACAAAAATATGAGGTACACTAAAACAATGATAAATGTGCATTTTCATGATCAAAATACATGATATTGACCAAATTCAAAGGAAGATTAATTGTTATGAGTAACACAAACTTGACAAATAAAATTACCAGTGGGATCAAAATCATCAGATAAACAGTTACCACATATCCACCCATCACATCCACAGCACGCCCAGTCTTTTTTGTACTTTTTCTTGTAAATTGTCTATTGAATACAGCAAATGGGACACACATTAGTGTTTCTAGCTTTTTTCGCTTCTTTCAATTCTTTCAGCTGAGCACTGACTTCTGGTTCCATCAAAGATTGGCTAAGCACATGACAAAGACGTTTTCTGGACTTTTTTGACTCGTTTTTTTCGCATGTACCATCTGGAGATACTTGATGACACTGGCCGTCATACGTCTCGATGGTGTAACCTCATTGATGGCTGATGCCAACGATGTGGGCATTTCTGAAAATTTTAGATATCATTCCTCTGTAAATTTTGTAACAAAAGTACATACTTTCAAACGTTGAAGTCGATGACGGAAAAGACAGCGCTGATAAATTTTGTTGTACTACAATTGTTGTACTATTATCTGCAATAATTTAGTATTTAATCGCATATAAATGTTCAAAAGTGTCTACAAGGTACCGTTTGATAGTGGACTGAATAACAAAGAAGCCGATGTATTTTTGGACAAGTTCAGTTTCTCTAAAAACAAATTATCATTGAGTAATTTAGTGTGGTTTTAGAAAATATACTTACTGTCAGATTACTTTGTTTTGTAATGTTCCATGTGGAATATTGTAAACACGAGATGCTGTTTGAATTTTTGACCCGTTTCGAACGACCTCGATGGCCTTTTCGAAATCTTCTGTTAAGTAATTAGTCAGGTATTTGCGCGCATCAGGCTTTCTTCTGTAATGCCTGACCATGTTGTGACGAACGTAATCGATGAAAATTATATAAAGGATAAAATAATTCGTCTGAAAAAGAAGTAAGATCAAATTATTATAAGTAGAAAAATGTGTGACACAAAAAATTTCAATTTGACCAAAGTTACCCGCCAAAATATAATGTGACCAAAGTTACCCGCCCTGACCAAAGTTTCCCGCCAACTGGCCAAAGTTTCCCGCTTTTGGACTGATTTTCCTGCTCGAAAATGGGTAGTTATTTTTTATACAAAATAGAAAAGAGAAACTCTCTAAAGACACTTAATAGTGAGTGAAAGTTTTGAGTGCAGCGGATGAGTGAAACCCAAATTTTTTTCAATTTGAAAATTTTCATTTAAAAAAATGGCAACTTTTTCGACCCACAAATTTCTCAATTTTATTTGGATTTCAATTTCCTTTCACAGTAACATGCACTGATCACTTAGACATTAGTGTGCCAAGTTGTATCTGCATATCTCACAGAGAAAAAATTCGGCGATGTTTCGAGCGAAATTGACCAAAGTTACCCCGTGGCCAAAGTTACCCCACTTTACCTTATAGATTAAGTGATAAATCAAGGTAGACATGATAAAAGCCGCGCCTGAGCTACTTAATGAATGATGATGATTATTAGAGTTATAACCGGCGCGAAGCGCCGGAAAATTTTGAGATTTGGACCTCCTAAAATGCACCAAAATGCATCTTTTCAATATGAAAACCCCAAATTTTTCTTCCACATTTGTGGAAAGACCTCAAAAAATTTTTCCACATTCCAGATTTTTTTCCACATTATAGTGCAAATGTGGAAAAAAAACAGTGATTCGCTTCTTTGATTGATTTTTTTCAACTAATTCGCTTCACTGTTTTTTTCCCCAAATCGTGCTTTTTCGGGAAAAAAATTCGGAAAAGGGAAAAAAATTTTGAGCTCTTTTCCCATTTGGGGAAGAAAATTTTGGGGATCGGATACAAAAAAGATGCATTTTGGTGCATTTTAGAAGGTCATAATCTCAAAATTTTCCGGCGCTTCGCGCCGATTATAGCTTTAATAATCATTATTATGCATTACTTAGCTCAGGCCAGCGTTTTTTTTAATTTTTTCCCAACTGGGGGGGGGGGGGGTTGGGGGGAATGATTTTGGGTACTGGGTTGGCCAAGTTGGGGGGGGGGGCCCAACCCCCCCAAGTACAGGTATGCTCAGGGACATTTGTGCCAATTGGCACAAAAAATTTTTTCACTCTAAAAACGTACTGAAAACCATAAAACTGTTTTGTGCCAAGAGTTATAACAATATGCCATGTTTTCGATCTAAATTGAGTCATTTTTTAAAGCTCAATTCGCACGTGCTTTTGTCATGTCCATGAGCTTTTCTGTCTTATTCATATTTACTCTTGTATTTCTGTGCATTTTCTTTCTTTCTTTCAAGTTTGATAAAAACTAACTAAAGATACTTTCACGGCATTCATTTGCATAAAAATCGTGCCTGCTTTATTTTCTCTAACCACGTCAACGAGATAAGAAAAACTGATCTAACAAACGGTTTCTATGATCCGAATAGAAATTGAATGCTGCAAAAATTCAGATATTTTTATAGACTTTTTGTCATGAAGTTTTCCTTTACATTTCGGCCTCCTTCCTAACAACTATATTAAAGATTAAATTAAGATGTCTTGTATGTCTATAATTGTTTTCTCCTGATAAAAGTAGAAAGTAGCTTCGCGGAGATTTTTGGTTGGTAGTTTTTTAAAAATTTTGGCCAAAAATTTCAATTTTTTTATTTGAATCAATCACCAAAAATATGAGTTTCGGTTCTCAATCCAACTGAATTAACAGAGGGAGAAAAGTTAACAATTTCTATTGTAATGTCATTGACAATCTCAAAGTCTGTTACGATAATACAAATAAATTATTCGAATAGAATCCGCTCGCGTTCGAGACAAAGGAAAGTAGCGAATATTAAATCCATTGACTCGGCGCAAAGCGCCGAGAAAATTTTGCGTTTTCAGCCCTTAAAATGACTAAAAATCATGGAAATTTATGCCTCGACCAGCAGAAAAATTTGTGCCAATTGACACAAACGCTCAAAATTTTTTGTGCCAAAAACCATGTTTTGGCACAAAAAAAACACTGGCTCAGGCGCGGCTTTTAGTAGCATGTCTACCTTCATTTATCATATAATCTATAATAGTTTTCATCATCTTAAACGTATTATCTCATGTTTTCATTGGTAATCTTCAATATTTTATCATGATAATTAATGAGGATTCACATTTTTTTCTTTTTGAGAAAGATCAATACGTCAAGTCTCTAAGCTTTTTGATGCAATTATTTCTTTTCTGACGTAAAATCAGTTCAAAATGCTTCATGGCAGAATTCAGGCAATATGTACATAATAGTGATTATTTTCTAAAATGTGCCAAAATGCATCTTTTGTGTATCCGATGCCCAAAATTTTGTCCCCCAAATGGGGAAAGAGCTCAAAATTTTTTTCCCTGTTCCAAATTTTTTCCTTCAGAGAACAACATTTGGTGAAAAAACAGTCGCTACAGTGATGCTTGCTCTGAAGTTGATTTTATGGATCTTGTTGGAATTTAAACATTTAGAGCCTCTGTTATCTGCAAATGTTGAATAAAGTTTCTATTGTGGTATCAATTTTGTGATTTTTATGTTTAGAAAGCGTTTTGGTCTCGTTATGTTTAGCATTGAAAATATGGCATTGGCATTATTTGAAATCGATTTGGCATTTTCCTGGCACTATTTTCTAAAAAATCTGGCATTCCCTAAAAATTTGATCCGGCAACACTGGGGGGTTGGGGGGAGGACCCCCAACTTGGCCAACCCTATACCTAACCCCCCAAACCTGGAAAAATTAGAAAAAATGCCTTTTTTGGAAAAATTTTCGACTTTTTCGCCTCCCCCCAAAAAATTTTGAGTTTGCCCTCCCCCCAACTAGTTGGACCTCTTACAGGTTTACAGGTATCTTACCTACTCGTATTTGACCCGAACGCGAACGTCCTTTCGAACATTTTCTCTAGATATTCGTAGTTTCGTCAATTTGAACTTCCTGAACAATTAAGAATTAATAAAATTTCATCAGCATTCTATTTCTTTTTGAGTCGTCGTAAACTATTTTCTTTCACATTTTTTCTTATCTCGTTGACATGATTAGCTGAAAAAAGGTTGGGCACGATTGCCACAAAAAATTAATGCGTTAAACGTAGCTTTAATTAGGTCTAATATTTTTATCAAACTTTTGGCCTAAAATCTTTCCGCAGTTTTCAGTACATGTTTCTAGTAGAAAAATTTTTGTGCCAGTGGAACAAATCTCTTTTGCCTTTTGTGCCAAGGGGCACAAATGTACGTGCACAAAAAAATGTCTGCCACGTCGCCTCCATCACAGGGTTTTCTTTGCCCACAGCAACCAAATTTCGGATTGTGCAACCAATTTTTTTCTTCCAAGTTGCTGACTGCTCTTCTGACCAGGTTAAAGGGTTTTCTGTCCGGAGATGCATTTTTAAGCGGCGTTTTAAGATGAGAAAAAGTAAAAATTTGGTTTCCATTCATTTATAATTTTTTATATTACTCTAGTGCGCGGTTAGAAAATGCCATTCTAGCTGATGCTTGTAGGTTTTATATCAACATTATTATGGATAAATGTTTGATCCTGTATTCTTTTTCGACGAATTTGATGAAAACTAACATTTTTCTCGGTCATTTTCCCAAAATCTATTTACAATCTTTTTAAAAATTTTGACTTTTATATGATTAAAACATTTTAAGTGTAAGACAATGCTAGAAATTTATGCCGGTTGAAGTAGAAGTATCCAAATTCTTAGTCGCTTGCCTAGTTTTTGGATTTTAGTTTGCCCGACTAAAAAATTCATTGAATTCAATGGAAAATTAAACCTTCTGTCTTAGAAATAAAAGTTGAAAAGACTAATTTTCCAGCAATCTAGAATATCAGGAGCTCAGAAAAATTTTCCGGCGCTACGCGTCGAACAAGTCACTCGTACCAACCTTTTCATTTTCTCTTCAAAACTTAGAAAATCGGGTTATAAAAGCCTAAAACCGGCGCGATTCGACTGAAATACAGGAAAACTTGTTTTGGTGGTTTTTCAGATTAAATTGATCTAATTTATTTATTTTAGAGTGAGCAACCAAAAATCCATTTGTGCAACCAAATTTTTTCCCCAAGTTGCACATTGCAATCGGGCCTGTGCAAAAGACCCCGCCGCCCAGGGATTTTTTTCCGCACAGTGCGGATTTTTTTTGATCGTGCGGAAAATTTTTGGTGAGTTTTCCGCACGGAACAGAAATTTTTTCATGTTTTAAGTGGTTTTTAATTGTGATGTGGAGCGGAAATTTTTCTGGCCGATTTCCGCAAAATGCGGAACGACCGGTGCGGAAAAAACCCTGCTGCCGCCCACTGTTTTTTTCCCGCCGGCCTTTTCCCCAAATGTGGGAAGGGTCAAAATATTTTCCCTTTTTTTCCCAAGTCGTTTTTTCGCTTGAAAATGTTCATAGACGCTTTATTTAAGCGTTTTTGAGCTTTTTTCAAACATCGTGTTTTTAGAGCCGTTAATTCATTAAAATTGAATGAAAAATATAAATTTTCGAGTTTAAAATCGAATTTTTAAGCATTGTGAAATAAATTTTCCAGTAAACTATCCAAGTGCATAATAACTTTGAATAACATGAGAAATTGACGGTTATGTCCTCTATTATGATGACAAGTGAGAGTGCAAAAAAGATGTTAATGTATTTCGCGCCGGATGAAAATTTTTTTGAGTATTGATATTCTGCGACGCTGAAAAATCAATTTTCGGAACATTCATTTCAAGAATTAGATTCGAATTTTCTGTTCAAAATCGTTATTTCTAATTTTATTATTTGGAGAATTTCAAAACCAATAATTTGTTCGTAAACTTTCATGAATTTGGCCGAAAAGATGTGAGTGAGAATAGTGGAAATTTGTGAAAACTACTTCCATGAAGTTTTTAACCCCATTTTACGCTGAGAAAAAATAATTGCTTCAAGAAGTTTAGAGAGTTGACGTGTTGATCTTTCTCAAAAAATGGAGAAAATGCGAATCTTCATTAAATACCAAGATAAAATATTGAAGATTACCAATTAAAACAGAGACAATACGTTTAAGACGATCAAAACTATTAAAGATTAAGTGGTAAGTAAAAGTACATAGACATGTTGGAAGCCGTGCCCGAGCTAGTTAATAAATAATAATGGGTATCAGAAGTTCCCAAGGTCGGAAATTCGAGTAGGGGTAAAATCGTAAATCGTAACGGTAATACTTCCCATATGCCGCGCGCCGTGACCTTTTTTTGCTCCCTACTTTGTTACAGTGATGGTGGTGTGGGTACTTTCACCACAAAACAATTCCCACTTATAAAAATGAATAATGCCCTGGCTTTTCATGTTTTTCATGCAACACTCAAAATTTTTCCGGTTTTCCTACCCCATTTTTCAGCTCTCAATCAAGAAACATGGATGTACTAATTACGCATAGAGAATGGTAAGACTTTTGGGTGAAAATTGTCGCGTCAATTGATTCCTGCAGAGTTCAAAAATCTGAGACAACATTTTTTTAAAACATTATTTGGACCAGTATCATCCATCAGGAGTATGAGCATATTCCATCGCTAATAAGGTTTGTACTAATGCTTCCAATTGGAAATGCTGATGCCGAACGTAGCTTTAGCATTATTAATCACATTCGGCTATGATACACAAGTTGGAAACCTGATACCATCCCTGCACTCATGGGCATCCGCGTCAACGGACTTCAGATGTCTCAACTCAAGGCAGGAAAGTATGTTTAAACTTGGGTGGAGAAATATAGTCATATGCGCTCAGAAGACTCAATGCAGAAGTGGAAAAAGGGAAAGAAGAGGATGGAGAAAAAGAATTTTAAGGACATTGGAGCGATTTTTTGAGATTACCTATTTGTCTTATAAATTACATATTTACATAACTGATTATTTGTTCTCTAATTCATATAGAATGATATTCTACAAGTAGTATATATAAATGTGCTGATATCCTTTCCTAAAAATCGCTATATGGCGCAGAAGTTGCAAAGCTTTTTCATAATCATCTGCTCAGTTAAATATGTCAAAAAGACCTGAGAGTATAATTCCTCTCAAGCACTTATTGTGCAATTTTTCTCTAATTACTATCCCCTACTGAGGATGAGGTCTACCAAAATATTTTGCAATAGTGAGCTGTTTTATGTACTTATTAGAAGCTTTTGTTTGTAGTTTTGTGAATATAATTTTTTGCATTCGGCAAATGATTGAAACATCATCAGTTTGGGACAGTGACAGGGATACTTTCTGGTTGAAAAATCCGAATTTTTGGTTGCTTGTATGATTTTTAAATTTTAGATGCATTTTTTAACATGTGTCCGAGTATGAAAAATGATTGAATTGAGTACAAAATTTGACCGCGTATCCAGTAAATTAATGCTGAAAAGATTCATTTTCCAGCCTTTCAGGATATCAAAATCAATAAAAATTCCTCCGATCGGAATTTTTTTATGACGGTTGCTGTTTCGCTCAAACTTATGAAACATCGTAGACTTCAAACTGATTTATAGCTGGTTAGCTGATTGAAAACATCAGCTCATTGTTCAAAAGCAGACATGCACGGCAAGAATTTTCCAGGGGGGTGGGGGTGGGTGAGCAAAAAAAAACAAAAAAAAGTTCTGAAAGCCTGTTTTTCATACAAAAATCATCAAAAAACCTGTCTTGGAAAAAGTTCAGGGGGTGTTTGACGATTTTTTTGGCCAGAGGGAGTGGCCAGGGTCTCAGGTATGGAGGTTTACCCACCCTACCCCCATTGTACATGTATGTTTTTAAGGTAAAGGAGTAGCCTCGTCCTGAAGTTTTAGGGGAGGGTCCGGCAAGTGCTTGAAAAAATTTTTATCGACAAAAAATAGACAAAACAAGCCTGTTATCAAGGAATTTATGCTTTAAAAATGATATTAAGTTTATGTCGGCGCAAGGCGCCACTTGTTAGCTGCCTATACGATTGAAAATTCTGAGAGGACTTTTCTCCCTCCCCAATTCCTCTATCTACAGTTATGTTCTCGACTGAAAAATTAAACTTAAATAAGTGTTGGAAAGATTCCTTTTCTAACGTTTAGATCTGAAAAATTTTTCCGGCGCTTCGGGCCGAAAGGAAGCATGCATCAAATCCAGTAACATAGTTCTTCAATTTGGCTGACCACAGAGATGTTAGCGCCCGAATGTCTAGGCAATTCAGTTTTTTGCTTCAGGCTTTTGTTGCTTTTTTTATATAGTCAATTCTGATATATTCTTATCATAATCTGGCCTGAAACACAAAAAATATTTTTTGCTAATTTTTACTAGATAACTGATTACAGAAATATGAGAATGTTCCAACAAATCTCAGAAAACATAAATGAAGAATATGTGGGTTTTTTAATGAAAAAACGACGTGGCGAAAATGGCGAAACAAAATTTTGACTTCTGCGAAATAGTGGAAAGATCCGTGCGAAAAAAAAGTTTTCAGTGAAATTTTATTTTATAGTGGTTTCCTCGCTCAAGTGCTTATCGTTTTGAATCTACGGTAAGATTCCAACCCTCGCGGAGTAATTTATCCTTACGAATAATGATCGATCAGGATGCATGTGCCGCTGAAATTTGGAGTTCTATACGTAATAGTGGAGATATCTGCAACGATGTAATGAGTCACGACAAAGACAACAATGACAACAATACAGAAAAAACGGCAATCAATAAAGTAAGACACACCTGTGGTTGAGGTGGTTCAACGACTCTTCCGAGCCAGATCAATCTTATGATAAGTTTTCTTTATTCTTACCGCCAGTCTGAGATCCAACTAAATGGACCAGGAAAATTTGTCACGCCGAGCTGCAAGCCAATGAAGATGTAAAAAATTTCGGTTTTGGAGTCGATTGAATGAACCAAAAAATCGATAGCTTTTGTTCATTTGACCGGTGCGAAGCGCCGAAAATTGATCATTCCAACGTTCTTAATGCACTCAAATATCACCTTGTCTCACTTTTCCTGAAGGGCAGACATGCGCGGCAAGAATTTTTCAGGAGGGCGTTCTCCGAATTTCCACGGAAAGTGAACAAAGAAACAGAAAAGCATTATTGTCGAACATATATGAAAAGGTATCAACAAATTGTTCTCCAAAAATGTCCTGGTGGAAGTACCTAACGATTTTTTAGACCAGATGGGGTATCCGGGATCTCGGGACTCGGATACCATGTTTACCTCCTCTCCCTTATGCGCATCTGGTGGGCTCCATGGTGTACCCGCTAGTGTCACTGGTGCTCTGATCATACATGTAATTGGGGGAAGTGCCATTGGGTGATCTCCTAAGATTTGCCGATCATATGGCTAGCCATACGGTAGTCATAGGTATCCCCATACCTTTGATCGGAAAAATACTGAAAAATCCCAATTTTCTCGGCGTTTCGCGCCATAAGTACATTTTTTATGTTTTTTGAAACAAAAATTACCATTTTTAACCCATTTTTCGAACTTTATTGGGGAAAGAAATCGAATTTTCTTTTCTTCAGAAACATCCTAGAATTTTGGGCAATCGATGATCCTCTATCCCAAAAAATCGTTTGACCCTTCAGACCCCTGGGCTCCGTTGCACCATACATGTAATTGGGGGGGGAGTGCTATAGGAACCCCCCAGAAATCGTCGACCATATGGCTAGCCATTGGGCGACCGCCCCCCAGGATTTTCCAATCCTATGGCTAGCCATAGGGTAGCCCTAGGGACCCCCATACTTTTGGTCGGAAAAATGTCAATTTTTTGATGAAAAATGTCTGTTTTTAAACAAAAAATGGTCAAAAACGTCAACTTTCCCGGCGCTTCGCGCCATAAATACATTTTTTATCATTTTTTAAACAAAAATTACTATTTTTGAACTGTTTCACGGACTTTTTTCGTGAAAAAATCGATTTTTTCTTTCAGAGACCCCTCCCCTCCAAAATTTTGGGAATTTACTGACCCCCGGCCCAACCCCCCCCCACACCTCGGGGCTCCGTTACATGTATGCGTTGCACGTATGGCTCTGATTTGATTTTTTTACATTTTGATGGAAATATTGCCAAATGTCTACGTGATACGTCGATGTGCGATGGGTATTTCAGATTTCTTTTCAAATTAAAATAAATACGATGTTGATATTTAAAAATAATGTTTCATATTATTCAGCTGTTTTGTGGATTATCAATGTATGCGCGAAAAGTGCTGTTTTCACCAAACAATGAGACTGAAAAATGAATGAGATTCAATCTATTTTTATCCAGTCGAAAGTAAAAATTCTATGCTTTCCTCTGCCGACAGTCAGTTATTATACGAAATCAACTAGTCCTCTCGTAAAACAGGTACTGTGAAGCAATCCATCTGATACCATGCTGCATCGAATTTAACTGAAGGTACAGTCATGGGGAAAAAACCAAAAAAACTGTTTTTCTCGAATTTCTACATAACCATAATAGATGTGGGGAGAAACTGTGTCAGATTTTTCGTGGGTCGTATAGAGCCAGAGGCATATACCAAACAAATAAAAAAAAATCATTGGTCAAGTTTTGGTGGAACCAGAAAACCCAGGTTTTCCGAAATGTTCGAAATTTCACTGAAGTTCAAAGTGCCGTTAAAACTTACCAAATGCTTCTAATTCTTTCAAACTTGGGATAAGACGTTCTTAGCAAGTACTCAACATGCTCTAAATGTCAATTTCCGATAATTCAATTTTTATTGCCTGGTTTCTCCCTCATATTCGTCTGGTTCCCCCTATATGTGTATCATTCTCTTTTCAGGTGAAAAAGTTTTTGATGGACATTCCTTTACACGTGACAGAACATTCCGCCCACAATACTGAAAATGACCTTCATGAAAATGTCGATCGAGTCAGCGTTGAACACTTGAACTATAATTGGATTGGCAACTCATCGATTAGCATCGATTGGGTTTTAGAGGAAATTTTGAACTTCACGCCTAAATCGTCGATATCTGATGAAAATTTTCTTAACGATAAAAGTTCCAGTACACCAATAAATCAAGCGTGGGTCGATGAATGTTTCAATTGCATTCGGTTGTCGCCGATTCTTAAACAAATAAACGATGAAGCTGAACTGGCGGCTATTGCGGCGAAGTTTTTGTCCGATAGCCGAGAAGAATTCAGCTGCATGAATATAACAGAAAGTAGGAAGCTCTGTCTTAGGCGCATTTTTAATTATATTTATTCGTGTTAAAAAGGGTAAATGCTCGACGCTATTCTTTTCTGACAATTAAAAATGGGAAGAACTTCCTACCCGATCATACCTGGACAATAGATTCAATTCAACTACTTTAGCAACGGATGAGCTAATTCCCAGAACCAAATCAAAATTTGTTAGGGTAAATTTGGTTGAGTAATCTTGTAAATTGCTGATAACAATACACAAAAAAGGGAGTATTACTTTTTACAGTTTGATGCTGATATGTTTTCTACTAGGTTAAAAAGGTTTGTAGGCTCTGAAATAAATATGAAAGTCAGCCTTGATTGCATCCTGTCAATTTTTCATGAGATATATCTACTAATATCAAGTTTCCAATCTCCGGCTTTGGCAAACAAAAACGACCTGTGAACCAACCAACTTTCTGGTCGACTGGTGTCAGATAAACCGATAAAATTTGCCAAATGTATGTACCCAGTCCAATAATTTTAATATTAAAATCGATTTCACTAATGATTTAATAATAGTCTTGGATTCACAGCGTCATATATATTCTGGAAAAAATTTGGTGGAAAAACTATTAATTCGAAATAATTGTGATGATGGTACTACTCCGACTATTTTCAGGAAAATGTGAAGATTATGCCATTAAATCGAAGCATACTCCAAAGTAATTAAAACAAATTAAATCTTACTATCTTGACTCTAGTTGATTCATCACTTCTTTCTTCCAGCAAAAGTATTTCTAAGACGAGTAAAAAACTCGCGGCGAATATAAACGTGACTCGCAATGAGGATGTAGACATTAACGATGAAATTTCGTCGGAATTACCGATATACTGCGAAAAATGCGCTCGTATAATACCGGACGACGTTCTTAAATGTTCAGGGTGTCGAAATTGCTACCATAGGGCTTGCTGCACGGAAAGTAAAGTATTTTTTCCATTTCTCAAATTTTGTTGGTAAAAGTATTAGGGTTGCTTTCAGATGAAGTATTTTTGTAGCTTTTCATTTATTCGGCTTCATGTTTCGCTTCAAGGCTTGCTTTGTCTCAGTTCAAATTTATTGACCAACACTACGAAAATTTACCGCTCTTACATGCAAATCATGACTAGCATATTTTTTTCAAGAATAAATGTTTTTTGCCATGAATTTAGCGGAGATCTTTGGCCGGGAAATTGTATTACTGTTTCAATCGATTGGTTTATCGATGGCTCTAAATCTTAGGGTTGACGTTGAGGGAAAACGTCGGCAAGTTTTTCGAGAAATAATAGTAACTTTTGTCTTATTTTGGGGAAAAGTTTATATTGTTTGTTTATATCGATATATTTCTGACCTTGAAACAATATTTTCGGCAAAATTTACGATACGTTTGTACGAATTCATGATTTTGAACTGTATTTAATGTACAAGTTTGGATTTTATTATCACATTTTAATATACTTTTTTATTTTGTAGCATGAAATTATTCGTCTTTTTAAGGTAATAAATCAGAGGTGGCCGAAGAAAATGATCAGACCTTGCCCAATCGTTGGAGATGCGAAAGGTGTAATAGATTTACTGTATATGCTTCAAAGACCACAATATTCAAAGTGAGATATGTGTATATATTTTTTTCAAACATATTTTGCCTTCGTTGGCCAGACAATCTTCATATGCTTGCACACTTTGTTCCAACTTTTGTCGTGTTGTACTCTTACAGCATATATTTACTTTTGATTTGTTATCATTACTACACAAGACACATTGAAAGCATGAGGAGATGACAAAAACGTTGAAGATCTGATATTGTATATTACTTGGATTTTTTGTCTGACATTATAAAAGTAAATTGAACCATTCGGGCATGTAACGGATGTCCGAGGTCTGTATGGTAAGGCGACTTTTTGAGAGCTGGGGGTCTTCGATTAAAATACGCGTTTATTGTGCGAAGCACCGAATTTTCTTATGGCTAACTGATATCGTCCATATCATCTGCAAATGTCGACGCAGTCTCGCCGGATGGCTCAAGATTTCTAGAGTATATTTCAGATACAGAGTAATCAATCTCAAATACATATTCTACGAAAAATGAATTTCCCTCCAGACAATGTATGTCAGCAAGTTCTCACTCTTTCAAATGAGTCCCAGTTGATGCGATCAGGTTAATAGATATGACGATGGTAGAAGTCAATCAATAATGTTGCATTTAAAATAATTAAATGGAATAATAATGAAG
Organism: Romanomermis culicivorax; assembly: GCA_963922205.1. Taxonomy (NCBI): domain Eukaryota; kingdom Metazoa; phylum Nematoda; class Enoplea; order Mermithida; family Mermithidae; genus Romanomermis; species Romanomermis culicivorax. Next base: position 2,074,438 of record CAWUHX010000008.1, on the reverse strand, counting down.
AAATGATAGTAATTCAATGCTAGAAACCAATATTCGAAAATCATTCAATCCACTTAATACAACAGCTGGCGTTATTTTCAGGGAAAGACAATGCATGAAATAACTCTAGCTGCACCACTATTCCAACTTACTAAAGTTTCCTTTTGATCAATATCATAGAAATTTCGGTATTTCTAATTTACCTCGAGCTAACCAATTATGTGCCTGTAACATACATCAACAAGGTTCGTAATTCGGGTTACGGGTAATTCCGTGATTTTGGCACTGTAGTACCATGACCCTTCCTTAGTCGTCAGCATGTCATACGGGGGATGGCAGAACACAGTACAGCTACTAATCCTGTCTCTAAAGTCTCCTAATGTGCCTTCAAACAGCTATAAAACCATATAGTTACATACAAATCAGCCGTTTTTCAAAAATTCGAACAAAACAGCAAAAATCATGCGGATTTCAAGCTGGAAGCTAGAAACTTGAATTCAAAACTAAGGAAATCAATGTTTAGCGGAAATCTATTCACGCAATATGCTTTTTTAACGATAATTACTGTGGAATGACGATGAAAACTGTAGACTATTGCTTGAAGTACACTGCACTATAGACTGAATCAACGTTTCCAACATGATTGGCTAGAAAGATGACCACCTAGTGCACCACTTTCCAGGGGTAGTAAATGTTTTTTCATACGCCTACTAGGAGAAATATCCCCCCCCCTATATGTAGTTGTCTGACCTGCCTGGGTTTTGTCCTCGTGCACTTCCCTGCAAAAGTCATTTTCTACTTTGCAGACGCACGTATCGAGCTCTACGACACCTCGCGTTCTGATGGGTAGTACAGACATTGAACCATCAAAAATCAAGTCTAAAAAACTCGACAGAATTTCAAACAGCGAAAATATTCAATCGAAAATAACGTCCGAAGAAGAGGACCGAAATATTGAGGAACATCGTACGTCATCGGACATATGTCTATTTTGCCGGATAAATAAAGCGGATTTCTCGAAATCGGCTTATTGTAACACTAAATGTTTAAAGAAGACGATCAATAAACTTCACGAACATTTTAATTACGATCTGGATGCTCGGGTTGCCGTCATCGACTGCGAAACGCGCAAGATTATGGCCGGAAGTAGCGCACCAAAATTGAAAAATATTCCGACTTATTTGGAAACTCATCGACGATATTTTCCACGCGTTTTTTCGGCTCTGAAGGAAGAACCAACGGAAAAGCCTACCAAGAAGAAGAAAAAAGTTCTCGATCCGGGTGAAAAAAATACACAAAAAATTACAACACCGCCTGTCATCGAAAATTCATCATCAAGGATCGTCTCTAATCTTGCCGCACTACCAATAGCCAACGAGACGCCAGTTTTAAACAAAACAGCCGAGAACAATGTCAAACAGTCGAAGGTTGAAAAACAAAAACCGAAAAGTATCGATCAAAAGAAGAAAACTGATCAAATTCAATCTCAAACCAGTAACGCCAGTTACAAAGTGGACCACGTCAGAATATTAGTTCGACAACATTTGAGGGATTGTCTTTTTGATCGGTTAGTTTCCCAACATTCGCTGATTATTCACTACTGTGAACTGCTCCTGAAACTCTTGAAGCTCCTACACAGTAGCAACTTGAACAATTTTGTATCTCAAACAGCTATTATAATTCATAGCGCTACGGACTAGTACCACAAATATCAACAGTATACAGTAATCTTTATACTGCATTCAGTTCTCGTGAACTTCACACTTTTACTGTGCAGTCTTGCCATATTTAGCCGTTTTGATTTAAGTCAAGTTGAGTCAAATTATTGCAGGTAGTCGTTAGTAATAATTATAAGCGATTTTATTAAAAATTAAACCCTGCAGTGATCCTTTGGGAATTTTCATTGACAGTTTTCAAATTTTGTGTGGTAATGGAAACCGAAGGAATCTATGCAGTTATATATCAGACATCCTATACCATTCAATTATTATAGGTTATAATATTGGGGTAATTTTGATGTTGAGTACGTAAATTCAATGTTGTAGCCAGTGTTTTTTTAGCGGCATACCCATTAGCAGTGCCGCTAATGGCAGTTTGACTCCATTAGCGCAAAAAAAAATTTATTAGCGCACAGTAGTTTATTTCTTTTTACAATAGTGGTCAAGTTATTAGTGATTGTATTAAGCATTATTGAGAAATGTGTTATTGTAAACTTCTTTTTTGACAGCGTTCTTTAAAACGTACCTACCTATATTCACAGGGCCGTAATCGAGCAAAAAAAATTTTCTGGCGCCCAGCGCCGGGAAAATTTTCAGAATTTTACATTCTAAAAGGCTGGAAAATGAATCTTGATCACAATGAAAATAAATCGGAATGAAACTAATGCATTGTAATACCTTCCTTATCCCGCGCACAGCGCCGGGAAAATTTTCGGATTTTTGTGTTCCAAAATGATGGAAAATGTATGTTCCCAACAATTCTTCCTGGACAGAAGCTCTAAATTTACAGTCTCGTAATGATGTTTTTATCGTCTTTCAATCGCAGATTGGGAAGGTTCACGTTTCAAAACGTTGGAAAACTTCAAACGAAGCGAGAGAATAAAATTATGAGAAGTGATGAAAAATCTCGATTATCAGCAAATTATTGACTCTTGACTAAATTAGTAAAAAAAAGACGAAGTAATTCACTTGATAGAAACTGATGAAGGTTAATTAGTAAGTGGAAATAGATATGCCAACGGCCGCGCCTGATAGAAAGCAATAACTGTTATACCTATGACCGGCGGAAAATTTTGAGGTTTTGACCTTCTAAAATTCACCAAAATGAATCTTTTCGATTTTGAAGTGAAAAAAAATTTTCTTATGAAAAGAATGCCCAAAATTTTTTCCTTATTTCGAAATTTTGTTCCTTGAAAGATTCAATTGAGGAGAAAAACAGTGCTCCAAACGAGACGAGAGAAAAAATTGTAAAGATTGATGGAAAATCTCATTTATCGGCAAACTGTTTTCTTGTAACTAATGAAAAAGAGATGAGGTACAATTTCGTTGATTAAAACTGCTGAATGTTAAGTAGTTGGTGGAAGTAGATATGCTAATGGCCATGTGGGTTAGAAAACGACGACATTGACCGCCGCGAAGCGCCGGAAAATTTTGAAATTTTTCTCTGTGAGAGACACGAAATAGACATATGACAAAGTCCCAACAGCCTTGTATCTTCATCATAGTAAATTCTGAAATAAAAATTCGGTCATTAGCGCGGCCCATGTTTTATTAGCGCCGCGCTAAAAATTAATGGTTGTAGCATATCTACACGAATTCGTAAGTCAATTTCTTATAATTTGTTTTGTTATTCTCAGTCTTAAACATTGCGACGATATTTTATTATCGAAAGATGAGCTGAATCCTATAGCGATCGATATCGAAAAAGCCATGTTCGTCGCCAACAAAGAAGAAGTTCACAGCCCCTCATACAAACAACAATTCAAGGCGTTGTTGGTGAATTTGAAAGAACAACATAATCAAGGATTTTTCCGGCGTATTCTGAACGGAACTTTGAGTCCGCATAAAGTTGCTACGATGAGCGGTCAAGAAATGGCGTCTAGAGAAAATAGCCAGTGGTCGACGCTTGGAGCAAAAAGCTGCGCATTGGAGTGTACGGATAATGGTAAATTATCTTTACCTCAATACTTGTTCGACTTTGAATTTGTCAGTCTTCTTGACTTTTTCTGTTCTAGATTGACGGTCAATTTTTTAAATTTCTAAATAGTGTTCATTGTTCAAATGAATTCATTTTACAGCATCAACGTCTAAAGTCGGAAATTTTTCCACTGTCGATACACCTGAAAAATCTATGGAAAACACAAAGTCTCTTGTTGAATCACGAAAAACCACCGCCGATGACGTCATAGCCGCTACTTTCGCCGAAATCCCCAATAATTTTGACGCTACTGAAAAATCATCCAAAACTTACACTAAACGACGAATCGAGGTAATTTATTGAAGTCGTGGTGAGTCATTTGCAACTGTAAATTGATAAAAGAAACGTCAAACTTGATTTATTGGCACTACTAAAATTTTTCACCGAGTTCATTTTGAAAACGTGAAAAAATTCGGTTTCAGTCGGAAAATTTGGTTACTTCCATTTTGATAAATGTTGCTGCGCCACTGCATAAAAAACACAAATAGAAGACCGTTTGCCTACTTGAAATGTTCTTTAACGTCTTTGTTGCTTTATTCGTGCACGTCATTATTTTTTTAGGATACAACCATGGGACACAAATCTCATCTTTTTGACTTGAACTGCAAAGTTTGCGCCGGTAAAATGACCAAAAAACAGTACCAGGAATTAATTTCGACTGCTAAGCGTCCCAAGATGAGCGTTGTGGAAAATTCGACCAATAATCCAAAAGTGAACGAAGTTCCTTTAGAACGTTCGTCCGACTATTATCAGAATCACAGCCGTTCAGTGGATTATGAAGAGAGCGTTGAGCGGCGTTGTTTTTCGAATTCGATGCAAACTGCTCAACCATCGACGCCTGAAAACGCGCCATTTATCCGATCGTCGTCGTCGAATGATAATTTCAGACAGGCGTCGTCTTCGTCTTCCTCAAGGCCGGTTCTTTTATCGCCTCCAGTAATGTTTGACATTTTTCCTTACGAGAATAAAAACTTCGAATTATAAAACTGGACATATTCAGTTGTCACGGATTATGACTGTCATGAAGCTGATGTATCGGCGAGACCCTGATTTTAGATGGATCAAAAAAGCTAGAGGTGTTATTTTTCAGTCGGATATGTAATGTTTTGAGCTAAAATATTCAAAAATATTCTTTTTGAATATGCACCACAGAAATACGGATCTATATTAGGCATCGGACGAGTTGATTCGGACCCGCGAAGATTCGCTGTAATTTCTAAATCCTGATCCGATCATTGGAATTTTCCGAGATCCGGATCCGACGCTGTCGAAGACTGAGATCCGGTCGTAATAGGAACTATATCCAGTTGGATTTGCATTAATTTCTTCAAATTTCCAAACCATCAGTAGCGGACATGCACCGCAAGAATTTTCCAGGGGGTCCATAGACTTTTTTGCAGGGGGTTGGGGGGGGGGGGGGGTGAGCAAAAAAACAAAAAAAAATTCTGAAAGCCTGTTTTTCATACAAAAATCATCAAAAAACCTGTCTTGGAAAAAGTTCAGGGGGGTGTTTGACGATTTTTTTGGCCAGAGGGGAGGGGGTGGCCAGGGTCTCAGGTATGGGGGTTTACCCCCCTACCCCCTATGTACATGTATGATCAGTAGCCAAATTATACCTCATGAACTGCTATTTTTCAACTATGTCACAATTTGAACGATTTCTAGTTGGACTGTAAATGCGGTGCTTCGCGCCGTCAGTGACCGTCGCCTATAATATTGAATACAATTATGCTGAAACATGGCCAAAAAGAAGCGTAGTTTTGTTCCGTATTTATCCTTGATTGTTTCCATGAGCCTACTATGTCTCAATTTATATTAATGTGAGTAAAATTCGACACTATCAATATGAAAATATAATGAAAGATTGAGTTTTTCTCTTGCGATGAATATGAAATTATGCGTTTTTCTCACAATGTTCCTTCATTTATTTAACGCGCACGATGCAGATAGCAGCTTTATCAGCTCAGTGTGACTTACCTGATTAGAATTTTCTCATTTTTTTCATTTTTACAGGTTACTGACTCCTTAGTTCTTTAACATCATAATGTTTGGGTATGCTCCTAAAATGCAGAAAAAAACATTCGCGGCTACATTATAAACGTTTTCAAAAGTGCGGAATATTTTTGGAAAATGAGTAAAAAAATTTAAAATTAAAAAAAAATCTTCCAGACAAAAAAATGATGTGCAGCTTCATTATCAGAATGTAATGATAGGTGACAGACGCATACCGTTTCGTTTAATTTGGATAGATAATTTTAAAAGTATAGTTTGATACCAATTCGAAAATATATTTTGATCATCAGTAGTCTAAATTATCTGTTCTAACTATCCAATTTTTGGAGATCTTTCGAGCATAAAGTAGCTAAAAGTCTATTTCTTCTATCTTCGCTCCAGACCCCACGAGGAAGCTCTTAGGCGCGCCATTCTGAACATCTCGGCATGACATGCGGTAGCTACGCGACCTCGCCGATTCGAGCTTCGTCTATGTTGAACATTTTTGGAATTCCCCCCCCCCCCCTGAAAAAAATTCCTGGGTACGGGCCTGTATGTAATTCTTATGTTTCGAAAACACTCAAAAAACTTGAAATTTTGAGCACAATTATAGTTAATCACTGATAAAAATGCACTTCATTAATTCATGAAAAAATGATGTCCTTTGCTAAGTAATTCCAAGACAATGTTGTCTATTGCTCAGTAATTTCAAAATAATAGCGTTTTATTAGAGATACACTTAGCTTAATGATTTTTCTTACTAGTCAGCTTTCCTGATAGAGACACGAAGAGACTTCTTGAAGTCTTTGTCGATATATTTTATGGTATGTCAGTTTTGTATAATTGTACGACAGTCTTTGGTCCCTTGAAGACATAAAATTCTTGATATTTCACATTCTAGACTTTAATCTTCGCTCCCGTAGACGATTCCGACATCAATTTCACGCATCCCGCAATTCTAAACGTCGATTCTTTCGTTGAACCGAGCCCACCATCGATTATTCGCCGTCCGACGATAACTTCCCCGATGCGCAACATTTCGCCGTTCTCCGCCGGCGGTCAGCGTCTTTTACCTCCCGTCGCCCGCATTCCCCCCATACAAAGTAATTTACCGACGATGCCGGTACCAGAGACGTCGAAAAACGGTTCTGAATGGCGTCAGATGACTCCGTCATCGTCTTCGTCGTCCCCAGCGACGCAAATTGGCATTATTCGTATGCCGCCGGTTTTCGATTCGGCGATGTTCGTGCAAGGCGCCGAAACGGGTATGATGAGTTTGCCGCCACCACCGATGCCGCCTCCTGTACCGGTGAGGATTTTACCAGCAAGCTAAAAATTAATCAGACGCAAGTTATGTAAAATCTTCTATCAGGTATTTTAGTTTTCTGCATGCAGTCTTAGTAATTGAGTAATTGGGGGTTAGAAATCCTAATGCTCCAGCCAAAGCTAATAACATACCATGGCGTTCGGGATTCCCTCAGAATAGTCGACTGGGTACTTCATTTGATTTTGGTTGATCGAATATACTTCTATCAGGCCTAAATCTACAGAAAAATTTCATTATCTGTCTAAAAATTGTCGATATCGTCAGAAAAATTATTTAAAAACGTTGAATTTTTGGTGCCTCGCCCCGTAGGAGACATTTTATGTCAATTTTAGGAATTTAACACGCATTTTAAGACATTTTAGGAAAATTTAAGGCCTAAGTTTGTCGTTTTCAATCGCTTCCAACAATCTGCTGCTGCTTGCATTAAAAACTTTGAAAGAAAATTTTATAAATTTATTTTTTCTGGATTATTATTTACTTCTACTATACATAATTGAGTCATCAAAGTATTGTATTGTGGAATAAATGGAAAAACGCTTTTCAGCTGAAACTCACATTTCATCTTGTTTATCGGGTTTATGTGGTTCCACTAGGATTCAGGTAAAAATAAGGACTGAATTCTAAAGCTTAATTGTTTACATCGATTGATTAATTCCAAAGAAATACAGTAGCGTCTGAATTTTACACTGTGTTCTGTACTTTTGTGCCACTGATCGCTTTTCGAACTTTTGTTTACTGTGAAAATCTGAGTTCACTATTTTTTCGTCTCAGGATTATTTGAAAGACGGACACTGCATCAGGACGAGTAACCCCATTGATCCACGACTTTCACCACGAAAACATCTAACATCGACGGTCGAAACAAGCGTCGAACCGTCACCTCCCCTTTTTGATGAATACGTTTGGCGTGGTGTTTTGGACATGCCCGGTTATTATCGCTTCAATTCTGCGTTCGTTGGCGTTTCTGGATCGTTCGAATTTTTAAGCCGAGAACTGCCCAATCATTTACGAATCGTCGGCCGGATAACGAAAGAAACCGTCTACGATTACGTGGAAAATTTGAAAGGCGATAATACAAAAGTGAGAAATTTTGGTTCGTGAAAGACTTTTCTTAGCAACAAAAGATTGCGTAATAATTAATCAAATAATGATTTTCTTCAAATACTTTCGTTGTAACCCTTCGTTCAGTTATATTTAATCAGCTGCTGCCGTAAGAACAGTTTCCTGGAATTAATGAGCAAAAAACACTTGTTACTATAGTAGCCCAGTACTTTGCAATGACAGACGCAGCGACAACCAAACACTAAGTTCAATTCGACATGCAATGTCCTTGTAGTGAAAAAGAAAACTTCAGGGAGACGTCAAATTTTTCCATGACGACGGAAATGCCAAAATCTCAGAAAGGTCACGAAGCTTATATACTTTTGATTCGAATAAGACACACGTGTGTTACTCGAGGAATTTTAACAATTTAACGACGGTATGGGAGAAAATTTTCAGTTGTTCTGTTTACTGCACATAGAGAAGATACTTCCTACATTCATTACAGTAACAAACTTTATTAGTTTTTACGTGTTGAACTTACTTTTATGTAATCGCTACATCGATCATTTCAAAGTACTAGTTAATTATTAAGTGCACTCAAAATTTCGGGTCTTTCAAGTTTCCTGAGTTATTTTAAGAACATAAAAATGATCAATATTTAACAGCAAGAATTATGCCAAGCAGTCAAGCAGTGTATTTGCATAGGCTAGGACAGTGACGAAAAGCCCTAAATTATGTTATAATTATTAATCCGAGCCGAGCGCTGGAAAATTTAATGGTTTTAGTTTGCTATAAGGCCAAAAAATGGATCCCTTTATCGATTTCCTCAGCCGAAACACTCAGAAATTCGAAAATCTCTTGATCAAAAATATATGTTCTGTGTGGAAAATCCCCTGAAATTTTTGTGCTCGGACAAAAAAAAAACAAGAAAACGCTATGCAGTAAAAACCTGCTTAGTCATCTTATACATCAGCAGCAAACAAAATCTGGGAAGTCAACGAAATTTTGCCTCAACTTTAACCGCACATAACTGCGCTGAAATCAAAATACATTATCTTAAATTCTGTTTTTGACTAAGTCCCATGTAACCTGTCGGTATCCAGTGTTTGCATTTTGAAACAGAAGTATTCCTGCTCTCCTTGAAACTTCACTACCTATTTGGATGGATTCAAACATTTATCTGGGTGAGGTCAAACACTTTCTGGATAAAGTCATATGCCCCCATGTCTATTATAGTGATCGTCCGGAGGTCCGATTTCACCTCTGCTAGGGGTAAAATTTCAACTTGCACGACTGACTCAATATTATATGTTAATATCATGCAGTCTGCCATGGAAGTTGAAAAGGCTTCTGGTTAATGTATACTTTTGATAATATTGTATAATTAGAAAATATATGTTATTCTAAGATCATTCATATGGCAATACAGTTTACAGAACGGTCACATCAACACGATTCAAGAATATTTTTTGAATATGATACAGTTGTAGGACTACCCACTTACTCATACAGAACAAAAACCATTGATGAACTACCATAATATTTATCAACGAGTGTTCTAAATTTTCATGCCCTTTTCAGAAAACCTTCTTTAATTGACACTAGATTTAAGCCTGTTTTTCTGACTACAGTGCCGGTTTTTACAATATTCCGAATGATAAGCATTATATGAAAACCAGACTATAGTTCAGTTTTTTTTTCCAACTTACAGCCCGTTCGGCTCCTGATACGAAAGTTTCAAAATCTTTTTTTCAAAATTTTGTTCCGATAGACTTAGAGCTTCACACGACAAAATTTAGTACCCGGGTACCCGTTTATCCATTACCCGGGTACCCGAATTACCCGGGTACATGTTAAAATGAGTTGTAATGTTAATGTACATGTATAATATTAGACAGATACACTGTGAAAATAGAATGATGCATTACACACTCTCCGTAGTCCCTACTAAATAATATTTTTCAATACTTGTGTTGAAACACTGGTTGTATTGTTGTATACAATAGGCTGCATAGTTAGGTATATTGCGAATATAATACTAGAGAGATGATGATCGATACACATCATCGATGCACCTACGCTGAAAAATACGATAGCTCAACATTATTGACGAGACAAAGCAAAATTTGCCTCCAGTGTTTTTTTTGACCTACGAGTCACAAGCCAAGTGGTTTGTTGACCTTAAATTTTACAAGCCATTCCAAATTTTTGCAAGCCAATTTTACGTGAATAAATTCCAATGCTAGGTTATTTTTTAAAGAAATGTATATATTGAGCATCACGGCAATCGATCAAAAAAGAGATGTCATTCAACATTTATTTAATAACCTTTTAGAGCCGTTAATTCATTAAAATTCAGGAAACATTTGAAATTTTTGAGTTTGATCGAAGTCTAATCTACAAGCATTTTGGAAAAGATTTTCCAGCAAACTATCCAATAACATAATGACTTCGAATTACATGAGAAATCGACGGTCAAGTCGTCTATGATGACAAGTGAGAGCCCAAAAAAGCTATTAATCTTTCCTTCCTGAAACGCCGGAAAATTTTTTTGGGTATTGACATTCTGCGATACTGGAAAATTAATTTTCCAACCACTTATTTGAAGAATTAGTTTCGAATTTTCTGTTCGAAGGTCGTAACTTCTGGAATTTCATATTTGAAAAATTTTAAAACTATTAATTTATTCACACACTCAAATGAACTTGGCCAAAAAGATATGAGCAAGAAGAGTAGAAATTTCCGAAAACTACTTCCATGAAGCTTTTGGATTGATTTTACGTTAAGAAAGGAATAATCACTCCAAAAAGTTTACAGACTCGACGTATTGATCTTTCTCAAAAAATGTATCAAGGGAAAAATTTATGATAAATGAAGGTAGACATGTTAGAAGCAGCGCCTGAGCTAGGAAATAAATAATGCTTATTTGAGTTATAACCGGCGCGAAGCGCCGGAAAATTTTGAGATTATGACCTTCTAAAATGCACCAAAATGCACCTCTTCTGTATCCAATATGATCAAACACATGACTGAAAAAAATTCTGACAAGCCATTTTGGCTTGTTGAACTAAAATTCTACAAGCCATTTTGTCAGTCCAACAAGCCATGGCTTGTAAAAGGCTGAAAAAAACCATGCATACCTCTACTCTCAAGTCTACATATTATACGTGATACAAAACGGGTACCCGAATTAACCAGGTACCCGCGGGTACCCGGATAATGGTTTTCATTTTGTACCCGGGTAATTCGGATACCCGGTGTGAAGCTCTAGATAGACTTAAAGGGGTAAATCTGATATTTTTCCTAGAGGTGTAACTTGATTCGTTAATTTCTTCACCTGTTACGCCTTTCACGTATATTTATCCTTCATATTAACGTATTATTTTTGACCTGATAAATTATTTTTGAAGCCAATAGTTGAAAAAGTAGAATTTGGGTACATAACTGCATAGTGGAATGCTTTTCGAGCTTTAGGAGGTACAAAAATGGTTTTTTTGACAGTTTTATTCACATGAGAAAAATAAATCGACGAGACTACTGTGCAGAAATGCAGTGACATGACGTGGCATTCATACTTGCAAGTTGTTCGAAGTAGACTCATGCCTCAACATGAATAATTAAATATTTGATTTAGTTGGAAAGTTTTCACCAAGCATGAATGTTTCCACAAACTAAATTCTCAAGTAGTGATAGTACCCATTGCTGGAGGAAGGCTAAAGTGCTTGTTAAGGAATGACTTCTTACGATACGAGAGTTCTACTATAAACTGTACTAGTATGATCCTACACCAGCATAGCTTGCTGGACAATATATTCAACCGGATGCAACTCGGTACCAGATACTAGATGAGCTAGTCTCTAGCACCAGATCAAAATTTATGTCAGGGTTAATTTGATTGAATGACTGGCTAACAGTACTCAATAATCAGTATTAAGTTCAACAGTTAAATGCATATTGAAAACGCAGACTGGAATACGCTGGAAAATCGAAATTGATTGCGTCATGTCCACATTCTATGAGATAAATCTACCAACATTAGGTTTCCTACTTCAATTTAGTTGTGGTAATCACGAAAACGATTTTGGAATCAACCAATTTCATGGTTGACAGAACCGATAGAGTTTGCCTAGTTATGCCGAAAAATACTCTTTCAGCTCAGTTCGAGACAAATACCTCATCCCAAATATGATATAACAACGTTATTTAGGTTTTGTTTATGCGAGTTATTTGTTAGAAGCTAGAATTTAATCTACCATTCACAGAGGATGACATTGTCGCCACAGATGCGCCAAGATTTTTTTGTGCACTGTGTCGTGTGCACGGTGCTCAAATTGGGTCAAAAAGTTTGTGCACTTTGAGAAAAAAATCTACACTTTCATAACATGGATTCATTCTGAGGCTGTTCCACAACCACATTACTGTCACTGACGTGTGAGTGAAGCTGCGGACTGGAAACCGTCAGCTTCCGAAGCTTTAAAATAACTAAACAAATTTCTCTGCGACATCTGAAAATATATTGAATATACAGTTCTAAGATAAATACCAATTATAAGTTCATGTAACAACGCAAACAATGGTAAAGATGTGGCAGAAGAGAGAATACAGCTTCAAATGTCATTTTTTGTCGTTCGAGTAGTTGAAAAATTATGACCAAGGCCTGAAAAACTCCTTTCTATTCGATTTGATGGTTCATTTCAATCTTTAAGGACGTCGTCGTAGTTCGATTGCTAGAACCTTGCGACATACAACAAAAAGCTCAATATCACGGTCTTCTTGGGAATATGGTTCTGAAAGAAAAGTTTTCCGTCGTCGAGACAAGTAAATTTAATCGGGTCAAAGATTTATACCTATTACCCTTGCAAAGAAGTGAACAACCGGACGACGTTTTACTACCATTCGATGGACCAGGTGAGCATGAAATTTAAATAGTTACAATTTTGTAATGACTGAAATCTATGGATTACTTTCAATAAAGAACTTACTTGTTAGTTTTGTGGAAATGAATTTCAAACTGGTAGTTCCATACATGTAGATCTGTGGGGACATCAGGAGATCTTTATCGAGTGCCAAAAATTTGACGTTTTCATTGAAAAAGAGAAATTTAGAAATTGTCGCCCAAAAATTTCGAAAAATGATTTAAAAAATAGTAATTTTTGCCTGAAAATCATAGACACTAGCGTGTATGACGTGAGTTTATAAAAAATGTCGTTCTCGATAAATTTTCGTTCAAAAATGTTTATTTTCTACAAAAATTGGGGTTTTTTGTTTTTTTTTTCGCCTATAAGATCAGATTCATATGGCTGCCCCTAACTTAGCCGTATGATTGGTAAATTTCGTCGGTCGCCATATGGCTAAGCATACGGCCGAAGATGTTGGGGGAGGCTCCTATGGCACTTCCCGAGATTATACACGTACCGTTTAGTTCTGGGGTGCAACTTCTAATGACACCGCGCTATTTTGTCGGAAAACGCTTTTTTCTGCATCATTACGCAAATTCAAAGATAAGTGTTTTGTTATTTTTTGTCAATGTTTGTTTTTTAGGACTCCCTAACCCTCGATCCGAAATGATTATGGCCATAATTGTCCGCCGGAGAGACCGCATTGAACACGTGGAAAACGGAAGCGATGAAACGCATTAGTCCCAGGGAAAATTGATATTTTCTCTCAATTCTCCGATATAATTTTTTATACTTAACAATCGCGACTTTTATTCGTAATGTTTCGCGCAAAATTACCTATAGAATCAGTTTTTCTCGTTCAACAATTGTAGCAATGTCTTTGTTTTACTTTTTTGTCGTTCCTCGGGTAAAATCTTCATTGATCGATTTAGTCATGCAGTTCGTTTCTGGTACCTTAGCCCGTAATCTCGGAGGTTTCGTGGGCCGAATCATAGGAGGCACAGTGAATGGGGATGCAAAATTTATTTATTTTTTTTGTCATAGTCTTATTATTCAGCGAACTAGAACAACTTTGCAATATCTTCTTTTTGGCATTAGAAAGTGAAGGGGATCAAATCTTGAGTCCCAATAAAAAGAAGAGAAAAAAAGGTACGAGGTTGCTAAAAATTGGCCTCCGGGTGTAGCTGAAGTAAAGTTGGAATTGTGAATGTTCACTTTATCCGCATTGCCGCTGTTAATACATGTTTTATAACCGACGTTTTCAGCGAATGATTTTATCTAACTGATTCTATCTCAGGCTGTAATTCCGCCTTGCTCATTAGTTCAATAATAATGGGAATGCTCAGTTTGAATTTTGAAATTGACTTTTTCCTCATTTTACTCTTCATAGGTGAGACTTAAAAAATATTTTCCTGTTTTTGCTCCAGGTTGCGGCTTCGCCAAACTCCACTATATGATCTAAAACTTTTCCTTGGAAAAATGGTTCCGAAATTTCCTCACATTTACTTTTTAGTACGTGATGCCGATTACGTTTTGACAAAAACATCATCTTCAGGATCAGGCAATAATCAAAGTTTCTTCGTGTTTTTTTAAAATTAAAATATAGTTTGCCAAAAAAGTCTTGCAAGTTGTGCTGAAAAAATCTTAATGGAACACGAACCCTACGAACTTGAATGAATTGATATTCAAAGGAACATTATTTTTCTTTAAAATGTAGCTACTTGAAGTACAGTAATTCAAATATTCATTTCATGGCAGGGTTCGAAGAATTCGTTGAGAGCAACTGTTGTAGTGTGTTTCCGCCGATTTTTAGGATTTTTGCCGTAGTTTGTCGTTTTTAAGAAGACGCCCGCAGGTACAATTCGAATCAGGCGAAGCGAGCCACCTCGAAACGTCATACTGCAGTGCTTATTCGGTACATGTGTGGGCGAGCTCTTTTTTATTCTTCTTGTCATATTTTTTCGTATTAGCCACTGTTCCCCTAGCCTTTAGTATTTCTCAGCATGCAGGACCTTTATTGTATAACTCCGCCCATTTCGTAATTATTATACTGGTTACGTAAGTTGTTTATTTGATTAGGTAAAATTTGTTTAGGAGAAACGTCTCTGAGTTCAAATTAGGAAACCGAAGGTTTTCTAATTTGGGTTAAATTATCGTGGGGTTTAAGTACCTTAAGTTTAGCAGTTTTTGGGCTGAGTGTGGGCGCTGGAAACACATGCATTAAGGTCGATCCCTGGCTATCTCTCCTGCCTGCTTCCTGCCAAAACTTCCTACACCTCAAGGCAAAGACCGAACTTTACAGAAAAATGCTGATATAAAATGAAAATTATCCACTAAATGCATTGATGTGTGTCTATGAGTTAGCCCTCAAACTCCTCTGCTAATTTTTGTGCTAAAAATTCTGTCCATGGCCAAGACTTCAGATAAATGTTGCTCCGAACACTCTGCTGTCTATGTCTAACTATGCGAATTGACAATTAAAGCAGACTGTATGTTTGTGGCATTGTGCTCCTCGACTTCAACCATACCCTTACATCTACCAATCTATTTTTTATTGTATTTCAAAAAACTTTTTTATTGCAATCACTTGGTACTTTTCGTAAATCACAATATTATGTCTACAATTTAAGAGTAGATCGAAATGAAAGTATGATATCTGAATATGATATGTGTTTCTGATGTAAACAAAGTTTTGCAAAAGTAACACAAATAGGTTAGGCTTAGACTTTGGCTGAAACTTTGCATCAGGCTTAGGCTTAGGCTTAGGCCTATGCCCAAACTCAAGCTCAGGCTTAGACTTAGGCTCAGGATGGGCCAACTTAAATAACCTACTAGGGCATGCGCCATGGCTAAGGCAATCATTTATCGATTCAGTTATTTACTTGGCTAATGGACTAATGAGCTAATGAACAAAATATACATTTTAAATGTCAATCATGCATATACGTACATATATAATAACCTCATATTGTATTATTTTTGTTATATTTGCATATTTTTAAATTATGCTAATGAAACAAATTATACATTCTGCACAAGGCCAAAGGAAAAGCAACATACGATTTTTATTTGCAAGAGTTTGCATGACAGGTTTGGATTATGTTTCTTCCTCTATGATATTTTAAAAGTTGAGTTGTGGGTATGACACACACTGGTAAGTTCACTATACATTTGAGGTTATTTTGATGTGTCAGACAAGTAACCCATAAAGTGTGAGCGATCAAGGTCAAGAAACTCAAGGTCAAGAAAACTGAGTGATCAAGGTCAAGAAACTCAAACTTCTCAGTATTACTAGTTGACTTTTTTGGCTTTATACATGCCAAATGAAACAACTGCTAAGCTGGTGTCCATTAAAATACATAATGGAGCACACATAATTGGTATATTGCATGTTGCCCCTGAAAATCTGTAAAGAACATATACAGGATGAAATTTGAGATATGCAAATGCAACTCTTCAGGTCAACATTAATATTAAGCTTATAAAACCCAAGCTTTCTTTGGTGACACTCTGTAAGCAAATGATCCTTCAGCAAAAAAACAAGTCAGAATTTTGTTTCTTCAAGAGCTCAGCTAGGATTTCTTGTGTGCATTTTCTAGCTTTCTGTTTGTGTTCTTGAATTTCAACCTAATGGGGTGAAAGTCAAAACTTACAGATCCGCTTTGCAATATTGGATATGTTCAGGCATACAAAGAAAACATCAACTTCAATCATATATTTGATGCACCAGAGGTACATGTTCTAGAAAAACAGGGTGCCTTAGTTATTTAAAAACTTTTTAGATTGAAAAGCTTTACCTTCATGGGTCACTTTCAAAGAATACCAAACCAGAATTTATTTTTGGAACTCTTCTCTAGGTGGCTTCCATTTTGATGGCTCCTGATACAAGATTAAAAATAAGGGTACTTATGCATAGTCATGGCCATGTGCATGCAGGTACTCTGCAGGGTCTTGAAGGGTCTGGGGGGTCTGGACCACCCAGAGGTCTGAGTCAAAAAAAATTTTTGAAATGTTTTGTAGAAAGAAATAGCTAAAAACCCTAAAAATAAAACAAATAAATATTTCAGTTGAAATTATCTCAGAATTCATTGGGAATCATTAATTGTGTTACACATGTATGTGGCATTGTTGGACAAAAATTGAAACTTCTGTATGTGTTGAGCCAATAAAATTTATACTTACTTTCAGAAACATTGAAAAGGAAGAAACTGTGACAAAATTTAAAGAAGCTGAACAGGTAATTATGCACATATACAATCACTGATGAGATGTTGTCTTTCGGGTGGCTACGTATTTAACAACTTTCAAAGAAATTATTTTAAAATCTGCCAAATCAATCACAATCATTTTTCTTGAATATTAAAAAAATTATTTATTCTCATTTTCTTTTTTCGATGAAACAAAATTTTCTCAAATTTTCCACAATAGAACAGGATGCTTAAGTACTGTAATGTTGTCAAGTGTACAAATTTTTTTATGATTATGTGAGTTTCAGAATCTGAATTCAGAGTACTTTCTTAAACACAAAGATTTTCAAAACTGCTTCATCATCAATGTTATGCCTGCCTTAGGCGATACTTGAACAACACAATCCAGTTGCATCAACATCGATTTCTGATGATCATGCATCATCAAAGAATATCGACAATGGTCTCTGACTTGCTGTTTTGATCCACGTAATTAAGTGTGCCTTGTTGAAGGCATTATGGATACATGATACAACCATTCAAAAAGTTATCTCTCATGAAGCTTTTCTCTGAGCTGTAGAGCTTGTGACTATATTGAACAAACAAATGTCATTGTACAAAATTTCCATTTTTGAAGACTGCTCAAAATTGCCAATTCTTGATGGAGGCAGACATGGAGTTGTTTTTGAGAAGCAGCCACCTGATCTTCAAAGTTTGATCCTTGAATATCCAGTTCACTTGTGACGGCTTGCATGTTGACTTGTAGAAAAAGAATGCCTGCATTATCTTGTGCGTCTATGATGACAAGCCTTTTATCTTTGCCAGAAACAGATGAAAATTACATGGAAGTGTACAAGCGATTGAAGATAAGCAGTAAAGCAACTAAAGCAACAGGCAAATAGTGCTATGATGCTATGTAATGCCTAATTCAGGGGTGTCTCAGCCAAGGGCTCTGATATACTTTTACTTGATATTACAATCCAATGATTTCCAAATGGCAGAATGCAACATGATACCAAAAACACAGTAAACACAACGGCTCCCAAATATTCCACAGGATGAGAATAGGATTCACAAAATAAAAAATACTATCAACTGACTTTTTCATCATGCTCTGCTTCCTTTATACTGTTTCTTTAAACCATGCCTTTAGGCCATGGGAGGCCCACTTCCATTATGTCTCTTCTGATGAATTGCTGCTTTCCTTTACATACTTCCACTTATTGTATGCCTCCTTTATTTTCCATGCCAACATGCTTTAGTTTACTGTACACTTTATTGCCATGCCTACATGCTTCTTTCACCAATTGTTACATATACTGTTGCTATGTGATGATGGCTACTGTTCCACTTGAGATTTGCCTCTGGGTCGAGGTTTTTGCATTTTATTCTGCAGGCAGGTGTTTTTAAGACTTTAGGTGTACTGTATTTCTTGGGAATGTGTATCTTCATGTGACTCAAGTGGGTTACAAAACCAGGTGCTGATGTGTTATATTATTATGTAACAATTCCTAATTTGGTCAATAATGGATTTTGATGGTGTAGGAACATTAAAAAAATACTTATGCAACACTTGAGAAAAATGTACAGGAGCATCAACAAAATGAAAACCAGACACACTCGAAAGTACTTCATGAAAAAAATAAAAGTATGTACAGTAATATGATCTACATATTATACATTATGAATTTACATTAAATCTTATCACTTATCTTATAGCTACAAAATCCCAACATAACCAAAGAGGTATACACAATGTTCACAAACAAGGACATTAGTCAGACTGCTCCGAACACCGGCATCTGTCCTGACTGGCAGAAATACTATAGTGATGTCAAAGCTGCTTTAGACACTGGACGCAATGATGATAATGATGATGCCGAAGTGTAACACATTAAAATTTTGTGCTCTTACATTATTTAAAGTAAATTTTAATGAAACTCTGTCACCATATTTAAAATTGAGAATTGAGTTTTGTGTGAATTTCACATTATTGCAGTTTGTTTTCATCAGCAATAACATTTTTGCACAGATTTTGAATAAACCTTTGTTATTTTAGAATTTTTTCACTTCTTATTACCTGTAAAAAAGTGGTGCTAAATATTTACAGCTTTTTGAAAAATTATGCTTCGAAGAACTCAGTTAAATATATCAAATTTATATTTTTCACAGGTCAATGGATTTCATAGAAATAATTTGTCTATCTCAACATCAGGAAAAATTGATACCATTTCTATAAGAACATAATTTGCTTGTAATTCAGGCTTCATGCAATACCTGTAATTTACCTATGAATATGGTTAAAAAACAACAATTAAATGACAATTTAATCTGGAGTTGCAGAACTTGCAAGTCACGGAAATCAATTCAAACTGCATCAATTTTTTTATGGGACCCAATTGCCATTAGACACTGGTTTAATGATCTTTTATTTATTTGCAAATGATTATCCTGCATATTTGTCTCATCAATTAATCAGGAGAAGAGTTACATATGACACTATATTAGAGTGGTATGAAAAATTTCGCGACATTTGCACAAAGATTATGCTCAGAAAAGCATTGAAATTTACATCTGACATCCTTATTAGCCAACAGGAAACTGCAGTAGAAATAGAAGAGTCCTTCTTTGGGAAAAAATCAAAAAATGACAAGGGTACCAGCAAACAAACGGTCTTAGTATTTGGAATAGTGGAACGAAGTGGTACACAATGCATTCTTAGAATTGTTCCAACAAATTCAAGAGAAGTCTTGCTTCCAATAATCCATGAATACATATCAAATGAGGTTACAATATATCACGATGGTTTAGCCATTTATGCTAATTTAGATACATATTGATACAATCATAAAGTCGTGTGCCATAATAAGGAATTCATGACTGAGGATAGTGTTCATACAAATACCATAGAAGGCTTGTGGGGACTCGTCAAACAGAGGATATCGAGAACGCATGGATTAAAAACAATGGAACACTTAATTGCTCATTTAGACGAATTTTCATTTCATCAAAATTATAAAGATAATAATAATTCCATTTGGGAATTTTTTGTGAACTCATTAACAGACTCATGATTTTATGTACACTAAAATGCTTGTTTTACATACGTACATAAAAGTGCACACGCCAGATTTTTTTTATTTTTCCCAATTTTTTGTGATTCTTTTATTTTTCCTTTGTTCTCCAAAATAGTTATTTGATCTGATTCCTGTATAAATTATCAGAATATCTAGATTATTGGAATCACATAATTATGCACCGTATGATTCTAAGCTACTCTCTACTTTCTACCCGCGGCCCTTTTCTATTGGCAATATTAATAATTCAGCCTATTTTAGCACATTAGCCCATACGCCACACCCATTATTTATAACACATTGCATTAGCCGGAGAAATTTGCCCATTGGCCACATTTGCCTATTGGCCACATTAGCCCATTGGCCACATTAGACCATTGGCCACATTAGCCCATGGGCCACATTAGACCATAGGCCACATTAGCACACTGGCCACATTAGCCCAATGGCCACATTAGCCCATTGGCCACATTAGCCAATTAGCCACGCCCCATTAACTGTATTGGCTGATTAGCTGCATAAGCCATGCTGACCAAGTTATCCACATTAGCCCATTGGCCACATTAGCCCATTGGCCACATTAGCCCATTGGCCACATTTACCCATTGGCCACATTAGCCCATTGGCCACGTTAGCCCATTGGCCACATTAGCCCATGGGCCACATTAGCCCATTGGCCACATTAGCCCATGGGCCACATTAGACCATTGGCCACATTAGCCCACTGGCCACATTAGCCCATTGGCCACATTAGCCCATTGGCCACATTAGCCAATTAACCACGCCCCATTAACTGTATTTGCTGATTAGCTGCATAAGCCATGCTGACCAAGTTATCCACATTAGCCCATTGGCCACATTTGCCTATTGGCCACATCAGCCCATTGGCCACATTAGCCAATTGGCCACATTAGCCCATGGGCCACATTAGACCATTGGCCACATTAGCCCATGGGCCACATTAGCCCACTGGCCACATTAGCCGATTGGCCACATTAGCCCATTGGCCACATTAGCCCATTGGCCACATTAGCCCATTAGCTGCCCATACTGACCCACATTAGCCACACTGGTCTAATTCATAAGCATATTAGAGCCAAGCTAATATTTTTGAATCTATATACAAAACACAGTAGTAGGCTATTCAGGTTGGGCTGCATTCATCCCAGTCACAATTCGTGTGGAGTATTTTCGGATGGCGGTCTCATTCTGGCATAAGATCTTAACTTGAACTGACCTCCTTTTGCATCCAGAAATTTGGGATCATATTATGGAGCATGTTATGATGGAACCCAGCTATAGTCATGCATCAAAATTCAATAGTCTCTGAATTGAAAAAACTCCGAATTCCGTGATTGACTTTGTGATTCGCTTGCAATAAGGTTGCTATTTCATTGACCTGGTTTAGACACTTTCCGCTATTCTTGCACTATATCAACCATTCTCCGATTACCGTCAAAAACCATGCTGAATTACTCACTATTTTGACGCCGGATTAGTGTTTTTACTTTTCAATAGATTCTTCATTCCATGCAAAATTTTCGAAATTCATTTCCTTCTGATTATTGGCATTTTGACAGTAACATCGCGATACTCACTAGGAGAATGTTCGAGTGTAAATTCTGAAATCGTGTCCGTTTTAGTGCATTCGATAGTCCGTAGCAGCATTACAGTTATATTCTTTTTTTTCATGTTTACGGTAGAAATATCGCAATAGTGTCAAACATAGAATTGCTCCATTCATTGCTTTCCTCAGCGCGATGATGCTAACAGCATGGCAAAAGATGCATCGCTTTACTTTTATGAAACTTATAGTGACAGTCTAATTGCCATGATCAGTTTCTATTATAAATTTTATATGTAAAGTTTTCTCCAATTGGCACACTCATGTAAATTGCAGAGTGAAGAGTTTACTGGCTGATAATTGTTTCAACATTAGTCAGTGTGCTGCGGGCTTGCACATATGATTTCAGAATTTATACGTAGTGACCGTCCTTGTACTTCGATTTAACAAGATGATCTTTTCAGGTTGTTGCCCGACAATGTTTCTCATACTGTATATCTGGCCCATTTTTAATATCTGATTCTTATGTCATGCATGTTTTACTGGGAATTTTACTGGAAATCTAATTTGTTGCTATTTATTTATGCCATGTTATACTGTACTACGAATTAATTAATTCATCATTGTACGACCTTTCAGGACAAAATTTGGCACACGTATATTACTTTTTTATTTTTGCAGCATATACATTTATCATTCCACTTTTGTGAGTAGTAGCAACAACTTTGTTTCTTTCATTAGTTTTCCTTCCTATACGCCTAGAATGTCTAGAATGGCATTTCTATGTTTCTCTCTATTTTTATTTTATTTTGGCGTTTTTCGAATCGATTGCTCGACGAAATTTAGTTTATTCGAAAACTTTGTCGTTAACGATGACGATTCCAAATTGTCGGGCAAAGATCACGGCTCGTCGAGGTCGTGCGCCATGTGCTTGGGCGAAGGAGTGAACGATTGCCAGGGTCAAAAAACGGACGGGTGCGAATATTGTACAAAAATCTTAGGCACTTTGATCGATTCATCCCAGATGCCCGACTACGTTTGGAAATTCTTACAAAAATTAAAACCGGGCGTCGAAGATAGTAAGTTTTATTCCAGCAATGGCCGAAAAAAGATGAAGGAAAATCATCAGAGAAGAGTCATCACAAGAATGAAATTGATGCTGAAGTTGAAGATTTTTCCAAACAAAGCATACTTGATCCGAGAGAAAAAGCATTAGAACTTAATTAAAAAGGTACTGATCAAGCGCATAGTTTCACATATTTAACTAATCTAGGTTTAAAAAATATGTTACGTGGACAATAAAAGTTCTCTTTTCGTCATCAAAAAGGAAAACATCTGACCATACATGCCCGTGAGGGTCTGAGGGTATTGACCTCCCACAGATTCTTGCTGACCCCCAGCAGTGACTGAGAAGATGATGAAGGAAAATGAGCGAGAGAGAAAAGAAAGTTGTGATAAAAATGAAAATAATACTGTAGTTGAACGATCTTTCTAAACGAAGCATACTTGATTCCAAAGAAGTAACATTAAAACTTTAAAAAATGCTGTCCACGCGAATAATTTCGCATATTTGACTAGTATAGTTTGAGGAATATGCTGCTTGGATGTTTGAAGACCTTCTTTTTTACGGACGAAAAAATTCCATCCCACCCCCTGTACCAGCTGACCCCAAGCAAAATTTCTATGCTGTGCATGTTATGATGACATCGAGGAAAATTTCTTAGAGGTCTAGCATATATTACTCAACATTGATGTCACGCATAACTTCGTCAAAAATAGAAATTCAATCGCTTGCATTCAATTTCTGCTCACTTGAAAAGTCTACATCTGGTGAAGATCTGTAGCGTTCTGAACGAGGTTGGAGCACTTACTGTGCGAGATGGGTCCCTTCTCAATATATCTGCAGCAACAAAAATCCAGGGAAGCCAAACACTTTTTTTGCCAAACTTTTACCGACCATTATCAGTCAAAAGTAGAAATACAGCAAATTATGTTTTTAAACAGATTTTAGCGAGGTCTAGCCTGTTCATTTCCATATCTAAAAATAATGATTTACTAATAACAGTGATAAGAGACGGCGTTAAATAGTTGTGGGAAAAATAGTAATAATATGCAAGATTCAACTACTGAAAGTTTCCTAGTCAATTTTTCGACGTTGGGGCTATGTTATAAGGTTAATTTGTTCAAAGCATGCTGAACTTATTTTGAGTTCACTTGCCGATTTCTCAATGAGTTTTTTACAACACAGTTTGCGAAACCGTAGCCAGCAGTTGCAATTCGTTTGCGAGATTCCTAATGAGATTCTGTAAAAGGAAAAACGACACGAATACTGTATGTGCCGCTCAAAAATCGTTTACAAAACACTTCTGAAGTATTTTTCGGTGTAGTTGATTGGTCCCACAAAGTTTCAATTCTATATGGTTTGGTAGAAAGTGTAGTTTTATCATTTAAGCATTGATAGAAACGCTAGTCTTATGTACATAGTTCTAACTTTTGGAAACATCTGTCGATTGATTATTGTATTGACGTTGAACTGATTCTGAAACCAAGTGTAGGAAAACTTATTTCTGCCTTAAAACATTCGCTTGAATCTAATGTCTGTTTTTCTCAAAATGCTTGCAAATAATAAAACGATGGAAAGCTATTACAATTTCATATTTCCACGATTTTCTACTAAACTACGTGTCAGATGTTATTGGAAAATTCGCTCATATACTCCCATGATCTTCAAAAATCTTCAAGTAAATGCGTTTTATGATATATTACTAGTCCATTCATTTTCACATAAAATTGAGGTCATTGATGTTGATTCTAGTTCGCGCTTGGGACTGTATATGAAAACCTAGCTTGTGCTTAATCTACCCTAAAAAATGCCCATTTTTATTCTAGTAGCAGCGATGCCACTGTCTAGATATTAACACGTCCCTCGGCGACTGATCTACCTAAAAATATTTAATTTCAGCGACAGCTATTCTGTAAATTGATATTCGCGATATTCACCTAGCAGTTACCATCTTGTGACATATGGTCCCTGAAACATCAAGCTCGCATAATTGAGGGTATAAACCAACCAACTAGCGAGCTAGATTCTATGGCTAATCGTGACCATGGGATTTATTTCTAGAAACGAGAAAAGCTTGGGAAACACTCTCCGATCGGATAATAGCCATTTTTGGACCATACTAAAAATTTGAAATTTTTCAATGCCCCTTCAGATGAGTTAGGGGAGCGTCCTCATCGGGCTCTAAACAGCACTTCTATCCAATTCTTCTTCTAGTAAACCATTTCGCCAATAGAACAGTGGTCATTAGGATGTGCACCAACTCGCAAATTATGGAAGCCGTGAATTTGCACGATCCGAAGGTAGGCTGCCACCAAGTGGACAGGTACGGATTTCAAGGGCGGGCTTGCCTTTGCAATGGCGAATGTATTTACCCCAAATCGGCCAAGGTGCCGTTGAAGAATCGTCGAATATGAACAATAACTTGGAATGGCTTATTTAACCGCCTAAATTTGTACATTCGTGTAAAGATATGTATTTATGAGAATAAAAGATCACTGGATTGTTTGACAACAAGATTCAAATTCCTTGAATTCTCTCAACCAGCACAGGAAGAAGTCCTGGTCAAGCTTGGAACACTTTTTGCCAGGATCCACTCGAGCCATTTAGCGTCTTGTCGATAAGACGCGACGAATGACGAGGTGGGCCTATCCCATTTTTGAGGTTATGAGGTTTGCAGTCGAGCAGGTCCTGCTTTGTCAAGCAGAAGCTAGCCGGTGGAACGTCGCCTCCACTAGGCGGCACAAGCATCCAAAAAGCTCCTTTCATATAAGATCTGATTCCTGTATAAATTATCGGAATATCTATAGTCTGTTTTTTATAAAATGCTTCCAAATGGAAAGCTGACACAAAGCAGTACCGTCGTCAAAATCGTTTACATAGAGCTCTTACTGTAAAATTTTTCACTAGAAAAATTGTTAAACATTAGGTCAGTATGTTCACAAATTTCCAGTCCTACATGCTATATCGTTTATCGGAAAATCGCAAAAATCTGAAATACTACTTGCTTTCCACTTTCATTATTTGTAAGCATTTCAAAAAAACAGACTATAGATTATTCGAATCAGGTAATTATGCACCGTATGATTCTAAGCTTGTTACTCTTTTCATAACATCCTTGCAACTTGAGAAAACGACAAAAATTAGTAATGGCGCCAAACGCTAACTTTTCACATTTCCGCTCAAAAATGCTGAAGGTTATTCGATCATCCTCATTGCTCCCCCAGAATTAGGGCGTTATTCTCCAAATTGATGCTGGTATATATTGTGAATGTACGTTATAAATTACTCCTACGAAGAACAACAAACGCTTTTTATTGTCTTGGATTTTTATTGTCTGTGAGAACTACCTCAGCAACAATTTAATTTTACCCGAAAATTCACAAACAAATAATTCAACAATATACATGACAACAAACACCTAAAATTTTAAGGCTTTGATATCGCAAAGAAACAATAAAGATGGAACAAACGCCTATTATTTCAAATTCCACGGATTAATCATTATAATAAATAAGAAATAAACACCCATAAATAACCAACAAGATAACAGCGGCGTTGAGCTGAATGTTGACAAAAGTTGTCGAATTATTCTACTTGAAAATTGAATTTTACATATAAAGTTTCAGGATTTATTTTAAGCCGCGATTTTCTAAATCTTTAACTCTATAGATACGGACTAACCAATGTTCCGTGGTGTAAGCTTCTTCCAAGTAATCTAGTTCGAAATCTTTATTTCCAATTTCCGTATTTCTGACACGATCGTAACCTGTTGGACGACCTGAAATCAAGAAAAAAATATAAATTTACAACATAAAAATTATCAAATTATTGACACATAGACATCAAACAATTAAATATAATTCATTAAGTGGTGGTATTTGCTGAACAAATAAATAAATGGTCATCTAAACATGAAAATTCCCGTTTTCAGTGAGGACTGCTTATTTGGAAATAAGTTTACTTCAGAATTTTAGCGACTCAAAATTTTTCTCAATCATGAGCCGATCGAAAACTCGTTGTCCTGAATTTTAAAAATGATAAATTGAACAGTCAACAACTTTACTCAATGTATACGCCATCTAGAATCAGCCACAAGTTATTGGTTGATGCGACCAACAAAGTTAGGCGGACAAATTTACATATAGCAAAGCGAAAAAATTGTAAAACAATCTGTAAAGAATCGATTGCAACAGAGTGCACTTTGCGCTTCATTTAAATATTGATCAGTAAGGAACAAAACTTCGAAAATTTTCGTGAATAATCTATTCTTCACTACTTCAATCGAAGAATTCGACAAAACTGCAAAATATTTGTGTAAGGTCTCGTCTGTAAACTAAAATATTGTACTCCCGATAAAGCCCGGTTTCTATTACTTTTTTACAGATGGTCAGCCTAAAAATTCAAGTGATCTGAGCTCGTAAGAATCGTAATTTAAATGGGAAACAAATCGGAAAATAGAAATCTGAGGAGCAGGGTAGATGAGCAGAATTCGTTCACTATACACATTCAACGATATTTTTTATGGAAATCCGTGATGAACAACATGAAATTCTTCAATTGCAGAGGTATATCACTTCAGCTCATTTAATGAGCTATGCTTACCTTGCTCGGTATAAACTTGTCCAAATTTATAATAGCACATTTTGTACATCAAACAATTCAACAACACGGGCGACCCTTCTCTATCGACCCTAAATTCGCCGGTCGGCGTATAATAATCGTTTTCCTTGATATGTGCGCCTTTTTCGGTTGATCCACCGATCCGTACCATCCACAAAAATTTGTTTATGTCTGCGACGACGAATTAAACGAATGATAGGGTAAAACTAGCAACGGATTTTCTTACCGTCCGATGAATAGCCGGTTAATCCACCGAAAATGACCAGAACGTAATCAACGTCTAATTCTCGCATGATTTCGTAGGCTTTTTCTTCCGGGGAAGACATCGCCTGGAGAAAATTGACATTTTGAGAATGAAAAGAAATGTTCCCTAATTTTTCGACGGATTGAGAATATTCTAGTGGTGGCATACACAAAATTAATTTTCGACTGAACCTGAACTTGTAAGACATAATATTAATCAAGTTCAATTTTACATTTAAACTTGATCTTTATAGAAAGACGCCAACATCAATTTTGGCGATATTTTGAACGTTCGACCGATAAAACTTCAGTAAAACGCTTGATTATTCGCCGTAAAAGATGAAAAATTGTGCTGACCTGCCCAACTCTAGAAATATGCGTATTATTCCAAGTGTTGTTGTCGACCAAAATCGTGCGATTAGCCATGGCCGTTATTTGATAACCGTAATCCCACCACGACATAACTTTGGCATCCTACGAAACTTGTAGATATTCAAGAAAAATAACTGATTTTGTGTTTTTTAAAGCCAAAATATTTTCAGTTAAATGACTGCAACATGAAGAATAATACAGAAAATTTATTTTGATGTGGGGTGGGAAAGTCGACTGATGCTAGCCAGTAACAGAGTAGATTACTTCATGGGTATTCTGTCTCAGCCAGTAGTAAGCTTCGCGGAAATCGTCAAAAATAATTTTTGATCCGTCACCACCTCTGGCAGCCAAAACAATACTCGGTGAACTATAAGCTTCCGACGTGACCCAGGTACAATGAATGGCGTAAGAGCAGAGGAAACCACCGACGACGAGTAAAACGCCGTTAGCGATCTATAAGAGAAAAAATTATTCACAAAGTGTGCCCGAAAATCGAGTTATAATCAAAATTATGCGGTATAACCGGGCTAAAATCATACTACATAAATTCAAAGGTTTAGCAAGAGCGGCAAAATTCGTGAAAATATTCTTTTGAATTATTTTGATAAAATTTTCAAAGCAAAAACGTTTTGTTCGACGCTGATAGAATCGGGCGCTTGAAAGACAACTGATGCGATCGACATGGAACAGCGTCAAGTTTCCCCTATTGCAAAGCCAAAAAATTGTACGACAATCTGTTTATAATCGATTGTAACAGAGTGCACTTTGCTTATACTCGTAATTCAAGGAAGTAACAAATTTAAGCTCACTTCGTTCTTCCATGGATATTGGGAATCGGATTTTTTGCCGATTGCTTTTTTATCTTTTTGAAAAACGTCTAAGTTTCGAACGTATGAATCCAAAATCGACGAAACGGCAATGGCGGACAAAATGCACATTACGGGCGCCAAGACTAACATCAAACGGACCATGACACCCTATATTAATAATTTTTTAATTAAGGGTAAAAAACTAGAAACATGCCAAAATGTCAGTTTGGAAGTTCCAGTGGAGAATATGACCCTTCAAGACTGTTCTATCAAACTTCTGTTCATTAGCCAAGTGCAAATAAATTTTTTCTCACCGCAAAGTAAATGCTCGTAACCCCGTACAAGATGATAAATATGTTGGCGTCCGTCAATTTCTTGAAGCAAAAGTAGAGGCCGGCTTGAAAAGACGAATAATCGCGTAAAAAATGATAAAACGACAAAGATGCACATTTTACCAGGAAAGAAAAAGACCAAAATTTGTAAATCGAAGAAGAATGACGACCACGCAGTCGGCTGATGTTCAGAAACGCTGGCGATAATGGGGATATTATTTTTAGCGTACGATGGATCCAATAAACTATAGAATCGGCCAGTCCATGGGGCGATTTCTAGATGTATGATAGAAGACATACAGATACATCGTACATAGTACAAGAAGATGGCTTTGATTCCAGTAATTTAATACACGCATTTCAGCTTCAAAAAATACAAATAAGCTAACGACGGATTGCGAAACTGAAGTAAAGCCATCAAAGAAAGAACGCGAGAGTTGCTTTCGATTTTTTCATCAATCAACATTTGTAGACACGGTAATATAAAACTGATTAAATTAAAAATTTCTCGTTCAAATGATATTAAATGAATTTTTTTCTTACTTCCACTGAAAGTGGCTAGTACTCTGCGTTGATACCACTGCT